>OY744516.1:1680000-1777500 GCA_963556195.1 Sepiola atlantica | reverse complement strand
TATTATTATTATCTGTATGCTTATTATTATTATAATTATTATTAATTTTGTGGTTTCAATAAATAATATTTGTTCTCATTATTTATTTTTTATTATTATTATTATTTTTATTATTATTATTTTCATTGTTATTATTAGTGTTATTATTATTATCATTATTATTATAATTATTATTAGTAGTAGTAGTGGTAGTATTAGTATTAGTAGAAGTAGTAGTATAAATGGATGTACTTGTGTATTACCTGTAATAATTTGATATATACTTCGTTAAATAAGATTAAAATATTAATGTTTGTTTTGCTTGGTATCTTTTTGTGATATTTTGTAAAAAAACAAAAAAGAAGAGAAATATTGAAATTTAAAACTAAATAAAATAAGAAAATAAAAATCCTAATCGTCTTAGAAATGATCGTACGCCTAATCATTGCTGATCTTGAATTCTTGGAAATGAAATAAATAATGTTATTAATTTATGTGACAACTTACTTTACTATATATATATATATATATATATATATATATATATATATATATATATATATATATATATATATATACATATATTTATGCAAACATTGTTAAAAATAAACGAATTCGTCCTTTTAATTATACCTGTTTCATTTTCTCATTTTTTCTGATGGTCTATATAATATTTTTAAATAAAAATAAAAATAATAAATGTTCCATAGGTTTCACATGTTTCACGAACATTTTTAATTCTTCGTCGAATTATCAAAAGCAATGAACAGCATTTTTTAAAAGGAACGTGCACGTAAAAAACACGTTTTCGCATTGTTCCACCAAGTCGTTGGAAATTTTTAATTCAGCAACGCTGCAAAGCATTATGTTAATCATTTTAAAATGTTACTACTGGTTTCATAGGTGATGTTGTTAATTTTAGGTTGTGTTTTATGTAGATAGTTTCGAGTAGTTTTAATTTTTTTTTAATTTGTTTCGGAATGTATCATTTAAGTGTTATTAACTAGAATTTATCTTAACTCAGATGGAGGGCAGTTATGTTTATGTAGATGTTGGTAAATTGAGCTAAAGTTTACAAGATGCATGGTGAGGCAGCCGGATAGGGTAGTGCTTGTAAAACCGATGTATTTATTAGCTTTATTATTATTATGGGATTTACATTCTCCCAAAGGGCATTTAAACTTATAAATAACATTGGCTCTTTCTAGTGATTTTTAAGTTGTGGAGGAATTGTTTTTTTACTACAAGATGTTGGGTTAAAATTTATTATAGTAAATAATGAGTCTAATGTTATTGTTACTGCCCATTGGGGATATGTGTCAGTGTATGATATTTTTCATGGCTATTTCTTCTCATCTAAAGTTTGGTTGCATTTGATTACAATAGTATATGTTAATATCGTTTGAGTTGTGATGTTGAATATTATTATTATTTGTACTGGTGTTTTTTTATGTTTCGAATCATTAATTTTATTTGTTTTCAACAATATAATTAGGGAATTAATTTTAATAAGTACGTGTTTGATATTTTTTAATTCAATGAATAGTATTTCGTACGATGAAGAGTTTAATTTGGCACGGTTTAATAGATTTTTTAACAATAGCTATTTTGTAGCGTTAGGGACACTCGCTCTTGAAATTTAAAATAGTAAAATTTAAGCTGGTTGTTTTTTAAAACATATTATATTTGAATTGTCGAGTGTGAATTTAGACTTTTTTTTTCAGTTTTAATGATGTAATCGTCTAAATCGGATGCTTGAAAATACCACAAGGTTTAAATAAATTATTGCATCGATGATTATGTAATTTCGTGTTACTACATTTTATATATATATATATATATATATATATATATATATATATATATATATATATATATATATATATAGGTAGCAATTGAAAAGGCGTGTATGAATTGCAAACAATATGCAGCCAAACGTAAAAAGTGTGGAAACGAAGTGAGCAGAAGAAATAACTATTACTCCACCGGTTTACACCCGAAAACCGAAGAATCGCTCGCCGCGTCGGGAAATTGACAAGAAAGATCGTGAACAGAAAGAATTCTGTGGTATTTAATGAAGCTGGCATATATATATATATATATATATATATATATATATATATATATATATATATATATATATATATATATATATATAGATTAAGACTTTTCACTTATATAATAGATCATTCAGTGAAGACCGGGATTGTTCCAATAAAAAGAAGCTCGATGATACTCTATTACAGAGTACAGAGCATTTATATGTGAATTTATGAAGGCTTACCAAAGCATTCCTTTCAGGACACTAATGATCACCATTAAAGATATTTTTTCTTAAAAATATTATTTATTCAAATTATTTTTCTGTCTTACACGTGTTTCACTACCAAGCAGGTACTTGCTTTGTAGATCATCAGGGAAATTAAATGTCTGGAATAAGGGTTGCAACTGCCGACAATACACAATGTGGCGTTGCAATAGTTGAGGTCACTTAAGAAGAGAAAAGGAAAAAAATAGAAATAAAAATAAAAGTTAAAATTAAAAAAACAATAAAGAACAACGATAAAAAAAGAAAGTCCTAGAAAATGTCTTAGAAAAGTAGCTCGTGCATTATTTCTGCCACCAAGCCAACAAGAAAATAATCGGTCCCAAATGCATTAAAACAAAGCAAAACCGGAACAATGTGCGATAATACACTCTCACGTCGGGCGGCACAATGATGAAGAAATCCCCCTCCCCCCCCAAAAAAAAAACTAAACTATTCAAGATACCGCTAACATGTTACCATTCCAATCCACTGAAAGTATGGGAATTCTAAATCTAATTCATCACAAGGAAAAGCAACATAAATGTTCGTCCGGAATGCCAGTGGTTAGACGAGCCTTATTTCAATTCTACATGCATGTTTTTATATTATTTTTTCCTTGATTATTTTTCCTTCATTCCTGCCACCCATTGTTTTATTTAATTTAATCTGATTAAAAACTAATTTAATTAAATTTAACCCAATTAAATCAAATAGTGATAGCATCCAGATTGTTATTTCTTATTGTTCAATTAAAGTTACTTGAAATTCCCAATGGATTTCGTATAATATATCTATTTCTGAGAATTATTGTGATTTATTATTTATTATTCCATTATCTTTTTATATCTTACAAAATTACCCCCCTCTATTCTGCTGAATAAGTATTTACTATAGTTGACTATCAATGGGCCTTATTCCGATAGAATATTCATACCTAATCACCCCCACCCTAAGTCCCGAGCCTCTGCTAATAATCGAATCAAGTCATATCTTAGCATAAGTACGTGTTACTAACTCTTAGCCTCTATATTACACACTAATTATTGCCTCAGATTGCCTCAGGAAGTGCCCATCCTGCCTATCTCTGCTGTAAGTTTATACTTCCCCCTACTCCCCTCCTAACCAGGTTTTCGGCTTGATAACAGTTTTCTATGCAGACAGCATTGTAGTATTTCCTGCCTAGCGTTCAGTAAATTATATCTAGATGTCATGATATGGTACGACTCTAATGCACATAGGTTGCATCTCTTCCTTTTGTTCGGTTTATATTTGCTAGCCCTCCACAAAATGGACCATCTCAGTTCGAAAGGGTCTCGCCTTGCAATGAGGTATCTCACAAAACGGCCAACAGAAGTGTTAGGCCTATCTATGTCTTCCCTTTGGCCTCCCCTGAAAGAACTCATGTGGTTTCTGAATCTATCTTTGAACTCACTCCCGGTGGCCCCGATATATGATCTCCTACTACTTTCTGTTATCACATCGCATTTGTAGACAATGCTTGAAACTCTACATTTCTCCCCCAGTGGACAGATGTTAGAAGCTCTGCAGTTACAGTTGTGTGCTGAGCTGTTGCTGGATGTTCTACTACTACGCATATTTACAACGGTGGTTCTCACTGAACTGGTGTTACTGGGATCAACACCAGAAGAGAACATGGAATCACTTGTTTTAGTTATCTTAGAATTATTATATCCTATGATGGATGCTGCTATATTTCTACAGGTTGAATAATACAGTTTTACAGTATTTTTGTTAATGATTCCCCCCAATCTGCTATCCCTTGGAAAGTTTTTTTCCCTTATGCTATAAAAAATCTTTGGAATATTAGGCTTAATATGCTGGCTATAGGGGGGGGGGGGGCTTGAACCATGTAGTGGTCCTTCTCCTATTTTTCTTCTTAACTTCCTCCCCGATTTGGGTAGCATGTATGTTCAATTCGTTACTTCCAACTTCATGAATGTTATTATCAACCGGTTCCCTTCCTAACTGGTTTACATTACCGTGGGATACACCAGGTCTCCTATATCTAGCCTTGCCCATTGCCCTATTATATGAAACCATTGATCGAGAGGCGATCGGTCTCCTGTTTAGTCCCCCATTCCCAACCGAAGGAGGCACAAGGTAATTAATGTTTTCCTTATATCCTGATCTGAATAAATATTCGACAGCAGTAAGCAGTTCTACAATGAATCTTTAACCAGATCAGGATATAGAGACTTTAAAATATTATAACTAGTGTCGTAATTCACATTATTTATTGTGGGATATTTAGTTTTTTTATGTAGAAGGCTTCAAGAATTGTTAATATTCTGGTTTTGGTTTCGTGATGTATTATTTTAGTATTGTTAACTAGTATGCGTCTATATTGAGAAGTCATGTTTTATTAGGTGCTGGCAGATTAACACTTCTTGAAGGCCTCTACATAAAAGATAAACATCCCAGAAGCAATAATGTGAATTACGAAACTAGTCGGTGAAGCAAATGCATTTTTAGATACTATATGTATATGTATTTGCAGTCAATCTTTTAAGTTCTGAACGAAATCTTGGAATATAATCGGATCTGTTTTTTTATCTTTCAGAATTGTAACGAATCAAGTATAACATATGGTTCTTTAAATTACAATGATAAGATTCATTTATATATTTAATTGATATATATGACAAGAGTCTATTTACATCCGACTAATAAGATCTCTTATATTGAGACTATATAGACTTGATAAAAGACATCTAAATAGCGATATAAGAGAGCTTAATAGCGTTTATTCTTTTCTAAATAGCGATATATTTTTTTCTGTATCGAAAATACACCCCCGTTGATTGGATTATTAAGCATGATGATAATTTGGTAAAATATTGGAGTGGTAGTTTATGTTCTTCATTCGCATTTATGTAGAGTTTATCAACCGGTGACGTTCTAAATATGCATAGTGCGAGTCTTAGTCCCTGAAAGAGAATTATTTTATTCTTTTAGGTATGGGGATTGCAGCACCATAGTTGAAACGATCATATTCAAGTTGTTTTATCATAAAATGCTTTGGTATTATAATATAATTTCACCTCGGAATTTACTGTGGCCAATTACGCGATGTATATTGATTCTCTTGTTTCATTTTGATAAGAAATACATAATATGAGCAATGAAAATCAACTGTTAATCGAATGCAAAGCAACATATTTATATGATCTGTAATTTTTTTCTTTTCTTTTCCATTCCCCTTTAAACCAAGATTAGTTTATGTAATTTGCTCAAATGCATAAACTTCCTCGCTATTTGGGAACATTTGAAACGATTTTCTTTCAGTCCATTTGCCAAGTATATTTAACCACATTTGCAATCTGAGCTCTGTTTTGCTCTAAATCATTCAAGAAAATAATTAACGCTCAGAGAGAAAGTTATTACAAGATTACCTTTTTTAGAGAGAGGGAATGACAACTTATGTAATACCTATTTACAGAGAGGGGGAAATTTGAAACATATTTAATACATACTTATGTAGTGAGAGGGGAATTACATGGTTTATTACAGACAGGAAAGAGGAGGCCATATATATACGTAGAAATTGTAAAAGTTGGCATGGAGGAGGGGTGGGGGTTCACGTTTTCCAACAAATCAGGCCGTGTCAAAAATCACCAGTTTTAACCCTCCCCCTGCTATTTTGAAGATGACACTTACCGTCTAGCGATTAAAGTATATTGTGGGTGGGAAAGACCTAAACAAAGATTTAAAAATAGACACAGACACCTAAGTTCGAATACGACACCACGCACGTACACAGGCTGCATAAACACGTACACACCATATGTACATACATACATACATACATACATACATACACACCGACACACCCATATATATATATATATATATATATATATATATATATATATATATATATACATACATACATATACCAACATACATACATGTATACATACATATACATATACACACATACACATACACACACATATATATATATATATATATATATATATATATATATATATATACACATACACATATATATACACATATACACCCATATTCATATACACATACGCATACACCCATTTATACACGCACAGACACACATATATATATATATATATATATATATATATATATATATATATATATATATATATATATCCACAAATAAGGCGATTTAATTCCCGTGTTCCCAACGTGTTATCTGCAGAAACACTCTTAAAGCTATCGTATTTTAAGTAAATTATCTGATCATATATCCATAATAAAATCCAAGAAATTAACTGATGACGCTGCAAACAATATCCAAAGTCACCTACTAAAATAAATATCACATAATATATATATACACACATACATACATACACACACACACACATATATATATATATATATATATATATATATATATATATATATATATATATATATACATATAAACATACATACATACACACAGACACGCAAGAGGAGTTAGGAGTAGAGAGAGATATTGAGGGATAAAGAGGAAACGAAGGATGACGAGAAGAAGAAAAATGACAAGAGAGAGAGAGAAAGAGAGAGTTAGTAAGAGAAAGAGAACAATAAAGGGAGAGAGAATGAGAAGAGAGAAAACGAGAAAAAGAGAGAATGGGAAAGAGAAAAAGGAATGAGAAAGATAGAGAGGAAACAGGATAGAGAAAAGAAATAAAGAAAAAGACAAAGAAAAAGAAAAAGAAAAAAGGGGGACGAGAGGGAGCGAGAGAGGGGAACGAGAAAGAAAAAGAGAGAGGGGGCGAGATAGGGAGAGAGCGAAAGAGAACATGAACGAGAGAGGGAAAGAAAGAGAAAGAGGAAAAAAGGGAGTGAAAGAGAGAGGGGGACGGCAAACAAAAAGAGGACCAAGAATGGAGACAGTGAATTAAAGAGAGTGAAAGAAAAAGATAGATAGATAGATAGGATGAAAATCAGGAGAGACAGAGAAGGAGAATGAGGGGAGGATGGAAAACTTGTGTGTAGAGTCAAGACAAGAACCCAAAGAAAATGAAAAAAAATGAAAAAAACACATTTCAAAAATGTACTCGTTTAAATCGGATGCTTGAAAATACCACAAGGTTGAAATAAATTATTGCATCGATGATTATGTAATTTTGTGTAACTACATTTTATTTTATTCTGTTTATTACATTGAGCTCTCATACCCGGATATGCTCCTGGAATTATTCTATTATAACGCAAATATATATATATATATATATATATATATATATATATATATATATATATATATATATATATGTGTGTGTGTGTGTGTGTGTGTCTGTGTGTGTGTATCAGTTAAACAGGCGTGTATGAATGGTAAACAAACGTAAAACGTGTGGGTGTGGAAACGAAGTGATGAAATGAAGGAAGAATTATGAGAAAAAAGAACTAGTGACAAATCTGGGTGAAAACATTGAACGTATATTTTTATATCATTATCGCTCGTGGTTTAGTACTTTAAGACCGCGATACTGTTCAGGAGAGCTGTATGAAATTATAATCTCAACTAGGCTCCAATCTATTGTTAAACTCTGCAATAAAATAACATCAAAGAAAAATACTATTTATTGTAAAGATATTTAGATTGTTATGATACATAAATAAAACGTCCGTGTCGTTCATGTAAACATTCATGTAGCGACAAATATTTTTACGGTAAAAAGAAATAGAAGACGGTATTAAAACACCGTGGAATTTCCACGATCGTGTTGCAAGTTTATTAAGAAGAAGATTATTTTGTGTTCATGTTTTTGTAAAAAAGGAAACTAATGCATACAGCAAACGAACATGTCTATTAACATAATATGAACCTGGCTAAAGAGAAGGTTTCTCCCAGAACTCATATAACATGCCTACAGTATTCGTTAACAGAGATGCTGCCATCCCTACACGTATCACACACTCTTTCTCAGAGTTTGGCAATTAATAAGATTGTTGACACAAATACAAAAAGATAAAAAGTAGCAACGCTTATGCGATTGTCGTTATTTTGCCACCAATAGAAATGGAAGTGCTACGTCTGCTCAGTTTCAACCAGTTAACTATCGATTCATCGATCAGTTCTGAAGAAGTTACTTCGTTTAGGCTTGGCGTAGAATTTGATTGGTTACACCAAAATCGAGCCGGAACAAATGCATATATCTTCAACGTAATGACCGAATCCGTGTCAACTCCGACATCACATTTCATTCCTATTCTTTGATTGGTTAAGCAAGAAACAACAACAACCACGCAGATTATCAGGTAGGTGGACACCCATAAATAAAAAAAGCTGAGATAAGCATGTAATAAAATCATATATCAGCCGGTGGACATCATTTTCGTGCGTGAACGACTTTTTATCGTTTGATTTTACGTTGTCGGACATTTTCTATTTTTAAATAATATGTTACTCCTTTTGTTCGTCTTTTGTTTAAAAAACGAACGATGTCTTTTTCGCTGTTTTAGATTAAGTTGTGATACAAACTTTTCACATTGGGTTATTCTATCTTCCCCTCCTCTCTTTTCATTCTCTATATTTGTCTTCGTTCTATATTTATGCCATTTACAATTTATTTAATTTATTTGATGAAAACTACCTTTTAGAACTTCTATCATCTCTCTATCTATCTCTTGCCACTGAATTTGCAATTTAGACGTTAATTTACTCACCCATTTATAAGGCAATGCGTGGTAAACATATCTACATTAGCTCCACTTACTAATCAAATACGACTTTCGTATTGGGATTCGAATCGTGTGACCGGCAGGGATTGTCTCCTCCCATACTTATGATTAGCTTTGGCATGGAACACATGTCAACATGGGTTAATTATAAAATATTATTTATAAATAATGACACCCCCCACACACACTGACGGTATTTCTTTTCGACTACAGTAATGTTTTGAAGTATGCATTTTTTGCTGAGTCACTACGTCATCTCTCTCTTTCTATCTCTCTCACGATATATATATATATATATATATATATATATATATATATATATATATATATATATATATATATATATATGTTATTAATTCATCCATTGAACTAAGTAAGCATACACAAGTTGCTACCTCGGTTATTCTCGTGTTACTTTGCGTCTTTATTTTAATGAAAATAAAAATAAATGATTTCTACCATAAAATATTCCACGTATGTTCACAAAATATTTCGTTATACCTTTTTAATGACTTACATTAGTCGTGAATGTTGACGCCAATTTACATATTCTCTTTCTCAAGAATTTAGAACACTGAAAAACTTCATGAAAAACGAAAATGTTAAAAAGCATCCGTTTTCAGAATAGCATTTGATGCGCTTTCTTTTAACAACGTTTGTGAAATAATTTGTTTCTGTCCACATACGCAATATATATACGTATACATCGACACACAAAATACATATATACACACACACATGCACACACACACACACACACACACACACACATATATATATATATATATATATATATATACATATATAATAGCCATCCTAGGACCTCTACTGTTCCTGATTTTCATAAATGACCTCCCTGATGTAATTGAGACTGAGATAGGAATATTTGCTGACGACACCACGCTCTACTCTCGTCATGTGGGCAAAACCGACGCGCACATATCCGAGGCAATGGCTGCATCCTTAGAAAATTACCTCTAGACTGTAATGGATTAGGGTAAAAAATGGACGGTAACTTTTAATGCCGCAAAGACAAAACTACTTTCCTTCAATAACTACAAGAAACCTCTTCAACCATCGATTGTCATGGCAAATAACACCCTACCTTAGAGTTCATCATTCACACTCCTAGGCCTAACTTTCACAGATAAAATAAATTAGAACAAATGCATTGAAGACGTTGCCAGGACTGCTGCAAAGAAGGTGGCCTTCCTCTACCGTCCTAGTAAACTTCTCACACCTTACATTATCCTATATCCCTACAAAGCCAACACCGCCCATGCATGGAGTATTGTTGCCACATATGGGCTGGTGCCTCATCCACTAGTCTCTCCCTCTTAGACAAGGTCCAAAAAAAGAGTCGCCAACTTAATAGGTCCCTCACTGTCAACCAAGCTCCAGCCCCTATCCCACCGCCGCAATGTTGCTTCCTTGTGCCTGTTTTACAAGTACTTCAATGGAATATGCTATGATGAACTTGCTGCTCTGGTGCCCCAACGACGTAAATCTAATAGCCCAACCCGACAATCTGCCAAATCCCATCCGTTCACTGTGGAGGTCCCCAGATGCCGAAGAGCGTTCTACTCCAAAAGTTCTTTTCTCGTGCTGCTGAACTCTGGAACTCCCTCCCTGCTCCCTGTTTGCCTGGCGGTACTGGCATGCAGAAATGTAAAACTAATGTAAACAGACACTCGCTGCACAGCTCCCAATTTAGGTTGACCCCCCCCCAAAAAAACCCAAAACACTCTCACCCTTTTTCTCAGTAGCCCCTTACGTCTACAGTGGCGTACTGCCTTGTTGTGGGTCAACTATGTTACACAAAATATATTTACGGGATTGAGCACAACTTATTTATTAAATACATGTAACGTTTTTGTGAAATGAATTATGGAATTATTATCATGTGCTAAATGGAGCTTAAATATATGAACACTGGAAATAACACAAACGGGGTTGCAGCATTTGAATGTGTTGGGCAATGAAAGAAATGTCACTAATCTGAGTGGGGAGTGGTTTTACTTTGAATTATACTCCTCACTTTTTGTTTTTTTTTTCTTTATGACTGTATGGTTTGTCTCATTTCATAAATGTCGCTTGTGCTTTTGCCTTGATTTTGCACCTCCGACATCTCTCATAGTAGGATTTTTTGATTTCTGGAGCATTTCTCGCTGAGTTGCTCTCTATCCGAGGCATTTTGCTGCTCGTTGATTGGTGTCATTAGATCATCGGCTTCGCATCATTGTTTTGGCCGTGTTACCATTTCGCTGGGAGCTATCCAAGTTCGTTCCTGTATGACTTTAAACGACTGGACATTTTGGGAAGACATTTTCAGTTTTAAACCTTACTCGGTGGAGTTTCCTTCAGATACTAACGACTTTATTCGTTTTTCTTTTTTTCCGCGTCTTCATTCGTATGTTAAGATTGTTTTGTTCTCTGTCCATCCCAAACGCTGCCGTGCGCGTAATTTTGAATTGCCCAATTACTCGCTCGCATATCTATTATTACGGTGGGAAAAGGGGTTATGCTACTGCTGAATATAGCCCTGTTAAATTAATTAAAGATCAAGTATTACTATTGTGTGTGTGTGTTCGCTCTTGTTTTGTTTGTTTGTAATACCTTTCTCTTAAATATTAGCGTTTCTTTTTAACGTTTTATTTTATTTTCTAATATATATATATATATATATATATTAGCGCCGGATTAGGGAAATTCCGAGTTTGATATCTGGGGCGCGTTCAACCCACTAGGAGAGATGCCCCCTAAGCCTTTGTACAGGCAGGTGTCTAGGAGATGGAACACTCTGATGTATAACCTGAGAGTTGTTGCTGACTTTTTTTCTGTGGCACTCATTTGACCCGATCTTGTGTAATAAACAATTCCAAAAAGTGCGGCTGGTCCTAAACAAGCCTTCACCACTCAAATCAAATTCTTGTGGGTTTTCTAGCAGCTTTTCCAAAATCGACATGAATATTTCTGAGTCCGCTGGCGAGAGAGTAAAGGCGACGGGGACAGGCAAATGATATTGCTGGAAGTCCCTAGCTGGCGCTCTACACAGTGGTGGCTGGTGGGTGATGGCCGTTTGTCACAAATCTTTAGGCAATTGTGCCATTCGTGTCCTCTACTAGTGACAAACAGGCCTATTTATGATCAGCCCTGCTTTCCCTATTTCAGGGAGGGGCGATAAAAGAAGCCCTAAACACTGCAGCTGTCTAGTTATCCAATAAAGCAGTCAGAAAACAAAGAAATTTGTGAAGCTAAAATTGGATCTTGGAATGTGCTCATATTGCAGGATAGTGATGCATCACTAGAAAGGAAAACGGCCCTCGTATCAATGGAATTAAGGAAACATGATGTAGATATTGTTGCCCTTAGTGAGACGCATCTGCCTAGTCACTCACAGCTGTGTGAGGTAAACAATAGATACACGTTTCTCTGGGCTAGTAAACCAGCAAACAAACCACGTCAATCTGTCGTAGGGTTTGCAGTGTAGACGGAATTTGCTAGATCACTTCTAACACTCCCAGTAAGTCATTCAGATCGCATTATGACCCTAAGACTTCCACTAAAAACAACACATTCGCAACACTTATCAGCTGTTATTCCCCTCAGATCAATGCAAAGCTGAGCTTTACAATGATTTGCGTAGTTTAATCTACAAAAATCAGCATAAGGATAAGGTTGCTTTGATGGGAGACTTCAATGCTCGAGATGGGCTCGATTTTCAAACATAGGCTGGTGTTCTGGGTCACCATGGTATTGGAAAAATGAATTCAAATGGATTGCGATTCCTGACGTTATGCAACGAATTTAACTTCAGTGTGACAAGCACGTACTTCCAACAAAAGCATTGTCGAAAAACATCATGGATGCACCCCCGATCAAAAGATTGGCATCTCATTGACTACATAATTACCAGAAAGCGCGACCTCAAAGATTTTAAGATAACACGCTCTTTCAATAGTAGCTGTTGTTTATCAGATAATGCGCTTATAGTCAGCAAGACCATCATCCATTTAGACAAGAGGAGAGTGAAACAGTATTCTGTTCTAAAACGCCTAAATGTTCTGCTTCTAAAACAGGTAGATACACACCATGAGCTGAAGCAAAAAGTTACGACCGCTATAGCTTCTGTAGAAGTGAATAGTGATGTTTCAAGTTCTTTGGATTCATTGCGCCATATTGTTTATGACTCGTCTGCTGAGGTTTTGAGCTTCCCTTTGCGGAACCACCAAGACTGGTTTGATGAAAACAACATTGAAGTGTAGAAGCTTATCGACCAAATGCATGTTTGCCACAAAACATGGCTCGACGACAAAAATTCCACAGTGAAAAAGAAGGCGTATAGAGCTCACACAGCACAAGTTCAGAAGAAACTTAGGGCATTGAAAGAGGCTGCGGAACTTCAGGATGCAGCCGACAGGAAGGATTCTAAGTCATTTTACTCTGGCCTGAAAGAGGTGGTTGGGCTTCAAATGAATGGTTCTGCCCCAGTTTTTGCTGAGGACGGAGAAACACTGCTAACTGACAAATCTGCTATCCTTAAGGGATGGAAGCAGCACTTTGAAACTGTCCTGAACTCTGCATCGGTAACTGACGAAAATATCATTTCCTCTCTTCCGCAGATCCCGAAATTCCGGAACTGTCTTTTCCACCTACAGTTCAGGAAGTATCTCAAGCTAAAAACAGCTATCGTCAGGGGCACCGGGCAGAGATTGCATCCCCATTGAGGTGCGCAAACATGGCGGAAAAACTGACCATCTTGTTTGTGGAGATATGGAAAGTTGGCGCAGTCCCACAAGACGTTAAGGATAGTAATGTCAAGCATCTTTATAAGAGCAAGGGGAGCAGTAATTCTTGCGATAATCATCGCGGGATATTTCTGCTTTCTGTTGCAGGTAAAATTCTTGCAAGGTTAATTCTGAACAGGATCATCAGACATCTTATTGATGAGATTTAGCCAGAGTCCCAGTGTGGTTTTCGCTCTGGTCTAGGTACAATCGAGATGGTATTTGCCCTTCGTCAAGTGCTGAAAAAGTTCGTGAAAAAAATCAGGAACTGTACATGGTTTTTATTGATTTGACAAAGGAATTCGATACAGTCAGCCGCGTAGCACTTTGGAAAGTTCTTCATAAGCTTGGAATACCCAACAACATGCTTGATGTCATAATCTCTTTTCATGAAGAGATGAAAGCACAGGTCGTTTCCAATGGGGAAACCTCAGATCCTTTTGAAGTAACCAACTGTACGAGGCAAGGTTGTGTGATGGCACCTGTGCTGTTTGCATTATTCTTCTCGGTGATGCTTCGACACGCATTTTCTGATGAAATCACAGGTGTTAAGTTTTAGTTCCGAACCACAGGTGGGCTATTTAACCATCATCGTTTTAAAACCAAAACCTTGGTTCGAGAGGCCATCATTCGGGACCTTTTCTTTGCAGATGATGCTGCCCTGGTTGCGACTTCTTTTGAAGAAGCTCAGCATCTTTTGACAACAATTTCAAATGCATGTAAGGCCTTTGGTTTAACAATCAGTTTAAAGAAGACTGAGGTGGTCCATCAACCATGCCTACCCCTAAACAAGTTGAAGGAGTGAAACAAAATCAGCCTGTCCATGAATTACCATTAGAAAATCTCAAAGTGGATGGCAGACCAATACACCATGTCAAACATTTTACCTACCTAGGTAGCAAAGTTAATTCTGCTGCTTCACTTGATGATGAAATCGTAAACTGAATTGCAAAAGCAGCAAATGCCTTCGGCAAGCTGAAACATCGTCTTTGGAGTAGCAGAGGCATTAAGTTAAAGACAAACATCAATGTGTATAGGGCTATGATATTAACAGGTCTTCTCCATGGATGTGAGGCGTGGACGCCTTACCGGCATCACATACGCCAATTGTATGTGTTCCACAGGAGCTGCCTTGGGACCATATGCGGACTTAGTTTGAAGGGAATTGTCGCTAACATCGATCTTTCCAACAGATGCAATATTGGTGGAATTGAAAGTTTCCTGTTGAAATCTCAGTTGCGATAGGCTGGGCATGTAGCATGAATGGACGAAGGGAAGATATCAAAAGCACTGATGTACAGTCAGTTAGCTAGTGGTAACAGAAATGTTAGTCGGCCCTGGCTAAGGTACAAAGATAAATTGAAAGATGAACTGACGGCAATTGGAGTACCTCACAACAACCTTGAATACTACACAAGACAGGAAGACATGGCGAGCAGCTTGTTGCATTGGACTGGAAAGATTCAACGAAATCTGTGTGGATAATATGAGAACTGCCAGAGTGAGGCGAAAAGCTAGAGAGAGTGCTCCACACCTGGCATCCGATCACTGACACTCTTGCACTGTCTGCGGCTTTCCTTGCAGGTATCTTGCCTGACTCAGGTGTCATGAACGATCTAAGCACAAATGAAAGTTGTTATAACTTCATACGTCGTAATCGACGGGAGAGCCCATCATATATATATATATATATATATATATATATATATATGTATATAAATATATATATGTATATAAATATATATATATATATAAATATATATATATAAATATATATATATATAAATATATTATAAAGAGAGAGCATATTGGTATATATATATATATATATATATATATATATATATATATATATATATATATATATATCATTCTTATCATTCTTATCATTAATGAATTCGTAACATTTTTATATCTGTAGACTATCTATGTATATTGCTTCAACCAATTTGTAAGGTTAGAAATAAGAAAAATTGTGCCAACGAAATTTCGATGAGAAAAGAATGAGTATTAAGATTACAATCATGTACGACAAGAACAGCATATGAGACTGAATTGGTAATGAAATGAAAAAAAGATTGACGCCTCCGTCAAATAACAAGAAATTAT
Organism: Sepiola atlantica; assembly: GCA_963556195.1. Classification (NCBI taxonomy): domain Eukaryota; kingdom Metazoa; phylum Mollusca; class Cephalopoda; order Sepiida; family Sepiolidae; genus Sepiola; species Sepiola atlantica. Next base: position 1,761,636 of record OY744516.1, on the reverse strand, counting down.
TGACAGTGGATTGCGATTTAATGAAACATAAATAAATCATACAACAAAAATATAATTCAATTTAAACAATTCACAAATACCAAACATATAGAATGAACAAATAAAACTAAATAATTTATTGTATATAACATTTACATTTTATCTTAATCTATTATAACATGAATAATTAATTAAAGTAATGTCATTACCTCTGCCTAGAAATTGTTATCTTCGTTGTCTTTAATTTCTTTATCGATTCTTATATTTCTCGGAAAGATTACGCGAAAGAATTCTCACAAAAGTTTCACAACATTTAGTGAAAAGTGACAGATGGTCAGACGATGAACTGGAACATATGCAGAGACAGTGATGCATATAACGTAACAGTAATTTGATTCGCAGTCAATTTTGCAAATGCAAAAGGATTAAGTGAAACTCCACAAATGAAAGTTCAGTAAAACACGAATAGGGATTCAGATTGAAATCTCTAAATGTTAAAACAGTAACGAACGATGAATTCGCAATAAACCGAACTAAGGTTGAAACGTATTCACAAAATGATCAGAGTCAATGAAAGAAAATATAGAATACAGAATAATTCGATTTCAGAAATTTGAATATAGACAAAATATGAAACGAATGAAGTATTGATGTAAAATAATATGTATGTTATTATTTCAATGTAATATAAAATGAATATATCCTAATATTAATATTATTTGACCTCCCCAATAAAGTCATATTTTAATCTATAAGCATTTCAAGTCTTTTCATCTAATTGTTAAAAGGAATTCGCAAAACTACGCATAGAACTTTTAGCACATTTATTGGAAAATTGTCGCGTGGTCAGGACAAAGGGTCGTTCAATTTAGAAGCCAATCTGACGAACATATCTTAATACGGTGTGAGATATTACTTTTTTATGGAAATCGCTCCAGACAAAACAGGAAGAAACTAGATGTAAGGAGTAAAATACAATTTAAAACAATATTTCAAAGTCAAAATCTAATCAACGATTAGTGTTTGATTGAACGATTCAGGCCCAGAAAACAGCAATTCTCCTCTCTTTGTCAGAAACATCGCTTATGGAATGTGAGGACTAAAAGAAAAAATAAGGGAAGGGTTAAGGTTACGAGACGATCGAAAGTAAACCCAAAGTCTACTTTCTACTTATGATTCGCCAAATACAAAATTGTTATACGTGACAACATTTGACCCAAGTAAGCTATAACATGATATGCAGGTAGGGTATTAATTGTGTCGTTTCATCCAAGTCTGCAACAAACGGGGATTGCTCCTTCTACCGAGCAAGTAAACTTATTACACATGCTAGTATCCTATATCCATATAAAACCACTATTCACTCATTCATGGAGCATTGTTGTTACATTTGGGTTGGTACACCGGGTACAAAGATGAGTCTAATAACCCCGCACTCTCTACCAATCTCCAGTCCCTGTCCCATCGTCGTAATGTTGCATCCCTTTGCTTGTTTACAAGTAGTTCCATAGAATGTGCTCCGATAAACTTAGTGCTCTTGTATCTCTTAACGGAACTAATTTCGACCAACCCAACTAGCAACAACATCACACCCCTTAACTGTAGAGGACTACAGATGCCGGAGAACTTATTACTCTAATAGTTTCTTTACTTTGAATTACTTGTATTAGGAATTATATCCCTGCTTCCTGTTTCTCCGATTTCACCAACATGCAAAAAAATGTAAATGTAATCGTGCTGCACGACTCCCTACTACGGATAGGCTTTTAAATATGCCCACTAATCAAAGGGGCAAAAGCTATAGTTATGGACGAATAAATGTTGACAAAAATGGTTTGTTTTACAAATACATTTCTTGATGAAATTTCAAAATATACAGCATTTTAAACAGAGCAAATTAAACAAAATAAAAACAATAATCATATAAATGCGATGTAATATTAATACAATTATGTTTATGAAAAACTCATCATATTTCTGTAATGTGTATCGATGTCTATTCGTCTGTTTATCTGTCAGAAGTATTTCGCAAACTTTATATCCAGGCTTTTTAAAAGAATTTTATGAAAAAAAGCTGACGTATGTTCAAAAAAGTGCCCAGTAAATTTAAAAGCGAATCAAAGATAATGATACAGAATTTATTTTTTAAAAACAGCCTTTATCTATATTTTCAATCATTTTTTGTTTCTGCATTGATAAAAAAATGGCAGTTTTGGTAATTATTTAAGTTTCTACCAAGTGCAAATTTTCATGTAACGGATGAAATATCTATTAATTCTCGGTGTAGTATTGCTCTAATGGAAGATATGATTCTTCATAAATTGTTTCCTTAAATCAAACAATAGGTACATTTAGTCTAGTATATATATATATATATATATATATATATATATATATATATATATATAAACACACACATACATATATATATAAACACACACACACATATATATATATATATATATATATATATAACCCCACATATATATATATATATATAAACACACGCACACACATATACAAGCACATACACACAACCACACACCCATATATCCACCCACACAAACACACACATACACACACAAACATATATATATATATATATATATATATATATATATATACACTAGTAGAATACCTACCACAGGACGCGTATAAAAATGAATATACCATTGATTTTAATTTAAATGTTTTTCTCTTTCTTTAAAGACTATGACACGGTTTCGGTGTCACTCCCTTAAAATAAGTTTACAATAAAAAATAATTAGTCTCTATTACTCAATTAGTTGTCGAGAATACGTATTTTATTATTCAAAATGGTGAGTTCAATAATTTTTGACTTTGCCAAACGCACACATATTATTGACTGCCACTTGCGCATCTTCCCTTTTAAAATGTATTACTTTATATAACTTACCATGTGATGGAGAGAAATTCCTTTCTTTATTAACATTTTTTTTATCGAACTCATTCTAAATGGTTTTCGGGAGAGTGCGATTTTGTACACATATATACAACTACATAACTTTATAGATAGAGATATCTTAGAGAGAGATGTTTAAACACGTTTTCTACGGACTAAATAAGTTGTTTTCGCCCTCCAAGTTTAATTTGAAAATAATTTTTGTCAACGTTTGTTATTCTTTGTAATATTTGAAAATAAAGCGCCCTTCATCCAGACGACTGAAATGAAAACATGTCGTTTCATCGAAAAAATACTTACATTTTACTTCATAAGTTTTGCTTTGTCTACCAAAAGTTCTGTCTAATGGTTTTGCATATGGAACTTGTGACCTCAGGCAAACTCGTGTCAGCTTCGTAGCTTGACTGAGAACAACTCGAGAAACTGGTTAATATCTTTCTTTTTCAGTAATTACACAAGGTAATTTTTTTATCAATCAAAACTCTGATTAATTGTAGTTTACATTTTTAAGTTATAGTGAAAACCTGAAGACCACACACAAGTTACTTGCTAAACATGAGCGGAATTTTATAAAACCAAGTTTCTTTAACCCCACTGATGCATAATAATGAAATATACATTATATAGAATTACGAAATGTATTGAATATGTTGCTCTGATAATCAATAAGACATAATGGTATGTGTTTAAAGAATTTACTTATTTTTAACGAATGTGTAATACTAGAGGGAAATGAACACTGCCTCTTAATACAATCGTGTATGAGAAATATGCAATCATAAGCAGGTGCAATAGAGATTGCAATAATGAATCGTAAGCAAAAGACGAACATTTTGCTTTTATTATCAAATTGTTGATTGTAAATAAATTAGATGGAATGTTACTTTTAAATGTACAAATATATACACCACTCCAAAAATTATGCAGAACAATGACGATTCAGTAAAAAATACATACTGTAGGGAATGCTTACTGAAATATGTTTTACTAAGATTAAATTTCGCAATTAATAACAATATTTGATTAAAATATGAACAAAAGTTACTTCATGTTAGGTGACAAATTTTAAATGTTTGTTTATGATTAAAGATGGTTAAAATATGTGATGTTTTGAGCCATGAAATTGCATGAGGTAGAGTCGAACTGGTGTATTTTATATAATAGAAAAAACTACGTTTATTAGAAAGGAGTCTGATTGGTCCGAAAATATGATATGGAAATTTAAATCTGTAACAATCTGGTTGGCTATGGTTTGCACAGAATTAAGATGGAAGTCTGAAATTTGAAAATACTACAACAGATGCCACCACTCGAAACATAGAAAAACAGCAACGCATGATAAACATTACAGTTCGAAACATGTAAGTAATACTACCTCATCATCATATGATAAAATACGTACATGGCATCACCACCTCTTATGAATAAGATACGCATTCTACCAAAGCGGATGTCTTCCATCGATTACGTTATGCAAACAGAATGTGACATAAAATCTATATCTATAAATATATCCCTAATAACCTTAATTTAGATTATAAAGGTTTTATTCTAAATTATGGTACTATGAAATATATAGTCATTCATTATACTCCTCTTTATAATTTTAGCAGATTAACAACATTATCAATTTGGACATTTTAGTTTAAGTAATTGCCTTTTTAAGCTCTAACAAGTTACTTAGTAGTAAGATGTCTGATCAGATGTGTTATATTCAGCAGTATCACACCAGAGCAGACTCCATATACTAATTACGAATATTCATTAATCTGACACGTGGTGTGTGTCACAACATTGCAGAATGGCGGGGGTGAACATTATTCTCATTGCGAAGACACATGTCTCTAACATTTCCTCGTCATTTTGAGATCAATTATCACTTTCGATCGTTAAATATACTAGCAGAAGTCACTTAATAAACCACTCACACCAGATTCGTCGGACACAAACTATCGAAAACTATGATGGGGGCAGGGCTTTATACCTTTTCCCAATGTCATTTTATGTGTAAGTAAACGTAACGGATCAGGCTAAATTTGAACTTTGTTTGCCAATTCTGAAATATATGTCATCGTTTTCACAAATACAACAAAATTTGAAGCTATACAATTCATTATTATTTACAAATCTAAGACTAATTTTCACGCAGGATGAAAATTGCAAATATTAACATTTCCCCATCACAGAAAAACAGACCTATGTTACCAATGTTTACTGCCAACAAGTAAACAAATCTTCATGAGATATTCCTCTGAATTTTATTTTTCTCTGTAATAAAATACACTTATACATTTGTCTGTCTATATAACTATCTATTATTTCAGTAAGACAAAATATAGACAACATATAAAATTCGGACAGTTCTTATATAATTACGATATTTTAAAAATAAATGAACACCCATCATTACGTAACACTTTGCGTAAATATTATTTAATTAAAAATGAAAGGAAAAATTACCAGCTCATCGGACACTTAGATAATACAAATATATTTCCGTTTTTCATACTCGTCCCCTTTCACACTGTTTTTCTCTTTGTCCATCTTCTGCTTTCAACTTCTTTATACCTAACTAATTAAAGGTGTGTCTTTCCGTTATTTAAATCTCTATTTTATATGCTACACTTCTTCCTTATATTCTCATTTCCATCAATTTGTGTGTGTTCAAGAGAAGAAGTTAAGCCATCTTTAATACACTTCTCATAAATAAATGCTTTTATATATTAGTATATATAAGTAAATATATATGTATCTATGTATATGAAATCGGATAGAGACCAGATTAAACGATGCAAGATTTTTTAAATAAATGAAACATTTATTTGTTTTTTTTTTAATCAAATATATTTCGGAAGTAAATGCCTTCCTCAGTGTTGTACAAACTTGTTTCTCCTTTTTTCCTCACTGTAGAGATCTATCGGCGAAGCCGTCAAGATTCCCCAGTCCTCCCGATTGTAATGAAAGGCTAGTCCAAGTAGGTGTAGTTATCAGCCCGGCATATGTGTATTTATTGAAAAGAGTCGGACTACATCTATAAGCATTGGTGAGTTTTTAAAATATGAAATCGGATCGAGTTCATATTAAATCTGGTCTCTATCTGATTTCATATTTTTAACTAGCCAATGCGTATGAATGTAGCCCGACTTATTTTAGTATATATATATATATATATATATATATATATATAGAGAGAGAGAGAGAGAGAGAGAGAGAGAGGGAGAGAGAAAGAGAGAAAGAGAGAGAGAGAGATATATGAGGTTGGTGCAAAAACAATGGCGTTTTCTCACATATGTTATATTAATATATGTTTTCTGAATTAATTTATTGATAAATATACGTTGTTATTGGTCGTTTATAGCACGGGTTTCGTCTCTATTTTTGATCTCCTCATTTATTGTTTTTGCAGGCTTTTCGACAGCATGGGCAACATTGAGATCCGCACGATATTCGTGTTCTAGTTACAAACTAGGCCGGAAAGCTGCCGAGACAGCTCGTGACATCAATGATGCGTTTGGCCCAGGACCCACTAACGAACGTACGGCACAAAGGTGGTTCAAGGAAATTTCGTAATGGTGACTAGAGCCTCGAAGATGAAGACGGTCAAGGCTGGCCGACTGCGGTTGATAACGAAGATCTGAAAGCCTTAATTGAAGCCGATCCTCGCAAAACCACACGTGAAGTTGCTGATGAACTCGAGGTCGACCACTCAACAGTCTTTCGCCATTTGAAGCAAATATGGAAGTCAAAAAAGCTGGATAAATGGGTGCCGCACGAATTGAACGATAATCAAAAATATCGTCGTTTTGAGGTGTGTTCTATGCGCAACAGAAACTGTGCCTTTCTCAAGCGAATTGTGACGTGCAATGAGAAGTGGATCCTCTATAACAATCGACGACGTTCAGCACAGTGGTTGGATGCCGGCGAAGCTCCAAAACACTTCCCGAAGCCGGAATTGGTGACTATTTGGTGGTCTGCGACCGGTTTCATCCATCACAGCTTCTTGAATCGGGGCGAAACGATTACGACGGAGAAGTACTGCCAACAAATTGACGAAATGCACCAGAAGTTCCAACGTATGCACCCGAGATTGGTCAATATGTAGGGACCAATTTCCCTCCATGACAACACTCGCCCACATGTTGTACAACTGACCTTGCAGAAGCTGAACAAATCGGGCTACAAGACTCTGCCTCATCCGCCATATTCAACCGGACCTCTCGCCCACAGATTATCACTTTTTCAAGCATATCGACAACTTCCTGCGCGAAAAATGCTTCAAATGCGAGATGATGCCGAGTCGGCCTACAATGACTTCATCGCCTCCAGAACTCCAGATTTTTATGATAATGGAATAAGTAAACTTATTTTTCGTTGGCAAAAAGGTGTTGATTCTAATGGTTCTTTCTTTGATTAATAAAGTTTGGTATGAAAGAAGTTATGGTCTTTTGAGGCTGAACGTGTAAAAACGCCATTGCTTTTGTACCTACCCAATATATATATATATATATATATATATATATATATATATATATATATATATATATATATATATATATATATGCCAATTTCCGGTGCCCAGGTGGATATGGTAACTGCTTGCTGATTCTAGGCTGACTCTGTAAACAGGATTCGCGGCTCCCGACCGTCTGAAATTGTTACTTTATATATAAATATTAAATTATTAATACCTACAGACGCTAGTGTTTCAAACGTATTGCTCTCATCAGTGCAGGAAAGTAACAATTGTACTAGAAATCTACTTATATATATATATATATATATATATATATATATATATATATATATATATATATATATATCGAAATTTTTAATATTTTTATTATTTTAATTATTTACTAGCAATATCCGCTCGGCGTTGTACGTGTGCAAATATCTTGCTGGTCGGAAATAATATATATATATACTCATGTTTATGATTTTAACTTTGAAAGTAAAGATAAAAATAACGTTTGGAATATGAAGTTAATCAATAAAACAGCTGTCAGCGCCGGTCCAAATTCTATTTTCAAAACACGCCAATCAATACGATTATTCGATATGTACTTTGTAAAATATATTCATGTTAATTTAATTCAATATTTATTCTTTTTCACATGAATCTATTTCTTCAAAATATCTACTACGAAGTTTTAAAAGTGAGATTATCGTCATTTCTAATACAAAAGTTAGCAAAACAAAAAAGTTATTCATAAAAATTGATATTTAATGACATTTTTATTGATACTTTTTAGAATTTTACTATATCTTAAATAGCAATTGTAAAACTAAAAATCTAATAAATCTAACAAAAGTGTGTAATGACCGACGTTTGAAAATAGAATTTGGGACGATCAAAAAGTTAAAAAAAGTACTTGTTGACGCTGGATTTCACTAAAATCGCCAATGACTACATCGACTTCGTTATTATTTAATATTTTAAATCTTAAAAAAGTTATTTTTTAAAATCGATATTAATGAAATCTTTATGGATACTTTTATGTTTTTACTATATTTTAAATAGCAATTTTAAAACTACAAATCTAATAAAAGTATGTAATGGGCGTTGTTTTAAAATAGAATTTGGTACGCTCAAAAAGTAAAAGATGTAGTTATTGACGCTGGATTTCACTAAAATCGACAACAACTAAATCGAATTCGTTACTATTCAATTATTTGAATTCTTAAAAATACTAATAAAAATAATTATTTAAATGTTTAAACATTGTTTTTAATATATGTTTTATTATTTTTTGTTTGTTTTAGCATATTTTTAAATGGATTTAATTTCTTTACATTGTTATTTTATGGCCCTAACCGATAATTACACTAGTGATCTCATATAGAAGCGCATGGAATTTCAATGCTGTGTTTTGGTTATTTGAAAAATATCACACTTAGTGAAACTTATTTGAATGTTCTATATCTTAACATATTGATTTCTATAACACACTCAGAGTCGAACACACACACACACACACATATATATATATATATATATATATATATATATATATATATATATATATATATATATATATATATGGTGTATCGTTCCGGTCATTAAGTAGAACGCGCTTATGACGTAAAGCCGCCAGATAAAGTGTTCAAATTATCACTGTTTATTCGCTATTTAGCATGGCCGAGTGGTTCTGGGCGTCGGGATTTGAGTTCCAAAATACTCGGAATCCCGGATTTCAAATCACATGACCGGTAGTGAATAGTCATATCTCTATGCTGATGAGTCCCGATTATAAAGGACGAAATATGTACGTACATAGATAATAAACAAAACAAATATTTAATACATATATATATATAAATTTATAAATTTACAAAGTATATATATATATATATATATATATATATATATATATATAGATAGATAGAGAGATCGAGAGAGATCGTGTATTATAATATTATTATTTTATTTATTTGATTCATTATCATAAACTATTATTTAATGTTAATATTTTGTCTCGTTGTGCTATAGTTTAAATGAACAATTAATATAGCTATTTGAGAAATGTATTACTTTTATTTATCATTACTTCAATTTTATATAATTCCATTTTAACTATTTATATATACTAGAAAATATAAGCTCCTTCAGGTCACATATTTTTGCTAGTTGTTTTATTGAATTGCGCTCTCTCTCTCTTTCTATATTTTTTCTCTTTCATTCTTGAAATAGAACTTTCTGTGCGTTCAAATAATCAAGGGGTTACCAAATGTTGGAATGGCTGCCGGCTGTTCCATCATATTCAATTACAACCTAATTTAATTCGTAACTCAGTTATATATATATTTAAAAAAAACGATGCTTTTAATTAATTTTATTTATAATTTTTATTAAGAGTATTATTAAGGAAAATAGTTTAAATACATCTAGAAATCTGACAATAACAATAATGAGTGTATATTTGCGAATAGTAATTTATTAGAAGCTTAAAAACAAAGTAATTATGTAAATTTAAAAGACGCGTGATATTTAGAAATGAATGGATATATAGGAACTGATAAGTAGATATAAAAAGAGAGCGATCAAAACTAAAATATAGTTTCGGCTTTAGACAGACATACAGAAAGACAGACATACACACAGAAGACAGACATATACATAATCTCTATTATGATTAGCTTTACAAAGAAATCGTACCCGCTCACACACACTTTTATCCATAAAACTTAAGTAATTTAAGGAACTTTATTAGGAAAAGTTATATAAAAAACTTAATTATTATACAAAGTTATATAAAATAAATAAAAGTGTTAATTTTTAATTTCATGAACCTATAAAATATGTATGGGTGCGTGATTGGCTCTATGGGTACCGTTACGTTTAAACCATGTTACATCTATGTAGTTCAAATACACATGCTTACCGTTGAGAAATGCAGACATCTACACATTTTTCAAAAGTTATCGATAAGATAATAACTAGTGTTCAACTTATCGGAGACCACGGATCGTTTACACTAAATATAGTATTCAGACATTAAACACCCCCCGAAAGATAGTTGTGTCGTAAAACAGACAAACATAAAATAGCTGAAATAAAGGGATGTCATATTTACTAGTATTATTATAATCTCTCGCCTGGTGTAGATAAGTCCTTCGGGTAGTACAAGATGAAAGGCAGATGTTTATTATACGTTATTCGCACAAGTGTCGGGGATTGCGGAAATGATTGGTGTGAATTCTAAAGCATTCACACCAATCAGTGAAAGAAGAAAAATAAGTGAAGAAATTAAAAGAATATAGAAAAAAGGAAAACATCAAATGAGGAAGAATACACATTTGCTGTTTTCTTTTTCTTTTTTTAAACGACAGGAAAAGAAACAAAATGATGAATACAAAAAGAAACATCGTAATATATGGGTAGGGCAGCTCGTCGAAGAATAAAAGCAAATGCTCTTTTAAACGTACGCAAAACCGCTGAGGCAATTGCCAAAAAATGGGGGAAAATGTTGAAACATTCTAAGTAAACAGTGAAGGGCAACAAGAAATTGTTTTTAAAAAAGGTTAAACATAAAAAAGAAAAGAAAGAGAACTTCGGATGGTGAGGAAATGGAGGAATAGAAACAAAGGGAAATAAAAACAAAACAAAAACACAACAGAAGAACCTACAAAGAAAACAAGAAAACAATGAACCAATTTGTCTGTTTTCTTCTTCGTAGCGACGAAAACAATGAACCAATTTCCTAGCGACGTGTTCGTCTTTTTCTTTCTGCATCGTTTGTTGTGTGTTCGTCTCAGTCGAAAGTTTGATCTTTTTGGTTTTACGTACGCTCGAAGCGGCTGGGAATCGCAGAGAATAGCAGACACGTTACAATCAAGACAAAACAGGGTGAAAAGATAGTGGCCACGTTTTCTACTCAGTTTATCTATTGTTTGTGTTTTGCTTTTATTTGGACAACGTCGACTTGAAATTAGCCATTGTCCCTCAAAATGGGTGAATGTTCTGATAGAATGCAGCAGAAGACGAGTTGCCGCCAATTTACCACATCGATCCACTCCTAACACACGCACAAAGCAAACAAACTTACGTTTAAATAAGAAATATAAAATTGTAGCAGGGATACAAAAGTTGGAAAACAAACAATAAAATAAAGATGAAAAAATTAAATAAATATAAAGAAAGAAAATAAAGCAAACAATAATATATTTGTAGAGGCTCTTTCTTTCTATCCGAGGAGACAATTGAAAACAAAACCCTATACCAGGATCAAACACAACTTCGCCCGAGGAAAATATTACGAGGACTCTAATGATGGTATTAAGTTAGTTTTTTAGTATATCGTCGGGTCTATGTGCGCGTCGAATATCTATTAACAGCAAATACGAAGTTTTATTTTATTAAAATGAAAATTATTTTAATTAGATTAAACATTACAAATTAAAAAATAAACAACTACATATAAGGTTTTCAGTCTGTTTTGAAATCTTTCGAATGGATACCGTAAAGGACTCTAGGATCTATTATATGTAATTCAAATCGTATCGGCTTAAATATGACATTACTAGAAAGTTATTAACACGCAATTACAAAGATTCTTTCCATTAAAAATTGCAAGAAACCTTCTCAACATTACCGCTTGCCACGTCTAATAACACTAGGTCTAAGACTTCATCATTCAAACCCTTACATTCACACGCAACATAGGTTAGAACAGATACATAGACGACATTGCAAAGGCTGCTGCAAAGTAAGTGCACCCTCTACCGCGCTAGAAAACTGCTCATACATGCCAGTATCCTATATCACTATAAAGCCACCATTCGCTCATTCATGAAGTGTTTTTTGTCACATCTGGGCTGGTGCATCTACCACCAGTCTCTCTCTCTCTATTAGACAGTGCAAAAAAGAGTCTCCAATCTAATAGATCCCGCCCTATCAACTAAGCTCCAATACCTTTTCTATCGCCGCGATGTTGCATACTTGTGCGGTTTTTACAAGTACTTTACTGTAATATGCTCTGACGAACTCGAGACAGTTGTGTCCTCTTGACATAAATACCCCCACTAACTCGATAAGCAACAAAATCTTACCCCTTAACTGTAGAGTTCTCCATATGCTGGAAAGCTTTCTACTCTAATAGTGTTGTCCATCGAACTGCTAGACGTTACAATTCCCTCACGGGTTCTTGCTTCCCTGGTTGTACTATCATGCAGAAATTTAAATATGATGCGAACAGACATCTCGCTGCTCAATTCCCTACCTAGAGTGCCCCTGTACGCATGATCCGTAATAGTAGCCATTTACTTTCAAGTGGCAATGTGCCTTGTTTGGACTGAAGGGGTGAACACGAGTAAAAAAAGGCAAAATAGCAACGCGTGTTCAATTGAATCAAACATATATTTCTGGATTGTAATAGGATTTTTGGAAAAACAAAATGTATCAAATGATGAAGCTGATTTCGTTGTCTAATTTTGTTAAAGAATTATTAAACTAAATATTTATGAAACAATAATATATTCACAATTTAAATATTGTATTCATTGTATATTTTCTCTCTGCGGTGGCATATTTTTGCTGTGATGTAAAGAGAGCACGTGACTCAGAAAACAACGTACGCTGCACTCTAGAAGTGACGTAAAAAGGAGGGCGTGCCGAAAGGAGAAGACTAGTCAGTGTTTTTTTAGGTAGATTAAGCAGACGTGTTTTTTTGGCTCATTTTTCTCTCTGTGACGCACGTGGCCGTGTTGGAAGAAGACTTTTAATGTTTAATACTCTCCAGGGAAATTGAAAAAAAACAACAACACAGAGACTAATATTAAAACCCAATAGAATAGTGTATTGTTGTTATTATACATTTGCTATCAACACGGATGGCGATACGTAAATACATTAGTGACTACTACGACTAACACGAAACATCACATAATTGAGAAACGACACTGGTCGACACATAACTGCTCATACCTTTGTATACGTTTTTTCTATTTTTAAATATTTGCTAAATAATCATACGCATTTTACTGATTTATTCTTCTGATTTTCCTCTGATGATCAGAACTTATTTTTGAAAATCCATGGATTAAGAAACATGGAAACACTTTTTTATATATTCCTTTTTTTAATTAAATGATAAATAATAAATAATGTATGTTATCCAATTTTTATTTTCATCGTTTATTTTCTTATATTACTGCTGCACTTTGTATATTGGGCATTGCCTTATGATGATAGGATATAATATAATATAAATATATAATATTTATTTTTATTTTTCCACTTGCACATACAGCCCACATATATATATATATATATATATATATATATATATATATATATATATATATATATACATATATATATATATACATATATATATATATATATATATATATATATATATATATATATATATATATATAACGGTATTTATTCATAAAAGGTATTAAATCGTTTAAAGCTCAAGGTCGTAGTGTCAATATAGGCGGAAAGTTGACCAGATTTAGCACTGATGTGCATTTAAATCGCGAAACAACTTATTTTATGGATAAACTAATATTTAATTGTTAATTTATATATACATATACATATATATATATATATATATATAATGTGTCAAGTTATATTGGAAATAAATCAATAGACTGCTCGATCGCAGAAGAGTGAGAGCTAAATACAAATAATTTATTTAAAAATTATACGTTGCATATTTCAAAATCGTATCGCAGTTTCATCCAGATAGGCTGAATTTTTTTTTAATTTTTCAAAGGTCTATACAAAAAGAAGAATCGTCAGCGTGCTGGAATGAGATCAAAACTATTTTTTCATTGTTTTTTTTATCTCATTTAAGTACGCTCACGAGTCACCTTGGGGTATATACTATTTAAACAATTAAAAAGTCACTCCATCTGGATGAAACCGCGATACGATTCTGAAATATGCAATAAATTATTTGTATGTATATATATATATATATATATATATATATATATGTATATTCATTCATTTATTTATTTATTCTAGATGAATACGCATCCCAGGACGAGTTCATGAATCGCCGAAACATGACAGTTTTCCACAACTTGTTTATCCGATTATGAAGATTAAAAGAAAAGATATCATCATACAAAATCTTATATCTAGAATATTTGTTCCATTTTTGATCAAAATCCATTAAATGATTTTTAATCTAGAAAATGCGCACATTTTAAATCTGAAGAGATTGTGATAGCCGGGACTGATTCGGATGTCGGATGTTTCAGAAATCAAATGAGTTTATGAAAAGCAGAAGCTTCTAATGGTGATTAATATAACAAGATTCATATTTTAACATATTTTGATAAGTAGAACGTCAGAAACCATCATGAACTCATTAAATGATCGGGTGACTCTTATTAAAATATAGTGTGTAGTTTACACAACAGAGAATCTATCACCCATGACAACCAGCCTCGTTCACGAACTTCCTTCCTATATTCATAATCGACAAAAATTTGTGGAGAGATAAAGAGAGAAGAATCATGCAATACACAATTGTGAAAGATCAAATAGGCTCATCATAATTTAGTAGCTTTCAGTTTATTATTCATTTTATTTTTTAATGTAATTATATATGTTGCTTCCTCATCACATTTGTTTTCTTTTACGGAAATCCTTTTCAACAAGTAAACTCTCCAGGAGTTGGCATATCTTCCCATTTGGTGTTGTGTATGTGACAGGTGGTGTTTTTTAGTACACTAAAGAGTCTAGAGCAGACCAGCGTCATGCAGATCTTGTCGTTTTATGGGATTGCACAGGTTTTATGGATGGCGGTTGGCGGGAAGACGTATTCGTCGCTTTTGGTGATGTTCATATTTAAGTCATGAGACTGAGGGATTGTTGTATAGTTAATATCAATTCTGATTGCGTGGAAATCGTGGAAAACAATAAACAAAATAAATTTACTTTTTAACGGTGCAGAAACAACGGCTAATCAGAAAACGCGTATAACATATGTATTGACATGATTGTACCTTTCCTCGTTTCGTGTTACACTATCAGTAATCCATATGTATGAAAAGACATTATTACAACATTATTACAACAGTTAGTGTCATGATTACCGCATTGCTATATATTTTTATAAAAACATATTCATGTAAATTGATATTTTGTATAATGAGTAGGTGTAAATCATCAGCAAAAATATCTCTTATATTTTCATACCGCTGTCTCAATCTATTTAATGTCAATACAGTATTTGAATTATATAAAAATACAGCAAAATAATGGTTTCCCAATTAACATATTGATTATTTCCACTTCATTTAGTTAGTACTGATTTCGAATACTTAAATTTATACATACATCCACAACCGTGTATATATATATATATATATATATATATATATATATATATATATATATATATATATATATATATATATATATATATAATTATAAAAAGAAAAACTATACACACATTAAGGTTGTACACATAATAACTTATTTCGACCCCTTTAATTAGGTCTGCTCAGATGTATAGACAACCACGTCAAAAAAAACAAATATTGAGAGAATTTGATCGTCTTAAAAAGATAAAGATAAATTCACTTTTGTGATTGGTCTATGTAAAAAGGAGGTAAATGTTAAAATAATCGAGGAGGGGTGACAGAAGTAAGATCAATTTTTTAATATATGCAGAAATATAAAAATATATATAAAATAATTTTTTTTTTGCTATTTAAACAAATAAATCATCTCATTTAAAATTTCGAATGTGAGCTTTATGGGTAAAAATATATAATGAAATATTCGAGCGTTCACGATTAAAAACTACGTTTAATTATTTACGATTAAAAATTTGAAGACGAAAATGTAGGACGAAGATTTCGGTTTAGATTAGAACATATTAAAAATTTAAGTTGTATAGCGTCAAGATTCGAGATGATTTACACTATGGAATTAAAGTTTAGCGACAATTTAAAAACGGTTTATTTACAAAATTGGTAAAGATTCGGGCGTTCACGATTATTTATTTATGATTAGAAATAAAAAAGACGAAAATCCAGGACGAAGATTTCGATTTATATAGGAAATTATAAGAAAACTTAATTGGTTATAACGTCAATACGGAATTAAAGTTAGGCGACATTTAAGCACGATTAATTTACAAACTAGAGTTTTACTAAAAAAAAAAAAAAAAAAAAAAAATTACTAATTTGTTAACATTTACCTTTACAGTTATAACTCTTATTGTAACTATACTTTAAAAGAATTGTTATTTTCAAAGAACTTTAAAACGTGCTGTTGATTTTAAACCTGTGCCTGTGTCTACATTTAGCCATCAGTTCGTCTCGTCTATTTAAAATGTTCTTGTCTTCATATTTTAGTATTCTAATTTTTTCCTCCAGGCACAAATTGCATCTATGTCTAAATCCTTTAGGAGTGTTCGAATGACATAGTATGGACCACGAAATAATTGGTGTTAAGTTGTTATTTTTTAAAAGCCACCAGTGTTTGGCTAATTCCGTCTTATTAGTGACGTTCGGGTTTAAAAATGAGTTTAAATTACATTGAGCTCTGTTATTCAGATTCTCTACACAAAATTGAAATCTACACACTATATATATATATATATATATATATATATATATATACATATATATATATGCATATATATACATATATACTTATATATACATACACATACATGCATATATACACACATATATATATATATATATATATATATATATATATGTATATATATATAGATAGATAGAGAGATAGATACTATAAATAATTTCGTCTGAATAAAATCAGTGACGCAAAACGTTAACTAAATCAAGTAGATACTAATCCATTATAAAAGAATGATTCTATTTGAGAAGATGATGGTGAAAAACATCCGGTGTTCAGTCAAATTCGTTAATTTCTAAAAACATCTAGGGCAACATATGTACACATTTCCGTAAACCTTTTAAAATTTCGTTTTAAAGCACATAATTGACGAAAATCACGACGTTCGCATTTGGACTGTAATTTTAGAATTCCCGAAAATACGAATGCTTAAAAATCACCCTAGAACGACGAAGTTTAGGACGTAAATATGATCCATGTTCGAAGAAGCCCTTAATTCTACATAACAACACAGTAAGATTTACTCATTTTAAAGTACTGTTGTATATCCGTCGGCACGTTCGATATTTAACTGAAGCATAATACTTGATTATTTGCATTTGATTATTGCCACAAGTCACCTTACACAACCATAACCGACAGTTTAAATCACTAGACAATGAAACATATTGTTAAGCATTTGATTTTATTACCCTCTGTATGAACACAACTATCAGGCAATATCTCGTGTGTCTGTGTGTTTCTCGCATATACGTTAGTTTGATAAATTCACATAGACTATATGTTCATTTATATTAATGAAATATTTATTGAAATAAAAAATCAAATGAGAGAAACCTAAACGAATTTTTCAAAAAAGTATTTAAAGAATTGTAAATATGATTATATTTGGAATTTTTTTTTTTTCAAAATCCATCAATCGGGCAATATGTCTGCACTTTGGCAACTCCTCAACTTCCTGCTAGTTTTATACAACTGTTTCGTATACTGCCACATACGTACAACACACATATACATAGAAACACACACCCACAACCCCCCCCCATATATATATATATATATATATATATATATATATATATATATATATATAACCTGGGTATGCCAATTTATTGAACACCCATTATTAGCTTTGTATTAATGCTGGTCTACTATACTTTCGGCTTATTAAACATGTAACGTAGTTTAAAAAATATTTATATGATGCTTACATATACAACACATATCTACTTTTAGACTTACGTGAGGTGCATATGCATCGTAAAAACTACTTCATTTGTAATATGTGTGACTGCTTATTCATTTTTTGTTAAGAAATCAGATTTTCAATTTGCGTACGACCAGACACGCTCCAGAAATACGATAACATTTTTATCTATACCTATAAAATAAAGTTGGTTTACCGCTTCTAATTGCGTTATAGTAGGCAGGAAAACTAATGCATTACTGTTATGGTGACTTACCTATGTACAACATCGACTCTTCCTCTTTGCTCAATAAATGCCAACGGCAATTAAATCTCGCCTAGATGGAATTCAGTAAGATAGTAGAACTCTACTTACCAGGCGCATATTTCTTCCCTCTGTACTCTATTTTCTTAATACGCTTGTTTCTACTTTATACCGTGTTCGTGTCTTCATTTCGTTCCCTTTAACAGGACCACAACAACTTGGCGACGAAGGATTCGAAGATCTACTCTCTCCATTTTCTAACCACCAGACAACAACTGGCAAATTTTTCTTACGTACTCATCTTTGAACAAACAAAAAGTGTTTCGAAAAAATAATTGAGCGTAAGACAAATACTGGCAAATGCACGAGGAAATTAAAGACGAACGGTGAGAAAGCTACACAAGCACCAAAGTTTTAAAACAAGCTTATCCGGCGGACAAATACAAGAAATCTCGGAAATCGGATATTTTAGGCAAGTAAATTCACGTGTTTTTTGGGGTTCGTTCGTCTCTTACGAAAAAATATCAACTAAGTTATTTGTTTCTAGAAGGACACTCGTGAGTAATTATTTTATTCCAGTACTGAGTTAAGATTTTTTACAAAGGAATATAATACAATTCTTGTTCTCCTTCCAAAGAGAAAAAAGAAAAATACTACCGTCGAAATTAAAAAATCCCAATTAATAAATAAAGGGTGTACTTTTATTTTTTTTCTGGTTTAAGAACTAATTACGTTAGCAGCGTAATATAAAAGAAAAAAGAGCTATATTGTATAAAGACACAACAGTAAACATGGACGATTTCAAAGCTTTGATGTTGGAACTCTTAAAATTCCAAACCGAACAACAGGCCCAAATGGAAGCTAGGTTTCAAGAAAAACTGATTGTCCAACAACAAAAAGCCGACGAACAACGACGAAAAGCTGATGAAAAACAACAAAAGTTTGAACAACTATTGCTACAAACAATATCGAATAGGGGTCAAAATACCGACAACGAATACGCATTTTCCTAAAATACTGTTTGGAGTACAATTGACAATTTTTCTTATTTTCGAGACAACGATGAAACATTCGCTTCATATTGTAGAAGGCATGAAGATTTATACAACATAGATTGCGAAAATTGAGCAGACGCTAATAAAGTTCGATTACTCCTTCGTAAATTAGGGACCATCGAACATACAAAGTTCGTTGACTACATATTACCGCGTCAGAACAGCGATTTAACTTTCTCGGAAGCGGTTTAGTAATTTACGGAGTGATTTAGCCCCAACATTTTATTTTTTGCACAAAAGAAGGAAGTGCATAAATTTAACGAGAAGAGATTGCGAGGATTACACAACTTTCGGGTCAGTAGTGAATAAACACTATGACGATTTCAAGCTTGCCGAACTAAGCGCAGATGATTTCAAATGTTTAATTTTTGTGCAAGGACTGATATCAGCTAAAGACGCCGAAGTAAGACGCAGAGTTCTGAATAAGCTAGAAAATGAGCCGAATATAACCTTACAAAAAGTCGCAGAGGACTGCGAGAGATTTGTAAGCGTGACACAAGACTCGAGAGATATGAGAAGAATCGGGCATAGAACACATGAGAAAGGTACCACAAAAAGCATATCCTAACTTTCCTTCAAAATCAAGTCAATCTAAAAAGAGTGACTATTCTCACTTTTCGCCAAAAACAAATCCCCCCCCCCCAAAAAAAAAACAAGAAAATAATTAACACTTCGTTCCTGTTCGCGCTGTTGTTCTCTTCATTGGAATATGGATTGCCCCTACCGGTTTAAAACTTGTTTATTTTGTAACAAAATCGGACACAAGAGCTCACATTGTAGAGCAAATAAAGAATTTAAAAGCCGGATAAAAATCGCAAGATCAGACGAACAGGATAGCATAAACATAAGGAAGTACGTTCAAGTACAAATCCTTAACGAAAGAATAAAGTTACAATTAAACTCCGGGTCTGATTTAACTATCATCAACCTGCAGATATAGAAAAGATTGGATAAACCAACCATGTTAAAATCAAACAAATTAGCCAGGTCGGGGACTGGGGAAAAACTCAAATTCGAAGGTCAGATTATAACTAACGTTAAGTTTAACGGAAAACCCCAAAAAATTAAAAATGTTCGTGTTAAGAAACACTTGCAATTTATTTGGGACAGAGTGGATGAGCAATTTTAATCTATGAGATTTACCCATTAACGCTTTTTGCCCAAAAAATAGAAAACCTGATAACCGAAGTAGATAAATTAAAAGAAGATTTGAAAAAAACTTCCCAGAAGTTTTTTCAAATGGACTGGGTCGATGCAAAAAGATGGCGGCAAAATTTGAATTAAAGGAAAACATCCAACCCGTATTTAAAAAGAAAAGGAATGTACCTTTCGCCTCACCCGAGAAAAAAAATGAAGTACTAGACAGACTAGTTAAGCCCGGCATTCTTTCTAAAATTGAATATATCCAATGGGCTGCTTCGACTGCATATGTTAAAAAGAAAACTAAAGAGATCCGCGTCTTCGCCGATTTCTCGACTGGATTGAATGTATCGCTAAAGGGTTACCATTATCCTCTTCCGTGCCCAGACGAAATATTTATTAAATTAAATGGAGGAAGATTTTTCCCCAAAACAGATTTAAGTGACGCATATTTACAGATACCCGTGGAAGAAGAAAGCTCGAAACTACTATGTATTAACACCCATCGTGGGTTATACACATTCGAGAGGCTCGCTTTCGGTGTCAAGGTCGCACCAGCCATATTCCAGCAGGAAATGAACACTATGTTAAACGGACTGGAATTCGCTATTCTAATGACTAGTAACACGCAGAGTGTTTTTCTGCTTGTTCAAGAGATCTTGCCATCTCGTATGCTTCCTGAAAAGTTAGCGAGGATTTCTCGAGAAGTCGGTGTCGAATTGAGGAGGAGGATATTTCGCTAATAAAAGCCTCCCGCATATTCTGGCTTCTATTTATTTCGGCACTCACGGCCTGGAAATTACATGTCTTAGCAATGTTTTCCAACTGTAACATGAAAGAATCCACTGTTTGCGCCGGTTGTTGTTTCATGGTTATAAGTTTGTGGCGGGTGTGGACTATATTAGTAGGCTTGATGTAGGCCGCGTCCAGAGCTCTTATGGCAGATGTATAGTCGTTAGTGTCACTAATTATTTCGAATACCTCTGCCGATATGCTATTTATCAAAGCATAGAAGTCGGTTTGGTTGTTTCCAGTTTCTTCAGTGCCGTTAACCGTATGTAGGTAATTTATAAACGTAAGTTTCCAATGTTTGTATTTTTTCTGCATTGAAGGCTGTAGACTCGGTGTTGAATCGTTCGGGACGAAGTACTTTATCCATTTCTTTTGTGAATAAAATTGTAGTCAAGAGAAGAAAGAAACGAGCAGAATTCCTTTGTAAAGGTTTTATTCACAAAAAAACACCTTAGTTATCTACTTACCACAAAGTTGAATGTGACACAAGGTCGGAAAGTGAGAATTGCGCACTCTAGAGGAAGAGTACTTGGTACCTTTAAAAATTGCCTGGGCAGCACCGTCGGTATTCCTCAAGCGACTAGCAATAAACTAACCCCCTCTCAAAGGGTGAGAAGGCAAAGCCTGGGAGAGTGGACCTCCTAGAACTGCACAAGACAGTTCCATAGACCGGCGTCAATCAAGTGCCGAAGGTCAAGACAATACCAATCTATGTGGTTTCACAAAAGTAAAACACCTATTTATCTACTTCCCACAGAGTAGAATGTGACACAAGTTCGGACAGTGGGAATTGCGCACTAGAGGTAGAGTACTTGGTGCTTTTAAAAATTGCCTGGGCAGCCCCGTCGGTATTCGCCCCAGGCGATTAACAATAAACTAACCCCTTCTCAAAGGGGGTAGAAGGCAAAACCTTGGAGAGTGGACATCCTAGAACTGCACAGGACAGTTCCATAGACCAGAGTAAATCAAGTCCCGAAGGCCAAGACAGTACCAGTCTATGGGGCTTCACAAAAGTAAAACACAAAATAAAATAAAAATGACGAAGCATTTATAGTCAATGCCTGACGGAAGAGTTTATTCAATGGAAGGAGGAGTTAAGAATATTACATTACTTATATTTTTTTTTCAAATTATACTCAAATTGATAAATTAAACATACACTTATTTATGTTCTTATATTACCTTTTACATTATCGACACATTGATAAATAACACACACACTTATTTAGTTTACTCATATTTCGTTTCACATTATACTCAATTTGATAACTTAAATATCAACTCATTTAGTTTACTCATATTTCGTTTCACATTATACTCTATTTGATAAATTAAATATCAAATCATTTAGTTTACTCATATTTCTTTTCACATTATACTCAAATTGATAAATTAAATATCGACTCATTTAGTTTACTTATATTTTCGATTAGCATCCCCGATCGAGTAGACCAACAAGCCTAACTTCTAAACCTTTTCTTGCCACTAATGCCTGAGGCTTGTGTGACGAAAACTCATAGCCCCCTCGGGAATTCTGATACAATTGTGCTAATGATACATATCATCCTAAAAAGTCATCTAAAAGCTGATGAACCGTTGCCCGAAACCTCAAGATACTACGAGCAGGCTGAGTTTGAGTATATCAGAGATCACACCAGTGACACCCGATGGAGGGACACCTTCTCACTCTGCTGACCAGTGTGCAAACGAATTAACTGAATGAAGCCTATGCCCCCATGCGAACATTCTTCAGCAAGCCCCACTCTCCTCAATGGTTCATCTCGGAATGTGCAGCTGCCATTTCTGAGAGGCAACAAGCATTCCGTAAATTTTGCCGCCATAAGGCAGCTACTAATAGACATACATTTATAGAATCAAGAAATAATTGAAGGGCTGTGATATGCGAAGCGTAGAGAACGTATAATGAGTTAACAAAAAACGCATTCAGTCACAGAAACTAGGTACTCGCGATTTCTTGAAAATCTACAATAATGTAGTGAATAATGGTCAATCAACGATCTCCCCACTATCAAACCACAATGATGTCGTTTGCACGGCCACTGATAAGGCTGAACTACTTGCCCAGCGTTTCTCTTCTAACTCCACTTTGGACTCAGATAACCACCCCCATCCCCGCTTGATAACCTGGTCATCACCCCATCCTGGGTCAGAGACATCATAAAACAACCTTGACACCTCCAAAGCTTGTTGGCCTGATCTTATACCTGTAATAGTAATAAAGAAATGCTCTACTGAACTGGCCGCCTGTCCTCCTCAAACTCTACAATAAATGTCTAGCTGAATCTTGTTTCCCCGATAGCTGGAAAATTGCCTCTGTGGTACCAGCAAACAAGAGTTCTAGGTATAGGGCCGATCCTCAGAACTACCGCGCAATCAGTATACTACCGATCTTTGCTAAAATCTTTGAATTCTTAATCAATCTAACGATAGTACGGCACTTAGTTAATGCTACATTCTATCTGACCGACAGTATCGATTTAGACAAGCACGATCTACTGCGGACATCCTAACGGTCATCTCTGAACGTATGTATTATACACTCGACAAGGCAGGAGAAACTAGGGCAGTAGCGCTTGATATATCCAAGGCCTTCGACAAGGTATGGCATAAAAGGCTTTTCCTGAAAATGCGCTCATACTGTATTACTGGTCAATTACTTAATATAATTAGATCCTTCCTAAACAAAAGAAATATCCAGGCTGTCCTCGATGGCTGTTCATCTAAGCAACATGACATACATGCAGGTGTACCCCAGGGATCTATCTTTGGATCTTTGTTGTTCCTGATCAATATAAACGATCTCTCTGGTGACATAGAGTATGAGATTGGTTTATTTGCTGACGACACCACGCTTTACTCTCGCCATGTTGGCAAAAGCGACGCGATCATATCCGAGGCAATGGCTGAATCTTTAGAAAATGACCTCCAGACTGTAGTGGATTGGGGTCATAAATAGTTGGTAACTTTTAATGCCACAAGGACAAAGCTCCTTTCCTTCAATAACTACAGGAACCTCTCACACATCGGCATGGCAAATAACACCCTACCTGAGAGTTCATCATTCAAACTCCTCGGCCTACCCTTCACAGGTAACATAAATTGGAACAAATACATTGAAGACATTGCCAAGGATGCCGCAAAGAAGGTCAGCTCCCTCTATCGTGCTAGTAAACTCCTCACACCTGACATTATCCTGTATCTCTACAAAGCCACCATCCGCCTATGCATGGAGTAGTGTTGCCACATCTGGTCGGGTTCATCATCTACCAGTCTCTCCCTCCTTGACAAGGTCCAAAAAAGAGTCGCCAACCTAATAGGTCCCTCACTGTAAACCAAGCTCCAGCCCCTGTCCCATCGCCGCAATGTAGCATCCTTGTGCTTATTTTACAAATACTTCAATGGATTATGCTCCGATGAATTGGCTACTCTGCTGCCTCTTCGACGTAAATTCACTAGACTAACTCGACAATCAACAAAATCTCATCATATCACAGTGGAGGTCCGCAGATGCCCGGGAGCCTTCTACTCAAATAACTTCTTTCCTCGTGCTGCTGGCCTCCGGAACTTCCTCCCTGCCCCTGTTTCTCCGACAGTACTGACATGCAGAAATTTAAAACTAAAGTAAAGAGACATCTCGCTGCGCAGATCCCAATTCAGGTTGACCCCCCAACCTTCTCCCCTTTTCTTTTTTCTTAGTAGGCCCTTACGTCTACAGTGGCGGCCTGCCTTGTTTGGGGTGAACTATGTTAAAAAAAATAAACATCTGCTTATTTATTTTACTTATGTTTATTGTCACATTATACTCAATTTTCTTATATGTCTTGGGACATTATACTCTCATTTATAAATTAAACATCTACTTTGTTAGGTGACTTATATTTCTTTTAACAATAACTTAAAATTAATTTTATTTTGGTTCACATTATACCTACATTGAAAAATTAAATACAACCTCATTTAGTTCACTTATATTGATTTTAATATTATACTCACATTGACATCAATGTAGTTGGTTTTCTTAGATTTCCTGGGGCATTGATAAATATAACATCACCTTATTTAGATTACTACTATCTCTTTAAACATTATCCACACATATATAAATTAAATATCAACGCATTTAGTTTACTTATATTTCTGTTCCTATTAAACTGACATTGAAAAATTAAACATAAACTTATTTAGTTTACTTATATTTCTTTTCCCATTTAACTGACATTGAAAAATTAAACATAAACTTATTTTGTTAACTAATATTTCACTTACCATGATACTCACATTCATATATTAAACATCAACTTATTAGTTTACTTATATTTCTTTTCACATCATACTCAATTCGATGAATTAAATATCAACTCATTTTCCTTACTTATATTTCCTTTCACGTTACACTCTCATTGATAAATAGAACATCAACTTATTTAGTTTACTTATATTTCATTTAATTTTCTTTACTTATATTTCTTTTCACATCATACTCAATTTGATGAATTAAATATCAACTCATTTTCTTTACTTATATTTCCTTTTCATATTACACTCAAATTGATAAATAACACCTCAACTTATTTATGTTCTTATATTGCCTTTCACATTATCGACACATTGATAAATTACACAGAAACTTATTTAGTTTACTCATATTTCTTTTCACATCATACTCAATTTGATAAATTAAATATCAACTCATTTACTGTACTCATATTTCTTTTAAAATTATACTCAAATTGATTAATTAAATATCGACTCATTTAGTTTACTTATATTTCTTTTCACATTACACTTTCATTGATAAATAAAACATCAACCTATTTAGATTACTTATATTTTTTGAAATTATACAAAAATTGATAAAATAAACATTAACTTATTTTTGTTCTTATATTGCCTTTCACATCATAGACACATTGATAAATTACACAAACACTTATTTAGTTTACTCATATTTATTTTGAACTCATACTAACATAGAAAATAAAACATCAACTCATGTAGTTTACTTATATTGTTTCACATTCTACTCACATGTATAAATTAAATATCAACTTATTTTGTTTACTTATATTGTTTTCACATGTATAAATTAAATATCAACTCATTCAATTTACTTATATCTATTTTCACATTATACTTTCATCTACTTGCTAATTTTCTTTTTTCCTATGAATAATCCAATACAGAAAATCCGAATTTCGTTCCGTTTTGCGGGAATGTCTACTAACTACGAAAATGACTAAACTTTCTATTTGCGCCGAATAAACACAGCGAAATAGGCGAGATATAGCTACGTTCTAATAAATTTAAACCAAACTTATTTTTTCGGTTACATATAACAGTCAGTATGAATTAATTGATATCATGTACATTCTGGAAAATAACTAAAATTCAAAATTTAAGTGTAAGTGGTTATCAGAAAAATGTGACATTTCATTTCATTGGTGTCTAATTAATATGGAGACAAATCGGAGACATTTGAATTTTCTAAATCTAGTTGGTGATTATATTATTCACCCTAAAACCCTACTACTTATAAATATAAGATACTGCAGTCTGTCACGTTGAATTCTGGTCTGAATGAATGACAGTGTGTGTTAAAATTGTTATAAATCACATATGTTTGTTTTATTATGTCAACATTTATTTATTGGAATATAAGCACAATACGACTGTTTAAAAACATGCACAGAAGTTGCGTAAAGTTCTAACTTTTTTCCGTGAAACGGACTAACGACTTTTCTAACGAACAGCTAGTGGTTGAACGAACAGTCTCTGACCGGTCGAGGTTATTTGATTATGTGAGTTGATATATGCACTCGAGGAATTCCATTAATCATTCAGAAGTTTTCATCAGTGTCATGGACAAGGACACCTTTTAATCAAAGGGAATATTGACACCCCTTAGTTAAAATCAATCTTTCTCTTTTTATCGGTGTATCAACTCCTTTATAGTGCTAATATTATTTATGTATTACAATGATCTCTTTCATATTCAATATTACTTGACTACGTCACAAACATTCATGAATCTATTATTTAGCATGTTTTGTTACACTTATTTACAATTATAACGTCTGCCCTTTTTGCTTGAATAGAATTGTTTTTTTTTTGTATTTTAATGCCACATAGTATTTTATATCTTAAAATTTGCAATAACGCACCGGTTTATCGTAGTACTATTTGTGTGCATGTAAAAAGTGCATTAATGTTCATACTTCCAACATAGCAATGGCAATGGTTTTATACTTTTTGCGCTTGTTTGCTGTTAACTTGTGATGTGGTTTATTGCTTCGTCTCTTTGTACACATATTCTATATTGACTGTTTTCCTCAGTTTCTGTCCATCTCGTTTTTATATACTTTGTTTTGAAAATGTTGCTTGGTGCGGATGTCAAAAATTATTCCATTTCTCTCTTCCAGTCTTTTTCGTAACAATTGTGTTTTCGTACACCATTTTTTATGCCAGCCTTTCTACGTCATCTATGTAGCTGCTTCTGTTCCGATTCTTCCTTTCTCGTCTTTCTGTTTCCTGTTTCATTGCATTTTATATTCTTTATCTTGACGATTATGTTGGCGTTGTTATTTTAGCTTAGTCATTGTTTAGTCTTTTAGTTACACAGTTCATGCAATCTTCAATAAATACAAACATTTATCCACCTTTCCTTGTTACATAAAGTCGGTCCGTATCATTTCTCGGATAGGGATTGCAAGGTCATTGCTTTTCTTGTTATCTGATACAGGTACCTGAGCTCTTTTTATGTCCAATTCATGAAATATCTTACTAGAGATACTGCCAAAATATTTATTCTTTTAATTAGCTTCTGCTGAACAATTTTGTTTTCAGGAGATTTATTTGTTTCTCTGCACTTATTATTATTATTATTATTATTATTATTATTATTATTATTATTATTATTATTATTATTATTATTATTATTATTATTATTATTATTATTATTATTATTATTATTATTATTATTATTATTATTATTATTATTATTATTATTATTATTATTATTATTATTATTATTATTATTATTATTATTATTATTATTATTATTATTATTATTATTATTATTATTATTATTATTATTATTATTATTATTATTATTATTATTATTATTATTATTATTATTATTATTATTATTATTATTATTATTATTATTATTATTATTATTATTATTATTATTATTATTATTATTATTATTATTATTATTATTATTATTATTATTATTATTATTATTATTATTATTATTATTATTATTATTATTATTATTATTATTATTATTATTATTATTATTATTATTATTATTATTATTATTATTATTATTATTATTATTATTATTATTATTATTATTATTATTATTATTATTATTATTATTATTATTATTATTATTATTATTATTATTATTATTATTATTATTATTATTATTATTATTATTATTATTATTATTATTATTATTATTATTATTATTATTATTATTATTATTATTATTATTATTATTATTATTATTATTATTATTATTATTATTATTATTATTATTATTATTATTATTATTATTATTATTATTATTATTATTATTATTATTATTATTATTATTATTATTATTATTATTATTATTATTATTATTATTATTATTATTATTATTATTATTATTATTATTATTATTATTATTATTATTATTATTATTATTATTATTATTATTATTATTATTATTATTATTATTATTATTATTATTATTATTATTATTATTATTATTATTATTATTATTATTATTATTATTATTATTATTATTATTATTATTATTATTATTATTATTATTATTATTATTATTATTATTATTATTATTATTATTATTATTATTATTATTATTATTATTATTATTATTATTATTATTATTATTATTATTATTATTATTATTATTATTATTATTATTATTATTATTATTATTATTATTATTATTATTATTATTATTATTATTATTATTATTATTATTATTATTATTATTATTATTATTATTATTATTATTATTATTATTATTATTATTATTATTATTATTATTATTATTATTATTATTATTATTATTATTATTATTATTATTATTATTATTATTATTATTATTATTATTATTATTATTATTATTATTATTATTATTATTATTATTATTATTATTATTATTATTATTATTATTATTATTATTATTATTATTATTATTATTATTATTATTATTATTATTATTATTATTATTATTATTATTATTATTATTATTATTATTATTATTATTATTATTATTATTATTATTATTATTATTATTATTATTATTATTATTATTATTATTATTATTATTATTATTATTATTATTATTATTATTATTATTATTATTATTATTATTATTATTATTATTATTATTATTATTATTATTATTATTATTATTATTATTATTATTATTATTATTATTATTATTATTATTATTATTATTATTATTATTATTATTATTATTATTATTATTATTATTATTATTATTATTATTATTATTATTATTATTATTATTATTATTATTATTATTATTATTATTATTATTATTATTATTATTATTATTATTATTATTATTATTATTATTATTATTATTATTATTATTATTATTATTATTATTATTATTATTATTATTATTATTATTATTATTATTATTATTATTATTATTATTATTATTATTATTATTATTATTATTATTATTATTATTATTATTATTATTATTATTATTATTATTATTATTATTATTATTATCATTATCATTATCATCATCATCATCATCATCATCATCATCATCATCATCATCATCATCATCATCATCATCATCATCATCATCATCATCATCATCATCATCATCACCACCATCACCACCACCATCACCATCATCACCACCACCATCACCATCATCATCATGTTGTTGTTGTTGTTGTTGTTGTTGTTGTTGTTGTTAACTTAATTACAATTACTCGAGGGATTATTATTAGATATTTGATTTAAATAATTTGATAACTACAGTTTCGCATTTTTTCTCTGCTTTACAGGTATTTATTTATGAACATCACTCTTTTCTTTAGTTTGTAAAAAAGTCCTGGAAGATAGTAGTTTCTCCAGTTCTTCTAAAGACAAACCTCGTTTTATAATACAACACCTGCAATGGCAATACATATATTTACTCCCTTAAGTCGATTTGTTTTCATCTTCGTTCATTCCAATGCTGAATTATTCTCACAATTATCGAAAATACGGACGAATGTCTTAATATCGTTTATTTAAATCTACTGCTTTTATGATATGCCTTTAATCATAGGATAACTTATGGCTTAGTATTATTATATTTGTCCAGTTAAAAGTTCATCAAAAAATGAGGCAAAGAAATATAAGAAGTTCTGAAAAAATAATTAAGCATTGAAAAATGGCCAAATTGCTACAACAAATTATTATATTTTATTATTGATTAATTTAATTACTTTCCAAGCACACAAATATTTATGTTGTAAAAATGGCAACATAAACAAAACAAAATGAATTAAAGTATTAATTAATAACGGCGATTAATTTCTCTTACTCATTTTTATTTCTTTTTTACAAATCTTTCATATTACATATTCGTTTTTTCTAGTGAGTAAAGTCAATAAAAATGAACAGGGAAATTGTACGTTTCTTTTTCGATATGATGTGTGAAATGTCAACATAATGTCACTGTTAGCATTGATTACTGGGAGAAGCTACAAGTATACAAAATAGCAATACATAATTATACATACATACAACTGATAGTATCCTATTATTTTCAACTTTCTAGGAAGAAAGAACCATTACTAGTTAGCTTTCTTTCTTTTCGTGTTTGCTTTTTGTTTGGAGTAGCTTATTTACTTGCCTCTCTTCGAGAGCAGTGTCAGACACAAGGTCAGTTTTACATGTTGCTAAATAAAACTTTTAATGACAATTTGCTAAGAATCTGAAAGCCAACACCTACTTTCTGGCTTTTCGTAGTACGCGTTTTGCTTTTGTTTGGGAGTCCCTATTTACTTGATTTCCCACGCTAACTCTAACCCTAACCTTAACCCTAACCCTAACCCTAACCCTATTTACTTGCTTTCCCACGCACACCCTAACCCTATTTACTTGCTTTCCTACAAGAGCAGGGTTAGCCACCAAGCAAGTTTTAAATGTGGGGTAAATACAGCTTTTAATGAAGATTTGCTAAGAATCTGAATGCCAGAACCGACTTTCTATTCTACAGTATAAATGGTTTTGTATTCCATCAAACACGGACACTCACGAAGTAATTTATTTTGTCTTGTAAACTAATAACACAAGGTAAAAATGGCTGATTTATTAACGAAGTCAATTGCATTCTGTTGAGTGTAATGCCGTAATGATAAGCTGTAGATTTAAAGAAATATTCAACTAAAAGTTAATAATAATCGTTTAATGTGTAATTATCAAAGTTACGACGGCGCGAGAAATACACCCACGTGAGGTTGTCTTATCATGCTATTTCTATAGATAACTATAACGATGAGATGCGTATGTGTCTTTAAGTGTTTCTTCATCAGCCTGGCTAGTATATTACATAGTATAACATAACACAATGAAGATGAATGGTTTTTGGAAATCGTGTCAGGAGATGAATTGTTGGAATATTTTATTATTTAATACAAAAGTTTCATAATCTGAAAACTTAGTTTGATCCCTGTATAAAGCCGTGCATTAATGAACAATGTGATGGGTGCAATAAGTTATGGTAAAATGCAGAAACGTCATAAAATCTTAAGAGCGCCATTTACTTAATGTATATTTGACATTATTTGCCTTATTTTACTATTTGTCGGGAATGGTTTTGATTATTACATACTGTGATAAACTTTTTACATTGTAATCTTAAGAAATATAAACATTTTAATCATATGCTGAAGATCAGCCACTAGACACCAACTGAATACAATTGTTGTTACATTACCCTCCTTAATAACAAAGAGGGGGGGGCCCTCTTTGTTATTTACATATTTCAGTCTGCTATCCCTATTATTCTTGCTGTATTACATATAGTTATGCTACTTTACGTTATGAGGTTTTGTTTGTCTTTCAACACCAACAACTCATTATATTGCATAGGGACATCATTTGATCGAATATTCTAACACTACTTACAACATATTTTTACTTCTTTAAAAGGTCGTTTCGAGAAAGTGATTTTATTACTGACGGGTTTTTTTTATGTCGCAGCAAAATCGGGTGACGGTTTCAATCCTGCTTTCCATCCACATAATCAAACACCTCGTTTCTCTCTAAATGCGATTTACAGGAATCTCCGAGATTTGACAGTCGAATAATTCTAAGAGGAATCGCTTATTTAAGATTGTAAATTCATGTCAATCTTCATTTGGTAATAAATGCCCCGGAGATATTATCCGGCTGAGATTCTACTGATTGGAATTTGATAATACTTCACGTTAATTAGCAAGTGGTAATGAAGAGAAATGAGCAACACCCGAAAACCACTGCGACTCCAAATATATAGACACTAGCTTAGAAGAAAAATCGGTGATGACCGGGAATGAAACCAGCCAGTACAAAGTTATCTACAATAGTAAATTCTTCAAACAAAACAATGTGCACACGTGGCCCATTGTAATGTCACGTAAGGGTCTTTGAGATTCGCCTCTAAAATCTCGCCAATATAACATTTTTTATCTGTATTTACGGTTTAAATCATACTGTCGGATCTATTCAAAACTCAGCCGGAAGAAGTGAAATCGTTCCTGAACTATCAATAACAAATATGACATGTGTAATGTTCTTACAAGTAATCGAAATAAAGAGATTAACCGAAGTTTATCTACGATACATTTATATTCGCAGGGAGTGTACCATATTTTTATTTATTTGAGGCAATTAATAATTGTTTATATGTTCAAAATAATATATTAAAATGAATTTCGAAAAATTAAACTGAATAAATACAGAAATAGATTTAATAATAGTTTACGCTTAATTTTTATGAGAGACGATTATTTACCTATTATGTGTCAATAACCGTAGGTTCAACCTAAAAGTGATCATACAATGTTATAAATATAGCGGTTTTAACATACAATTCATATTTCAAGCAAGATTGATGTACGAATTAATGACAGTTCTAAACAAATGTATGTAACGAAGAGATTGGCAAGTTGTTAATTAGTTGTAGTAAGAGTACTATTTCATGAGTAATTGAAAACTACTACCGGTCTTCTGAGTAGGATTAATGAAATATAAAATATTAATTATACTTTAATATTAACATCGATTGTTAAACACGTAAGCTATTAACTTCAAAGAAACGGTAAAATAGATTGGCTCTATTTTATAGATAAGATGTGTGACCAATTCCAAATGAGGAGGATCGAGTGTATTAAATGGAAGATGGCGGTCAGAAAGTGGATACCAAAGCGTCCTGAAAAATCGGTTGCCGTATTCGAGTTATGCTTAATTTATTGATTTATTTAAATAGTGGTGTTACATAGTTCATTCTCTGAGTTTATTTACATAGTGGTGTTACATAGTTCATTCTCTGAGTTTATTTAAATAGTGGTGTTACATAGTTCATTCTCTGAGTTTATTTACATAGTGGTGTTACATAGTTCATTCTCTGAGTTTATTTAAATAGTGGTGTTACATAGTTCATTCTCTGAGTTTATTTAAGTAGTGGTGTTACATAGTTCATTCTCTGAGTTTATTTAAGTAGTGGTGTTACATAGTTCATTCCCTGAGTTTATTTACATAATGGTGTTACATAGTTAATTCTCTGAGTTTATTTAAATAGTGGTGTTACATAGTTCATTCTCTGAGTTTATTTACATAGTGGTGTTACATGGTTCATTCTCTGAGTTTATTTAAATAGTGGTGTTACATAGTTCATTCTCTGAGTTTATTTAAGTAGTGGTGTTACATAGTTCATTCTCTGAGTTTATTTAAGTAGTGGTGTTACATAGTTCATTCTCTGAGTTTATTTAAATAGTGGTGTTACATAGTTCATTCTCTGAGTTTATTTAGATAGTTGTGTTACATAGGTCATTCTCTGAGTTTATTTAAGTAGTGGTGTTACATAGTTCATTGTCTGAGTTTATTTACATAGTGGTGTTACATAGTTCATTCGCTGAGTTTATTTAAATAGTGGTGTTACATAGTTCATTCTCTGAGTTTATTTTAATAGTGGTGTTACATAGTTCATTCTCTTAGTTTATTTTAATAGTGGTGTAACATAGTTCATTCTCTGAGTTTATTTTAATAGTGGTGTTACATAGTTTAATCTCTAAGTTTATTTAAATAGTGGTGTTACATAGTTCATTCTCTGAGTTTATTTAAATAGTGGAGTTACATAGTTCATTCCCTGAGTTTATTTAAATAGTGGTGTTACATAGTTAATTCTCTGAGTTTATTTAAATAGTGGTATTACATAGTTAATTCTCTTAGTTTATATAAATAGTGGTGTTACATAGTTCATTCCCTGAGTTTATTTAAATAGTTGTGTTACATAGTTCATTCTCTGAGTTTATTTAAATAGTGGTGTTACATAGTTCATTCTCTAAGTTTATTTAAATAGTTGTGTTACATAGTTCATTCTCTGAGTTTATTTTAATAGTGGTATTACATAGTTAATTCTCTGAGTTTACATAAATAGTGGTGTTACATAGTTCATTCCCTGAGTTTATTTAAATAGTGGTGTTACATAGTTCATTCCCTGAGTTTATTCAAATAGTTGTGTTACATAGTTCATTCTCTGAGTTTATTTTGATAGTGGTGTTACATAGTCCATTCTCTGAGTTTATTTTAATAGTGGTGTAACATAGTTCATTCTCTGAGTTTATTTTAATAGTGGTGTTACATAGTTTAATCTCTAAGTTTATTTTAATAGTTGTGTTACATAGTTCATTCCCTGAGTTTATTTAAATAGTGGAGTTACATAGTTCATTCCCTGAGTTTATTTAATAGTGGTGTTACATAGTTAATTCTCTGAGTTTATTTAAATAGTGGTGTTACATAGTTCATTCTCTGAGTTTATATAAATAGTGGTGTTACATAGTTCATTCCCTGAGTTTATTTAAATAGTTGTGTTACATAGTTAATTCTCTGAGTTTATTTTAATAGTGGTATTACATAGTTAATTCTCTGAGTTTACATAAATAGTGGTGTTACATAGTTCATTCCTTGAGTTTATTTAAATAGTGGTGTTACATAGTTCATTCCCTGAGTTTATTCAAATAGTTGTGTTACATAGTTCATTCTCTGAGTTTATTTTAATAGTGGTGTTACATAGTCCATTCTCTGAGTTTATTTTAATAGTGGTGTTACATAGTTCATTCTCTGAGTTTATTTTAATAGTGGTGTTACATAGTTCATTGTCTGAGTTTATTTTAATAGTGGTGTTACATAGTTCATTCTCTGAGTTTATTTTAATAGTGGTGTTACATAGTTCATTCTCTGAGTTTATTTTAATAGTGGTGTTACATAGTTCATTCTTTGAGTTTATTTTAATAGTGGTGTTACATAGTTCATTCTCTGAGTTTATTTAAATAGTGGTGTTACATAGTTCATTCTCTGAGTTTATTTTAATAGTGGTGTTACATAGTTCATTCTCTGAGTTTATTTTAATAGTGGTGTTACATAGTTCATTCTCTGAGTTTATTTAAATAGTGGTGTTACATAGTTCATTCTCTGAGTTTATTTTAATAGTGGTGTTACATAGTTCATTCTCTGAGTTTATTTAAATAGTGGTGTTACATAGTTCATTCTCTGAGTTTATTTAAATAGTGGTGTTACATAGTTCATTCTCTGAGTTTATTTTAATAGTGGTGTTACATAGTTCATTCTCTGAGTTTATTTTAATAGTGGTGTTACATAGTTCATTCTCTGAGTTTATTTAAATAGTGGTGTTACATAGTTCATTCTCTGAGTTTATTTTAATAGTGGTGTTACATAGTTCATTCTTTGAGTTTATTTTAATAGTGGTGTTACATAGTTCATTCTCTGAGTTTATTTTAATAGTGGTGTTACATAGTTCATTCTCTGAGTTTATTTTAATAGTGGTGTTACATAGTTCATTCCCTGAGTTCATTTTAATAGTGGTGTTACATAGTTCATTCTCTGAGTTCATTTTAATAGTGGTGTTACATAGTTCATTTCCTGAGTTTTTCAGTGAAACCCAGAAAATATTATAACGCCATAAGAAAAATTCATTCAAAGTTCAAGCGTCTTACAACAAACACATGTTTTAATTAAAAAGAAACGAATCGTCATCCAATCTAATTGGATTTTAACCTAGTTCTGCTCGCACAATTATTCGCTTATTTAATGCTAATAAGACGAAAGTCAGGTAAACCTTGGGTAACCGCATCCTAATCAGAGTTAAAGAAAAAAACATCAACAGAAGAAGTGGGCGACTACAATTAGATTAGATCAAAAGCAAAGAAATAGCGAGCCGCACCAACAAAAAAAGTCCATGATGCTTTTATGCTATCTACACGTAGATACATATATATTTATGTGAATAAAACATTACATCAGAGCGAGTATCATTATTCGTTAAGGAAACCTTTTATAACTCTAAATTAAAAAGATAACAATTTATCTAATATTTTCAAAACTGATATCCGCTGAAAAACACCAAGTAAACCGCGTAAAAAATGTATAACTAAAGTAAATTTTACTCAGCTTTTTCTAAGATACAAATAAATAAACCCTAGTTTTTGCTTTTTCAAGAAAACAATTATTTGTTATTTCATTTCAATGTGAATGTATACTTAATGAAAACGTATATGTTCTATTAACTGTTTAGAACGTTGGTTGCATAACTGACATCTGATGGGTTGATACAACTATGATCTCTGACGGCCTTATTCAAATATCGCACGGATATTAGGGAAATAAAACTAGATAAAAAAGAGGTTATCAGTATCAGTCCTCAACATATAAATATATGTTCTATACTAATAACACTTTTAATATGTAGGACTGTCTATGAAACATACAGTTTACCCACATATCCACTTATTATATTGTTAGCAGTGATATTGTACCATCGCTAACATCTCTTCTACTATCAGGACAAGCTTCGATGAGGTTGCTTTAAGAGAACTTACAACTAATAATAGTTGTAAGTGATGCGGCGATAGAGTTTAGGTCAGCTGCACAGATAGGCAGTGATACGTGGAAAAGTATGTTTGTGGATCACACACATTGTATATATATATATACGCCGGCTACGCGCACCCATATAAACATCTTTTGACATACTTTTGTCTCATGAAAGTCTTTTTCTTGCTAAGGTTACAGACTTAGTTTCCGCTAGAAACGTTTTCATGTATACATCCGATTGGAAAGCAATTAGCTCTACATTGTTAATCCGAGCGTGAACAGAAGCAATTGTTTCACACGTACTTCTAATTGTTTGTTTGATGAAATACAAGTCAAGAGATTCCTACACAACTAACTTGCTTATCAGTCGCAGTTTGAGTCAGCGGACACGAACGCCTAATGTAGTGTTACTGCACCGGGGATTAACCGGTAAGGGGACGAGTTACGGCCCCTGGCGATGACTCAGTTAGAATGTATTTTGACCGCCAATAAACCTTGTTATTTATCCTATACGTCTCTCCGTCTTACTACTTATTTAACCCAGCCGATAACATTACACCTAACAGCAAGACGGGCTTGGGTACGATAGCTAATGAAGATTCATCGAATCCATAAACATCGGTAAACTCCCATTCTTCCGGTACTTCGATACTCCGATCATCAAGCGCTCCGGCTCTTCGCGTTTCTGAAATCGCCGCCTTTCAAGTCTTGCTTGCACTGAGAAACCGTCTTCTTTTTTAACAGTTATTAAGTCGCTTTCATTTTTTCTCGACGCCCCACCCACAATAGACTCGTCCACGATTCATTTTTGTCACTCTTCATTTTCTTACATATATTTACGTTGTAAAATACATGCCGACTCAGTATTTACAAAGTTAAATTCGTCCTTAATTATTAGCTAATTTGCAATGGCCAATGGGGGAACGCTCTTGACTGCGAATCAGTCGACATTTGTGATCGGACTGAAGATTGCGTTAGCATGAAACACCGATGTATGTAGGTAATGAATAAGTCATATTTTTTTTAAAATACTATATATATATATAAATATATGTATATATATATATGCACACCCATTCATCATGTACATTCCTACATCATAATATATATATATATATATATATATATATATATATATATATATATATATATATATATATATATATATATACGATCACTACTCAATACACACCGTTCTTTCCAAATCCAGGGACTATGAATTTAGGGGTGACCGTACCGATATTCATGCTGCAAAATGATTGACATACGTGTTTATATCTCTCATTTTTCTTTCATACTCTTCGATGGGCTTTGATGCTATTATATTTTGGATATATCGCTTATAAGTAGAAAATTATAACTACCTCCAACTCTGTATCTTGTCATCAATCCTTTCTAGCCATCCCTATTTTATTTGTGTACATTCATTCCGGCTTAAGTATTAATACAATGAATGCACTCTACAATCACTATTCAGGCAAATAAACGAAATAAAATAGGATGAAAAATCCTATGCATTCGCGTAATACATAATGACTACGTACAGAGCAAACGAGCGTAACGGTTAATAAAAAAAAAACAAATAAGTAAAAACAAAGAGAAGGGACTAACATCGGACTTACTTTAAGGTGAGGCATAGTGTCTTTGCATAATATAAAATACTGAAATAGAAAAATAAAAATAAACTTAAGGAACATAAACCTAAATAAAAATAAAATTAAATGAAAATTAACAGAATCAAAATAAAACCAAATGTAGTGAAAGTGAGCAGTAAGTGGACATCATTGTTTGTAATCTAAACTCTGCGTAGTTTATGCTCCTTAACATTTTTGCAATTAAAAGTAGTTCCTGTCTGGCGTGAAGTAATTTTTCCCTGCCTTTAAACTGTATAATTTCTAGTTTCTCACTGAGGCATAAAACACAATGTGCGTTGAATGATCCTAGATTTTCTGATTATGCTACATATTATTAGTGTTTTCTATCATCTATCAATTTATAGAAATATCGAGACAATGAAGTGTTATTGCATTTTTTGTTTCTGAATGATAATGTGTGCACGTAAAACCTATCCATTAAAATCCTTTACGTACTTCCTATATAGTGCTACATTTCATCTGAATTTCCGCTGTGTAGATGTGTGTGCAGTATATTACTGAGCTAGATATATTCATCCAGTTTTTGACAATTACAGTTATTAATTGTTCCATTACTTTGAATATCATAATTTGTGTCCTCCCTTTAAGTATTTTGCTGTGTTTTTAATGATTATTTCGAGATTATCTGTGCAACAATAAATTAATTGTAATGTACTTCTATTAAATAACCTATCCAGTGCGTAACTCATAAGTTAGTGTATAAGCTGCACGTATTTGCTACCAATTTTTGTATTTAACATTAGATTGAAAGGGGGCGTTAACCAGATTATCCTTTGGCTTCGATTTCGAGAATTCCTTGCATGGGTTACTATATTCTTACACTTTATATCAGCGTTTATGCATCCAATATTCTGTAAATTCCTGTTATAAATGGTCTTATAGTTGTTAATCGTTGTTTCTTCCGATTAATCATTACTAATTCTACTCTATATCGACTTAGGCATGTGTCTATATATCGATGGTGGGTTGTTTAATTGTGGATGCACGTATATGGTGTCGGAATTTTCGTACATTGAGGGTTTAGTTGTTAAGTTAAATGTAACATTGAAGAAAGTTTACCATGTTTTGTATTGCATGTAATTTCAACCTTAAGTACTGGTTTATTTATTTCTTTGTGAATTATATGCTTTAATCCTGTCGCATTCCGCGCTAGTAGATTACCTGACTACCATTAGACCCTCATCTGTATATAATTTTGTATATTATCATTTCTTGTTCCATTTCTTAATATATATATATATATATATATATATATATATATATATATATATATATATATAAACCAACTAGATTAGATGCCTCTGCAAAAACCAACGATCCTGTAGACAAATCCGTTTTGCCTGTTTTCTGTCCATTGCTTGCTGTTAACTATGAGAATTATTGTATGATATTACAAAACGCTTCCGTATATATTTATATATATTAGTATAGAATGGTAGTTTGCTTGAAGCATTGCTGGGTATAGTAGTAGTAGGTTTTTGAAAGGATGTGGGCAATGCAAGTTCTGGCAACCATTTTGTTTTGTTGTATTCTCTACACAGTCGGAGAAGAAAAATGTTTTTCTATTGGTTTAATTATTTTTGACAAAGGGAGGTCTTTTCCCGAAATATCAAATAGTGATTTTCAATCACCCGGACACCACACTCTTGCTGTTATGTAAGATTTTTGAAAAAAAATGGAAAAATAAATAGTGAGTCATATTTCGTATTCGATTTATTGTTATTGTTTTTGTTCCTTACAACTTGCATCTTACCCGGAACTTGCATTGTCCACAGCCTTTCAAAAACTTACTACTAATTTTTATATATATATATATATATATATATATATATATATATATATATATATATACATACATACGTGTATATGGTTGTGTATGTATGTACATGCATATGGTTGTGCATGTATGTACATATATTTGTGCATTAACATGCATGTATATAAGTGATGCTTTAAATAGGTCAGCTTTAGAATAAGTGAATTCCCTTACTGCTAAAATATTTGGTTTGATATCAGGAAAACATCTCAAGTAGGTAATAAATAAAAAAATAAAAAAATAAGTAGTCGAACACGCTAGATAAACACATTAAATATAAAAA
Organism: Sepiola atlantica; assembly: GCA_963556195.1. Taxonomy (NCBI): domain Eukaryota; kingdom Metazoa; phylum Mollusca; class Cephalopoda; order Sepiida; family Sepiolidae; genus Sepiola; species Sepiola atlantica. Next base: position 1,720,295 of record OY744516.1, on the reverse strand, counting down.
TATAAATAAGGTGTGAAAGGCAAAAATGTAATTTGATATTTGACTTTCCCGTTGAATTATGAACGCACCCCATTCGAGGGACTACACTAAATAAAGAAGCTCGCAATTTCTCATTTGAAATTCTATTCAGCTTTTAAGAAGTTGACTATGTATTGGAGAGGAAAATGAAACATGTATACATACATGCAACCACTAATGTCTGCAAAATAAAAAAAATGTACCATATATATATATATATATATATATATATATATATATATATATATATATATATCGAGTGAAGCTCATATCGCACAAGCATGCCATATATTGATAACTATTAGCAACTGCAATAAAAATGCTAAGTTTCAAGCAATAAAAATATTCTTAAAATAAGATAATGGTTCCATCTTTTCAATCATTTTTAAAAGAGCGTATTCTTCTATTTAAGGCTTTGTGCGGGGAATTCACAAACTAGGATGTGTAAATTCATAGAAACGATAAATAGCACGTTTTGAACAAAAGAATCATCAAGTAAAATTACCCATTTCTTATGTTAGTAATTAATTGTACTAATAGGCAACTAATTAAATGCTGGATGGAATTCCTTGAGATTGAAATTCATCTGAAGTTTCAGATGATTACAACTCTAACTTCACATCTACGCCCCAACCTTTCAAAAGTTGTATATGAAGTGACATTTTTTAAATATTTTACTCACCCATAAGTAAACTCATTCTTCTTCTCTGAAACAGAAGTAAAAGATACAAATTATAAGTTAATGGTGATTCATTTGTCGGCAAACAAATCATTTAAATGTTTAGGACTTCTGTCCTGGTCTTGATTGTTACCATCTTCACACCATTTCGATAATTGTGATCTCCGGTCGTCTTAGTTGCTTTTTCATCTTAGAACCATAGTAAAAGTGTCAGAATATATATTAGAATTCCGTATACTATTCTATTATGTATTTATCAATTTAAATGCCAGAGTCAATTTAGTAGGAATATATAAAATACAGTTAGTTTATATACTTGTCGAAAACCCATATGTAGATAAATGCTTATTATAGTTCACATAATTCTTAAAAGCTTATATATTTTTTATGGTTTCATCAAAACAAATATTATTTAAATAAATTTAAAAACATTCACAATATTTATTTTTAGTGTCTTGTATATTTAAATATTATTGTGTTTAATAAAACATTTCAATACGAATTGCACCTAATTGTTTAACTAATCTTTTTTTCAATATGTTTTTATTGAAATTAAAAAAAATCACGTTTTTTTTAAACTAATATTTTTTTCAATATGTTTATACTTACATAAAACTCATAAAGGTTTCAGTTCGAAAGACAGAATCTTGTGCTGATTACAATTAAATAAATTCAAAGAAGGCCGAAGAATATAACGGCTGACCCCTTACAAAACAACAACAGAAAAAATAAGGAAACGTGTGTATTTTTAGAGAATCACTCCAGTCTCCAACGTTAGGGTCACTGTCATGTTTTCAGGGAAGTTTCCTCCTGACGTCATATGACGTAAACACCAAACTATAAATTTGCCACGGTTTTCAATGCAAAAATCATTGTAAGGGGAAATCAATAAAACCACCCAAACTATATGTGATTCGTAACGGGTGTGATTCTATAGAATTACTGAAACATATATATATCATAAGTGTGTAAGGGCAGTGATAAACCACTCTATTTCCATCGGCATCAATTCATGGTATGGAGCACAAGCCACATAGACTGACGCAGACGCACTGTATTGAAACGGGGAATCTACTGCCCGTAAATGAATTTACGCTTTGCAAAGTAAAAGACAATAAAACAAACACATGTATTCTTGAGAAACGTCTATTCAATTTGCGCGTTTATGCTTTCAAACTTAAGCGTTATCCATCGACGAATATGCTATTTCAAACCTAAGCGTGACAGACATACGTAACTATTTTCAGCTTAATTGTGACAGACAAACCGACGTACATAGAATCTTATAGAGATATTTGAACACATCTAAATTAGATGCGTCCTTTCAATCAATGCACTTAGCAATAAAACAGTGTTTTACAACTGAAACCGAATCGACCAACCGACCTAGCTTCTTCGAGCGATGTGAAGACAAATCTAAACTGTAAATAAATATGGCTTTCACTTGTACCATTTAAAGTGTCAATTTTTTTTTACCACAGATGAGTTTTAATTATCAATGTCTACATCTGATTTGAAGTATCAGCGGTAAAAGTTTGTGGCATTACGAAATCACCTAATGAGGACCGAGTTGAAAGTTCGTGTGAAAAGATTATAAACGATCAGAAAAATACGACCGAAAAAATGGCATTTGCACTCTTATGAAATGTGAAAAAAATAAATTAAATGAATAAAATAAAATAAATTGCAAACATAGTTGTTAATAAAAAAGAAACGGATAAAGAAACCTCTACGAATGAAGCGTCCCGAGATTAGATAAGTTGATTTCCGTAATTTGAAACCAAGCAAAACTTAAATAAATAAAGCTAAAATAAATAGACATTTGACATTTTTTAATGTTATGTAAATTCCATATCCCCAGTAAAGGGGGATTCTGGATTAAGACAAAGAATGAAAATTGTCTCACTCTTGAAAGATTACTGACTGAGAAGAGTAAATATTAGGACGGCTTGTGACAAGTATTTTTTGATATTAGTGTTAAAGATCACACTTTTATAGTATTCAGGAAGCAGTCCGGTGATAATGTGTACCACAAATATTATTGAGAGAAAATCTCTTAATTGTAATTTCGTTTAATTTTTAGCAAACATGAATCCGTTAAATTTGTGATAGAAAACAAGTTCTTACAATGGCGTATCATAGTACAGTAGCATGTTTATCTTACCCAAAACTAAATATTCTAACAATTTGTTCTTTTTCTGAAAAGCGTTATTTTGTCCTGGAAAATACAAATTAACACTTATTGTATTCCTATGCGAGTTATTTTGATCATTTGTCTGTCACGCGTAATTGACCTTCTAATATTCATAAAATTACATGGTCGAAGAAATATGATAATTTGTGCGTCGATTGTTACAATAGCTCCGAACATATGTGCACAATTTGGGGTGGATTAACTAATGTATTTTGGAGGTATATAAAGAAACGCGATGTGTTTTTTTGTAGAGTTAGACATTGTATGTTCATTTCTCAGGGCTTAACGAGATTGAAATCATAAATTGACGCATTTGAGGAACAGCTGTTTTAGTTTAATCTGACCTACGTAGTGTGGAAATAAATTCTAAAACTATAAACAAATTCAAACTTGAGATAAAAGTAAATTGGAAGGTAGTTATTCAGAAAAAAGGAAATGATTCAATATGCATTTTAAAGCATTTTGACTACCTCATAATAACGTTGAAATTATGTAATGAACACAATCTTTTACGATAAATCAATTTCCCCTGTGAAACTATGGTAACCCTGTAGAATGTTGTTAAGTATATTTAACGACATTTATATTAATAAACATTTTTAGGGTTATTAAGTAAGGAAGAATTAACATTTTATGGATTTAACAGTCGGCCATCTTGGAATGGAAACCATCTTTAAAATATACTACACATTCAATTAACGATTTATTATTAACCTAGATATGTTATCACTCATTTGTAAACATCAGATAAAATACTCAATTCGGTAGTAATGGACATTTTAATTGCTGTAATGGCCATTATGGATGCCATATCTGAACGAGTTCACGATCCAAGCTTGATGACTTTTTATATATTATTCCACAAAAAAGATCCAACTTGTTAGCATTTATGCTAAGGTTGAATGGGTATAAGCCAATTACAATCTTCTGGGGGTTGCAGGTTCAATCCTAACTACAGGCGATACTAACTAAGAATTTAAAAAAATAACATTTCTAGCTGATCATGTTTGACGGAATAAGAATTAAATAAAAGTTCAGTTCGAAATGCCTTCTAAATGTTCGAGTTCGACACAAGGATTTCGAAAAGAGGCATCCGAAGTACGTTGTAGTCACATTGGTCAGAGCGTAGTGAGAATGACATTCAACATCAGAATTGTAGTAATTCACATAATACAAATTATACAAATTGTCACTCATCTAAAAAAATTGCAAAATGTAAAAGAATGGTTAAATTTGAAACACTTGATTGGCTTTTCGACAAATGTAATTTTAAGATTAGATTAACATAAATTTTTTATTTTTTTTAAACAAAGTTGGTTGCATGATTTAAAAATGATTCCCTCTTAATTTTAAAATGCAAAATCGTTTGCGTACAACTTTTCACTAATGCAACCGAATACATATATTGCGATTTTTTAATATAATTGAAATAAACTGAAATAAATCTGTATTAACAATGCTGTCATGCATTAGACACAATCTGAGGTGGCATCAGATTTCAATTCGAATACTTAATTTCATTATATAATACTCGTAATATATAGCCTTTTATTAAAATTGAATTTGTGTTATTATAAAGGCTTTATTGATGGCGACTCTCCAATTATAACACTTTGCTTATTTCTGTTGGACGGGACTTTCTTCTCTTGTAGATATTCTTGTTGATAGGAGTTTAACTTCATTCCTGGATCTTGAACGTCATTTATTTTTACATCATGAAATAAATTCTCCAAAAATATAGTTAAGTATATTCATGATCACAATTTGTGCGTGCCTATAGGTGGCATAACACATTCTACAGCCTCTTAAACGAATAATAACCGAATCTTCATCGTCATTTATAACATGAAAACAAGTTGATAACAACAACAAATATATATATATATATATATATATATATATATATGTATTCTTCGAACGCAACAATTTTTCACTAATACTTTGTCCCCTTACAAAGATTAAAATAAAGATAATACATCTTATCTCTAGGATCCTTATTTTAAGTTTGGTCAAACTTTATTACATGCCTTTGTTTCTAGAAACTGTATAATATATAAGGCTTAGGTTTAAGTAGTCTTAAGAAAGAATTGACATTGCACATAACTTGTGTAATACGTGTCTAATAATTAGAGAAAAATTTAATGCAAATCTAAAATATTTAAATTTTCAAATGGAAAATTCAAATATTTAATTTTCCCTAAAATCAATTCTAATATTAATATATTTATCCGAAATTGAAATTTGAGGAATAGATATTAGCTAATGTACACCCTCCAACAAAATGACAGAGAAATTCCTTCATCAGTGTTCGGACTAATATATACATATGAAATCGTATTGTTGCCCCTGTAGTTGAAGTTTTTATATTAAAAAATATTATTGTAATTACTAATAACCCAAGGAAAACACAAATAGCAGACTTTTTCTTTAGTATTTCTCTCCGAATTCAGTAACACTGGCGGTGCTTGTCTAACTTGTTATTTGTTTTCCTGCTCCCCCTTCATCACTTGAAATCGTTTAGTTCGGGGCCAGAAAAAAGCAAGGATGTTACAGTATACATTTATATTTATTGATGAACAAATAAATACAGATTGGTCTTATTGATGCATGAAAATATATCAAACTAAATATAACCCACATTACCTACATGTGTCCCTAATAGCGTTTACAAATTAATCGTGATCGGTTCATTAGTTTCGGAGTCAACCTTGTACATACACATATATATGGGAGCAAAAAACATACTTATCAAATAATTTATGTGATGCCCTACATTGCAATCTGCAACGTTAACATTTTTATTTTCTCTATCTTCATCTTCTTACATCATTTTTTATTTTATTCTCTTGTTTTTGTAGAAACAAGGAAACTCTTATTTAATTTCGCTCTTAATAATAGCGTTCAGAAGAACGCTATTATTCATGAGATACAGAAACAAGATAATGCTATAGGTGTTCACTTATCTTTTCAGGATTCGCCAAGAACATCATGAATATGACGCCCCTATCGTATATGTACATATTTATTATCATTTTCTATTAGATTATGTTATAAACATGAGTTCGACTTCATCTCTTGAATTAATTAATAAAATACCATGGAGTATATGATTATCTAGTAGCAACGTCGGTTTGTGGTAGGAATCGTTGTAAATTGAGATATTGCCACTCAAAGATTATGTGAATAATTATTCTGATGATAAAATACTTCTTCAAGTAAAGATTATTAACATGAATTATTCAAGCAATATAACTAAACAAAATATTTTTTTACAAAAGCCGTTTTTCCAAAGTATATCTGTCTTTAATCTAAAATACACGTTTTCAAAATGTGTATACCTTTACAATACAATATTAACTTGTCTGCGTATATAAGCGGCGTATATATTTTATACATTAATCAGAATTTAATGTGACGTAGAGATGCTTTTTAGGAAGACGATTTTAGGGCAGTTTCTGGTGTTTTTAAATAATTACGGATAGAAATGACCAATAATGAAATTGAAAACAGTTATTCATTTAATTAATGCAACATTGTTTGTATCCGGAATATTTATCGAATATATATATATATATATATATAAATTATATATATATATATATACATATATATATATATATATAAATTATATATATATATATATATATATAAATTATATATATATATATATAAATTATATATATATATATAAATTATATATATATATATATATATATATATATATATATATATATATATATATTATATATCCCAGGTTAGATAAATAATTAAAAAAACCTTGACACCTCTAAATCTTGTATGCCTGATCTTATACCTGTAATAGTAATGAATACATTTTCTGCTGAACTTGCCCCTGTCCTCCCCAAAGTCTTCAATAAATGCCTAGCTGAATCTTGCTTCCCCGATAGCTGGAAAATTGCCTCTCTGGTACCTGTCTACAAGAGTTCTAGGAATAGAACCAACCCTCAGAACTACCGCCCAATCAGTCTACTGCCGATCTTTGCCAACATCTTTGTAATACTTAATCAATCTAGCGATAGTACGTCACTTAGTTAATGCTACATTCTATCTGACCGCCAGTATGGATTTCGACAAGCCCGATCTACTGCAGACATCCTAACGGTCATCTCTGAACGCATGTATCATACACTCGACAAGGCAGAGAAGCTAGGACAGTAGCGCATGATATATCCAAGGCCTTCGACAAGGTTTGGCATAAAGGTCTTCTCCTGAAAATACACTCATGCGGTATAACTGGGCAACTACTTAATATAATTAGATCCTTCCTAAACAAAATAAAATCCCAGGTTGTCCTCCATGGCCGTTCCTCTAAGCAACATGACATAAATGCTTGTGTACCCCAGGGATCTATCCTTGGACCTTTGTTGTTCCTGATCTGTATAAAAGATCTCTCTGATGACATAGAATCGGAGATTGCTTTATTTGCTGCCGAAACCACGCTTTACACTCCCCATGTTGGTAAAACAGACGCGATCATATCCGAGACAATGTCTGAATCTTTAGAAAATGACCTCCAGACTGTAGTGGATTGGGGTCATACATGGTTGATAACTTTTAATGCCGCAAATACAAAGCTACTATACTTCAACGACTACAAGAAGCCTCTCAAACCACCGAATGCCATGGCAAATAACACCCTACCGGAGAGTTCATCATTAAAACTCCTCGGCCTACCCTTCACAGGTAACATGAATTGGAACAAATACATTGAAGACATTGCCAAGGCTGCCTCAAAGAAGGTTGGCTCCCTCTACCGTGCTAGTAAACTCCTCACACCTGACATTATCCTGTATCTATACAAAGCCACCATCCGCCTATGCATGGAGTATTGTTCCCACATCTGGGCTGGTGCATCATCTACCAGTCTCTCCCTCCTTGACAAGGTCCAAAAAAGAGTCGCCAACCTAATAGGTTCCTCACTGTCAACAAAGCTCCAGTCCCTGTCGCATCGCCGCAATGTAGAATCCTTGTGTTTGTTTTACAAATACTTCAATGGATTAGTCTTCGATGAATTGGCTACTCTGCTGCTTTGTTAATTCATTAGACTAACTCGACAATCACCTAAATCTCATTCATTCGCGTTGAAGGTCCCCAGATGCCGGGGAGCCTTCTACTCAAATAGTTCTTGGCCTTTTGGCTAAGATCAAAGTGTAGTATCTGTTCCGATGGATACTGCACCCCATAGACTGGTATTGTCTTGGCCTTCGGGCTTGATTTACGCCGGTTTATGGGTCTGTCTTGCGCAGTTCTAGGAGGCCCACCCTCCCAGGCTTCGCCTCCCCTCTTTGGGGAGGAGTAAGTTTATTGCTTACTGCCTGAGGCGTCCCTACCGGGGAATGCCGACGCGGCTTCCCAGGCAATTTTTAAACCCCACTTTCCCGACCCGACCTTGGGTCACATCTTACTTGTGGGAGTAAGATAAAAACTGGCCTTGTGCCTAACTCCTGGAGAGGAGTAAATCAATACTCAAATAGCTTCTTTCCTCGTGCTGCTGGCCTGTGGAACACCTTCCCCGCCCCTGTTTCCCCGACAGTACTGACATGCAGAAATTTAAAACTAATGTAAACAAACATCTCACTGCGCAGACCCCAATTTAAGCTTCCCCCCCTCCCAACCTTCTCTCCTTTTCTTTTTTCTCGGTAAGCCCTTACGTCTACAGTGACGGTCTGCTTTTTTGGGGGTGAACTATGTTATATATATATATATATATATATATATATATATATATATATATATATATGCATATACAATTATCGCACCAAAAGGTTGTAATACAGCGAAACAGTCTGTATGTGGATGACTATATGAAGCTCCATCTATGGGTAGAGCTTCTTTGTAAGGATATCGCCAACTGTCGTTAGCTTTAAGGTATAGCTCATTAGGTAAAACTAATTCGAGCTCCGGCATTTGACAATGTTTACATTAAGATATTACTTACATTCGAGCAGTGTCGTATGATAGCGCAGGGGTAGCAGGGCCGACTATCAGCTCGACGGTTGAGTGGCAATCCTGGCTTGAGGCACTAACTGGTCTAGCCGCACTGAAGAGATGTGACACAGCGAAACGGTCTTTATGTGGATGCCCATATATATATATATATATATATATATATAAAACTTTCTCTTTTTGTGGGAGGTGTGATTTAGCATATATATATATATATATATATATATATATATATATGTATAGCTTTCTCTTTTGGGGGGAGTAGTGATTTAACAGCTTCATTATAAACTTTAACAAAGTTTTTATACGTGCTTTCAACCAAATATAAATAGGTTCTATCGGCTGCAACTCATTTGCGTGTTTTTTATATGGAAATATTCTGATTGCACTTTATTACCCGATTACGGGTTGTTCTATGATCGTTTAAATTGAACAAAGGTTTACTGGCAAAAAATGTTTACTGTCCTAAAAAGTTAGAATATCTTTAAAATGGGGATTCACTTTACGTAAAATGTACACATGATATTGATCTACAGCTGTAAACGGTAAAATATATTTTTAATTCTTTCCATGTTTTTTCAGAGTGTTCACACGTAATTGCCTAAAAAAATCGAATCTTTTTTTTTTTTTGAGAGGGATTCAGTTGAGGTGATACCAAATTTATTAACACTTACATAAACAAAAGGTTGTATTTTTGTTCGGATACTTTGTAATTTTGGGTTTTTCAAAACTATTACACCAAAAGAAGCCGTCAAATAAGAAGAAATGTGAAAAAAGTATATCTCACAATTGTTGTGAGATGGAATAATGAGAGGTGGTTGATAGTCTGACGTCACTACCGGTTCCGGAAAATACCGAAAAGTTCCGGTATAAAATTCAGTTCTTAATTTGGAGGAATACTATCAAATATTCACGTATTTAAAACATATTTTTTTGGTGAACCTATCTTCATGCTTTGAGTAACACAGTGGTGTATTCTGCGTAACTCGGCCCTAAATGTATTCCAAGTCCCCAATGATTAATTCTGCCAATCGTTCTACACCCACGCTGTATAGAAAAATCTGTAAAACTCTTCTATTGTAGCAGCTAGTCGGGAACTTGAGTGAATAACCAGTTGGCAATTTTTCCTTGCTTTGTTTCGAGAAACTTTGTCTTAATGCGTTGCCTTGGATGTGAGAATGCAAGCTAGAATAACTATTTGCATACAAATATGACAAATATATTTTTTGTCTTAAAAAATAGATTTATTATAATGTACTGTAAGTAATATACTGTAAGTCCATTCCCTAAGTCAGGGATAGAATTAGGCTAAAAGCTTAATTTTACACACTTCACTGTCTTAATCACAGGTCGTACTGATTTATAAACATCAATCATCCCCGAACTAACCAAAGCTAACTTATATGCAAGTATGGATGACTCCAGTAAACACTCACAAATATGTTCGCTTATGACACTCAATCACGCTATATAGAGCTGTGAACTTTTGATTCTCACACGCCGGTTGGCATGCAGAGGTATTTCGAACAAGGCCCAAATGTCAGATTCATAATTACACTAATTATGGGGCTATTAAGTCCATATTAGTACAGAATACACTGTAACCGAACGAATTTTTTTTCTAATTATTTAAAAATGCATTAGTATTTAAAACATTAGTTGACTGTTGCGTTTGATATCACCTTATTTAAGTGTCACAAAATATATGATATCGTTTACGTACACATTTTATTAAATATTTTTTCTACGTGTATCAGTGGGTTTACATATCTATATGCTTAGAAAGATATATGGACGAACTTATTAAGCTATATAAAGTGCTAAATTGTGAAGGTGTTGTTAAAAATATATTGAAGCATCGGAATGGTTCAGGGATCACATGAGATCTGGGTTCAAAAGGCAATTGCATTTGTGAAGAAATTCGTAAGTTCTTCTTTGGATTAAGCAATTTAAAAAGAATCAATCTCTTATATGGTAGTATATATAAACCAATCTATTATATGTTAGTAGATACTGTGTTGATATATATGTGACAGTGGATGAACATGAATCAACTACTTAACTCCTGAATCAATTCGGCAGTCAGCTGAGTGGTCAGAAACAAGCGAATGCCGTTCAAAGCGGTCAACGACGTAAACATTAACAGGCAATATTTTGGTCTCCCGACTTTTGGATGCACAACGTGTGTTGTCATCCTTGAGAATAGAATAACTATTAACAGTAAATATTAAATAGCATGATTGTTATTAAATAGCATGATCATTATTAAATAGCATGATCATTATTGAATAGCATGATTGGTGTGCGTTTAGAGGAATAAATCGCCAAAAAATGTCAATGAATAAAGAAATAAAAAGTTGTTCTTTAACCAATATAGTGTCACAACTGGATCGCAACGATGAGGAAACTACATGAATTGCACTTCGAATTGCTTCCGCATCCACCCTATTCTCCAGATGTTACCGCCTACAACTGGTTGTTTTCATACCTCCAAAAATGTTCAAGGGAAATGGATCGAAACACGATTATACTTGTGTAGCCGAAATACTCATCTATATATACGTACTAGTGGAACTAACTTTCTACAACGTGTTTCAGTTTTTTTTCTTTTTCCATACCTTAAATTAACTATAAAATATGATTTCATTTCACGTAGTAATACAAATAATGAAATAATTAAAAGTATTTTGTTAAGTAAACGTTTTATTATCATAAAATAATTATTTCTTATCACTAAATAAATAACATGTATCCATTACTGACGTTTTATTTCCTTAAATAAAACATTTACAATACACCTAGAAAAATATGTTATTATTTATCCTATAGACAAAGGCACCGGATATATCCTGTGTATTCGTCCGTAGTGTAACTAAAAGAAAATATATTGCCAACAACAGATGTAGATATAGCAAGTGATTTAGTGTATATATGTTAAGTTTATTTGTTTTACTTATCTATATTGAAACAGAAAGTTTATATTAAAATGATGATATGCAATATTCAAGTAATTTAGAGAAAACACGTATGACAACCTAGAATTCGGTATATTCGGACTACAGTTCTAATCTTGGGTGTTTTTATCACAACGCTTTGGCCGATGTAAGTTCCGATCTTCTTCAGGTGTACCTTGTCGAACTCGGGAATCTTCCGCAAGGACCCGTGGCGCAGTGGATATAGTACTAAATAAAATTCAGTTTTAAGTGACAGTCATCTGAAGATTGCGACTTACTGAGGACTTTTTCTCAGTCATGGCAGATGGAACGAGAGCATGCTACCCCGTGGATTTAATAAAGGGTTCCGGTCGATATTCCCGAGTTCAACAAGGTACACCTGAAAAAGTTCGGAGGTTATATCGGCTGAAACGTTGTGATAAAAACACCCAAGATGAGAACAGTAGTCCGAATATACCAAATTCTACAAATTATCAACCCTCATCTCAAACATTCCGAAACACATATTAAGACGTTGGATTTACTTATTGTGTAGAGTTTAAAGAGAAAATGACTTTTATGAAAATTGACTTGTCTCTTAATAAAGGTCCAGTATTTAGATTAAACATCGGGATATGCAATGTCTGGAAACACCTTAATTTGAATTTAATTTCGCTATAATTATTAGAATGGTCCAGTGATATATAGTTTGCGTGGGTTTTCGCTTATTGAATGGGAGAAAAATTGAAAGCAGTTACACTGACAGAGAAACCTGTTAAAGATATGTGTAAACATTTTAAAATAAACTCTTTCTTTCTGATGAAGTATTTCGATAATTAAGAAGACGAAATATATCACGAGTTTATCTGATTGTAATTTGGTTCATCCGCTTTCTTCCATTCATCTCTACATTATAAGGGACTTTATAGAAAGAGTTTAATATATAAATATATATATATATATATATATATATATATATATATATATGAATATGATATAGAAAACGTAAACTTAACCAAAATATTCAATGAGGATAAACATTCGATTGTGATGAAATAATCTTTAAAAATTATGAAGGTTTATCGATTCTGCCGTTTTTCAACGATTTCGATCGATTACATACATATATTTCTAGATGTATTGAGCCAACCAGAAACTCATAGATTGGGTCATTTTAGTGAATTTTTCTAAGATTGAAATTAAAATTCATTAAATTGTTTAAAATGATATTGACATTGATCGATGAATAAAGTGAAAAGTTAAAAAGTAAATAAAAATGAAGAGTTGAGATCTATTTTCAAAAAGAATCAGCTAATGTAATGAGTCACCTTTCATCATTCTAGCGATAAAGTGTCATCTCCATCTTTCACTTCTTGTTTGGCTCGGTTCAATTTTACACCTTGTTTGCAGGGTCTGCCTCAGAAGTCAGCATTAATTCATGCCCCATAATCTTATTTTCTTTGTTTCTTATTTACCTATTCATGAATACTTCATAAAAGATCAATGTATTTTAATATGAGTTCAATGGGGGAAAAACAAGAACCAATATTCTTAAGATACGACCATTCAACCAGCTTGCTTAGCGTTACAATGTCATTTCATATTGAAGTGTGACAAATACAGACATACATAGTGTCTGGCTGGTATGCTTGGTCGCATCTCAAAAAGCGTAGAAAAATACAGACGAGTAAGCGATGATAGAAGAAAAAGAATATAACGATTTCTGAAACGAGGCAATTGAAATATATTATTAACTCTACCTAGAATGTCAGTAACTTACCCTCCTTCCCTCAAATAAACACACCAAAATACAAAACACTAAATAAATAACATTTTTAAATATGATGGTGAATAAAATTCAACACGACTAGAAATAAAGAAACAATATGTAAAAACATGTCGAAAGTAATGAAATTAGTTAATTTGGCGTGTGGCAGTCAAGTTCTGTTAGCCTGAACTTACGATCGATTATCTATCTAACCTTGTTTATTTATGTATGTACATATCTTATGTATGTATACGTATGCCTGCGTGCATGTATGTATGTTGAATAGCCATTCTTTTCGTCGTTGATAATTACTCAAACTCAGTTATAAGAAAATAACTTGATCTTTTTCATTCGCGCATCTGTATATTTCTTTAGTGTTCTATTTGGGCGAATCCGACAGCGTTAGCTTCTCGATATGTTCTCTTGGGATCTGAAATAAAAAGAGAGCGCCCACATTGTTACTTGTTATTATTCTGTTTTCATTTTTATTGTAATTTTACATGTAGTCATTTGACCTTTCACATTTTATCGCTGACAAACTGTACTCTGATAACTACATTCTTATTAAAGGTCAGTATAATCTAGTTTAATATTTGCTTCGAATATGCGTCTATCAGTGTGACACAAGGACGCCAGTCCGACTTCTTTTTTATTGTCTAAGTCGAAGCTGAGAAAATTGCCACATATTGTCAGGTCACGTGTTTTGTCTCCAAGATACCCGTCATCTAAAAGTAGGTATTGTTTGGAAAATTATTATTTTCATATCTCTAAGGAGTACAAAGTTGTTATTTCCATTTAGCGGGTAAGGGATGATTCTCTTCACTTGATACGTAAGCCATCCTTTACTTTAAACGGTATTTCTCCCGGATACAAAGAGTTATCATTTGCAAAAGGAATATTCCAACACAAATTTTAACCATCATCATTAATGAAAATCGTAACATATTTTTTTCTTTTTTTTTTATAAACTTTCAGTTCATTTCATAATAATTACAAATATTTCGCTATATAAAATCGGCCTTATAAGTGTATCTGGAAATCCTGATCTTATTGGATTACCCCGCCCTTGTTCATCTAATATGGATGTGTGGTGTCTCTCTTTTCTTATCTTTAAATTTCTAATAGATTCTTACAAAAAATATGAACACTATATTTGATAAAAGTGAAAGAATTATTGTCAATTTAATAACATTTTTGAGTAATTTTATGAGTGTTTCTTTTGTGTTTTGAAAATGTATTCTTCTGCTATCCTGAAAGGGAAACATTTTTCCACAAATCGTTACCGTTAAGTGAGGAAACGACTTTAAAGGTTTGAAATTAACGATTTCGCATGTCCTTTCGGTGATCAGTGAAAGATTTATCGCCGTCAAAATATTCCCTACCGTTAGTGTAATAAAAATGTGTAAATATCATTTAATAAAGGTTTTGTCAACTAAATTATTTACATTGTTCACAATAAATCAAATAAAAATAAATAAGGATTATAAATAATGGAAAATATTCCCTTGTAAACGCAAAATGGACATTAAATATACAGTGTTTAGTAAACACAGTATTTTACAATTTACGTAAGTGACAGCGATAAAAGATCGCTTTTTTTCTCTCATGGAATTCAGGATTTGTGATTTTTCAGTAGAAAACAAATAAGACTAATCTTAATTATCAATACAACACTATTAAACCGAAAATATGTCTTCAATTTAATGATAAAATAAAATAAATATAGTTTGTTTATAATAATTGTCTGAAACTTTCTTTTTGGTTATTATTTAAGTTTACATCGTTTTAAATGTATGCTGTTTTTGTTTATGAATTGTGTGAAATATTGACGGCTGTTGGATATTAATAATTAGTAATTGTGTATATTTATGCAAGAAACTAAATTATTTAAAATAGAAAGAAAAAAGTTTTTTGATCTACATAATTTAATATTTTAAGTGTATCTGGCGTTAATTCAAGCGCGTTTGTTTTTCTCTGCTGAAGAAATTATATTTCCATTTTTAGGTAAGTAATTCAGTTTCGTTCTTTTTAATTTTTGTGTTTCAAATTAAATTGTATCAATGTTACAGTTTTGTATTAAAAATATCGCTGATACTATGTTATACTCGACATACTTTAAGTAAATTTTTCGTTCTTTTCAAGTTATTACCTACTACTTGTTTTTCCATTTTTACGGACCATTTTTTTTCTGTGTAAACCTAACGGTTATGTCGATAGAGAAATCCGTTTTTTTTATATTTTACGCAATAATCAGATTTTAGAGTGGGGGATCATTTTACCAAATACATTTAACGTAAAATGATCACCCACTTCATGACCATCACATTAAAAAAATACCCAACGCTTGGTTTGCATTTTTATGGACCATATCTTTTCTGTGTAAAATTACCGATTATTTCGCTAGAGAAACCCTTTTTTGTTGTTTGTTTACCAAATATTTTAGATTTTAGAGTATTTTTCTAGTGTGATGGTCATGAATTGGGTGATCATTTTACATTACATTTATTTGGGGAAATTATCCCCCACTCTTAAATCTAAAATTATGTCGTAAAACAAAAGAAAAAAGAAGGAGTTTACCATAATATGACCCTACACTTTATTTTCATTATTTGTGTGAGAATAATCTTTTTATTTTTCATCGTCTATCAATCCATCTCTATATCTATCCGTGCCTATATTTCATTCGTTATCATCTTTTTACTTTCATATCTATATCGGTTCATCTATCTATTTTGTTTGTTTCATCTCTCTTATGGTAATATCAAAGCCTCGCTAAGAAAGAAGCTTTTAGTTATAAATTAATTCATCACACAACACTTACACCCGCTACTTAACCATTACATGACTTATTGTCATGCTCAAATAATCATCTCTGCCGATGATTGCCCATTTTATGAATAAAAGTTTCTTTCTAGGCCAGGTATAGGACTGTGTGCCTTTCTGTTTATCTATATCATGTTTTTCCACATCTCTCATGTCCTTATCTATTGATCTGAGTTCTTGTCAAGTGAGGTTGAGTGCACACTCCACAATATTATTGCTAAAACAAATAGGCAAGGGTACAATCTACAATCAAAATCGATATCGTAAAAAACCCGGATGATTAGTGTACGTCTATTTATCTTCCCCGATAAAAAACACACATAAGTACTGACATCAATTGACATACTTTATATATATATATATATATATATATATATATATATATATATATATATATTGTTACAAAGAGAAAACTCAGAGCGACAGTAATCAGCCGTGTTTAGTATAATGTATTTCGTACCGAACAAATAGGACACATCAGCTATGATGATCCTGATCTAACGCTAATTTAATGAAAAGTGAGAAGACTACACTGTTTTTGGAAATCTTAGGAGGGAAGAGGGTATGTGACAGGGCACGTTCTTCATCTCTTTATGTAAGTAAAACAGACGCACACAGAGGAAGTCAGGGACTTTCTTCGAACGAGATGTCTTCCCCACTCCTTCTATAATCATTAGCCAGTCACTCGACATGTTAGGATTCTAACCCTCTGTTAATTCAACACCGAAGACTATTAATAATATCTCACATAAATTGAGGGATACCATTTATAATAATCTATAAGTTAAACGTTATATTTATTCCCATACAGTCTAAAATTACAATATCATAATAACTTATCTATGAGGTCAGCTATATAGACTTATTTAAATATATTTTAATTTCCTAATTGTATTCTACTGATTAACACACATAGCAATTGTGACTTTCTTATGAATAAAGCATAGACATTATTTTAGCAAAATAATCATAATTTTTTTAATTACATCAAAACATGAATTCAAACATAAGCGATGATAAAAAATAAATCAATGAATGAGCAAACATATATAGAATTGAAAATTAATTATTTGGCTTTAACTACGTATTATTGTAGTTCCTTTACAATTATATAATTCTCACAACTAAGGAAAACCCTGCTACTTCACAAAATGTGATTTTCTTTCAAGTATTTGAAATGGTTTTACAAGATATAATTTGGAAACTACCTACGAAATAAATATGTATGTACATAAAATTAGATTCATAGTCAATTTAGCAAAATTTCTATAAATCAAATTATTTCGTGACATTTTTCAATCATCATCATTAAATTTAAGATTTTTTGTTGAATAAAAATTACGAACTTATTTTGATCAACGTTTGAATAAAAATTCTTGTTATTAAGGCGACGTAAATGTTATGTAAAAGTGTTCTTTCCAGGAAATGAATTTGATTCTAGTTCATAATATTTATATATATTCCAACATACATATATATATATATATATATATATATATATATATATATATATATATATATATATATATATATATATATATATATATATATATATATACTAGTTAAAATAGCCTCCCTACGGTCGTCTATTTTTGCTGGGCAGCCGGGTCTGAGATAAACGCTCACCCGTAAACCGATGGAGACCCAGTCCTATTTCTTGGGTGGTTAGACATTGATTTTTACGACCAAGAATATTTTTAGTTAAAAATAAATAAAACAATTTAATCCCCACCCCAAATTTTTTTACCCTCTCCCATGAATAGAAATATTTTTAGTAAAAAAAAACAAACAAATTTTGTTACCTCCCCAATTTTTTACCCTCCCCCATACATATAAATATTTTTAAGAAAAAAGAAAAAAATTTTGACACCCCACCCATTTTTTTTACACTCCACCATACATAATAATATTTACAGTTAAAAAAAATTACCCCACCCCCAATTTTTTCTACCTTTCCCCATACATAAGAATATTTTTAGTTAAAAACGAAATTGACCTCCCCTAAAAAATATTTGTACCCCTCCCCATACATAGTTAAAAAAGGAAGAAAAAAAATTAGGCAGCGCAAGAACTCATGTTTAAATATGATATTCAAGACGCCTAAGTCATATCAAAGAACCAGTTTTGTTATTCTTCCAAAATGTTACCCATTTAGCAATGGCCGAGATATTTGTTGCTTAACTTCAATTCATTGCGAAACACCTTGTCTTAACAACGTAATAAAAAAAAGAATGTTAATGTGAAAAACTGCTCTCACAATGACGTCAATTCCGGAAGAACCGGAAGGATGAGTCAGCAATTTATTTTTCCAAAATGGTCAGCCATTTACTAGTAGCTGGGATACGCCTTGCTTAACTTCAATTCACAACAAAATACCTTGTCTTAACAACGTAATGAAATAAAGTATTATAATGTGAAAAAAATCCTCTTAAAATGATGTCTCTAACGAAAGGATGATTTTAAAATTTTAACAGTCCTTACCATTCAATGTATGGTTTAAAAACACGCTGGTGTCTTAATGAAATCTGTTTAATGAATTGTATGAATAATTTTTATCAATATCACCTTTTTGGAAAATATTATAAATACATATGTAAATTTGATAATACAGTATGACCCCCCCCCTCCAAAAAAAAAACGGGCCCGACTAATTATGCCCCGTTTCTTAGTGTTTCGTCCGAATGAAATGAATTTTTGGGCATAACTAGTTGATTATATCCAATACATCATGCTCCTTGGCCTTTTTTTCTCCGTTCTACAGCATGTGTTCTAGATGGCCTCCTTTTAGCTCCGTGCATTTCTTGAGGCGCAAAAACAAAATTGTACATGACGTTCTTACAGACTGTATTGGGAATGGCTCTCATCTCCTCCCTGATAGCTTCCTTGAGTTCCGTGATGGTTCGGGGTGCCATTAAGATAGCCCCAAAGGAAAAACATTAGGGGGGGCTTAGGTCCGGGCTATAGGTTGGCTACTAAAAATTAGTCTTGAGACTGATCACTCAACCTCCGAAGTTTTTTTTCAGCAAATCTCGAGACATGTTTGAGGTGTGAGAACTTGCTCTATCTTGCTGGAACCAGTACTTGCTTATGAGCGACGGGTAGAGGGTCTGGAGCTAACTCTTGAAGGTTTTGAGGACCTCCACATACCGCTCCTTGGTGACTGTCACTGCTGCGCCAGATTCTTCGATGAAGATTGGTCCGATGATGCCTCTGACCGAGATTGTAGCCCACACCGTGCACTTAGGAGGGTGCAGGGGCTTGCTGGCTACTTCATTGGGTCTGGAAGACCCCCAGAAGACATTTGTCTTGGAGTTCGAATTTCCGTCAAGATGGAAGTGGGCTTCATCTGAGGTCCAATGGAGGTTACAGAAACCTGGTGTCTCCTCGATCTTATCGAGCATCTTGACTACCATAGCGCCCATCTGCTTCTTGTTTAAGGCTGTAAGGGTCTGCAGCGTCTGTATACTGTATGGGTAAGCACTGCTATTGCTCACCAGCACTCTCCGTCAAGTCTCACGGGAGATACTGAGGGACTGACTTCGCTTACGCACATAGCGTTTCGGACTCTCCTGAGAGACTCTCACACACTTTCGACCAGCTCGGCTGTCTGCTTCTTGTGACGTTCCGAGTTGCTTGGACGGTTTTCACTGGCAGCATTGAGGTTCTCCACGGTCTCATACTTCTTGAAGTTGTCCACCCAGTTTTGAATTCTGCTTTTGGATGGAGCCTTTTCACATTCGAACTGATGCATGAAACTGTCCTGGGTTTTCTTAAACGAGTCTGTTTTGTAGTAAAATTATACACAGTGTATTTGTTTGTCCCAGCTCCCACTGAGGTATTGGTGTACTCACGGTCGTTGATTCTGCCATGTCCTGTAAAATAAGGGCAATCGGTTAATAAATTAAGAAGATATCACATAAAGTGTACACGGGGGTCCGTTTTGTTTTAGTAACCCTGTATCAGTTATAAGTGTATATTTGTAAATACGAATTTAATTGAGGTGTAAAAAGAATTAATTATGTAAATGGCAAAACCCGCTAGTGTCTGAGCGACTTTTTATAACAGTCTATAAGGAAGTTGAAACAGTATTAGTCTAAGTAAGATTCTTGACACGTTTTCTGTCCTAATCGCAGTTTCGTCGTTGAATTTATTTCTACTTTATTTATATGTTTACGGCGATTTTTGTAGTACTATATATAGAAGCTGGCAGACTAAGTAAATAGTAATATTACTCTGATGGAGTTTCGGCTTCAGACAGACAGACAGACAGACATACAGACAGACGGACGGACAGACATATACATAGTCTCCATCATTAATAGATTTATATATATATATATATATATATATATATATATATATATATATATAGAGAGAGAGAGAGAGAGAGAGAGAGAGAGAGAGAGAGAAGGAGAGGTTTCGTTCTATAAAAACGACAACAAACTATTACTTGTATTTCCATAAGCTCTTCGTATTCTCTATCGAGTAATATATTTTTCTTGTCTATGGAAACCAAGATATTTCACACCGATGTTTCGTTAATGCTATTTTCATTAGCTAAGTTCCCAAAATTACATGTTATTAATTATATTAATAACAGTAATACTGATGTCAGTAATGTCAGTCATTTTAATAATAGTAGTTGTATGACGGCTTATATGAAATTACTTGCAGAATACGGCCAGGATTGTATAGCAGTATGTATTTCTTTAGTTGACTCAAATTTGTTTCTCGCACAACCCCGTTATAATACGTAATCTAAGTAATTGAACGTTTCTTTCCTTAAGAAATTGTCTATATACTTTTATCACCCTAAATGCATGATAAATAATTCTCTTGTTTTGGGATTGAGTTATGTTTGTAAAAAAAATGAATTGTTTACAATTAACACACCTAGTCATCCATCTCTTACTAAGGTTTTGTCTATGACTCTCTTTAATTGTATCTTGTGTCATCCCCAGCTCTTATTATATATGGAATATATGACTCCCTTTCATGTTTTCTGTTTATATTAACTGTCAAAATAATAATTTAAAAAAGGTTGCAGTAGTCCATTATGAATAAAAGGTAATAACACCACGTGTAGTAATACGATTCAACACTGATAGGGAAACATGAGCGAAAGAGGGGTAAATGGAAGGAGATGAGGAAATTTAGCAATCAAAAAGTGGCTAATTTGTTTTTCCATTTTTTAAAATATGTAATTATAATATAAATCAACTTTATTTTTACATATAAGTAACATCGTGTTGTTACTATAAAAACAAATTGAGAAGCCGAAGAAAAAGTCAATGTGAATGAAAGATATGTATAAAAAAGTAAACATAGAAAAACTTTAAACGGAATATATCAATACAAGCGTAAATATACATCTTACATTCTGTAATTGAATCTAATTGATTATCGACACCAGCTCTATATCGATATATATATATATATATATATATATATATATATATATATATATATATATATATATGGGAAGAGAAGGATGAAGTTAATCTGACGTGATGGGAAAATGAAAAAGGAAAACCAAAATATGGATGTTTTTTATGTGTACATCAACGTTTCGTCTTTATTTATAAGACTTCATCGGGATGATAATATTGGGAAACAATGTCATGCAAGTACTAATACATGTAGGGTAGACATATTGGGAGGAATATATATATATATATATATATATATATATATATATATAATAGAGAATCATAATTTGCTCGAAGCATTGCTGAGAACAGTAGTAATCGTTTTAGAAGGCTGCGAGCAATGCAGAGTGCCGGAGTGATTATGAACTGGAAAGAACAAAAATAATTCATCAAAGATGGGAACTTACAATTATTTTTTTTAATCTTACATAACAGCAAGTGTAGTGTCAACTGTATATGTTGGCGAGATGATGACAAAAATAATATTTCCCGAAATATTAAATGATTCTTAATCAACATCCAGACAACACACACAGCCGACATCACACCCTCTGTAATGTAAGATTGTAAAGAAATATAAATAGTAAGTTCCCGTCTTCGATTTATTACTTTTGTTCTTTCCAGCTTATAATCAATCCGGCACTCTGCATTGCTACAACCCTCCTTAACATATTACTATATATATATATATATATATATATGTTTACAGATATACAAATAATATATATATATATATATATATATATATATATATATATATATATATATATATATATATATATATATATATATATATACTAGCAGGACCTGTGCCTGCCTTATTCGATGTGTAATTTACATTTAGTTAACAAATGTAAGTATTAGAGTAAATGCTCATAAGATGTATCCATGTTTCAAATCAGACAAAATAGATGTTCCTATGTTTTGGTTGATTCCTCTCTTTACGCTTTTTAGTAGGGGTTATTAGCAACAAAAAAACAACTACTCCACTCCAAGTTATTGTGATCCAACACTAGTCGCGAAGCTTTCTGCAGTCAGTGAAGGACAAGTCGTTCTAGACTGAATCAATTTGTATCTCTATCCAGAGTGCTTCTGTTTGGAGGTGTATAAAACTATAGTACAATAACAGATACCACGCTATTGACAAAACTTTAAAAAACACTGCCTCCGCTTGAGTAAATGTGAGACACAAATATCTGCGCAGCTGCATGCGGTTATTGCAGGGGAAGTACTTGTAGACTGAGTCAATTTTTATCCAAATCCCGAGAGGTCCTGTAAGCGGGAGATTTGCTATTGATATATTCATTTGTTGAATTTTTGTTTGCGATTTTCCGATTGTTAAGTATTCTGCACGTGTACAAGTCAATTATTTGCCTCATCACGTGTGGGCAACCCATCTCTTCCAAAAAGAGACAGTATGGATTGGTGAATTAAAATTTGTTCAATATCCGAGGAGAGAAACGAATAAGTATAGTATTATAACAGATACTAAACAATTGCTAAAAATATAAATCCCTGCCCCAAATTTGTAAATGAAATATTGCCGCAGTCTAGAAAGATTTCTCAATGAAAAAAAGTAAAAAGGGAAAAAATAAGTATGTTATCACAACAGATACTACATTTTAACGGGAAATCCATATCGAAAAGTTAGAAATAAATATGAACCTAAATATAAATATACCAATATTTAAATTACGTGAAAGTAAATTAAAATAAAAAAATTTTCACAGTCAAGAATGATTTCTCTTTCACTGAGCGAAAATATATAACAGATAGTAATACTACGTAAAAAGAAACCGTTTTTTTTTGTTTTGTCTTTTAATAATACACGAAGCAGACAAATAATATTAAATTAGTGTTCGGTGTATTTGTATTTTACTTTTCAAAATATAAAATTAAATGAAATCAAAACAAAAGAACGTGAAAAAAAGAGCGTGACACATTGCCGGAATGATGTTAGCGAAGAAACGGTTTTAATGGATGTAGTATTTTTTATGAGATTATGAATTTTTGTAATAAGTTGTACATAGAAATCTACCGAAGTAAACACGCCCTAAAAATGATTTAAATTAATGTAAGCTGATGCTTTGTTGTGTGTTATAATAATGCATCATTTAAATAACTTATGATGATGAGCGTTATGCAAAGGCCACATTATTATTGCGTTCGTTAATCTATTCGGCAAATTGAAATTGTATTAGACATATAAAGGAAACATATTGAAATGTCAGAATGGCTTAAAAGGTATCCTGAATGATCGGGTGAAATTTACGGAAATCGCTGGTATTAATTTCAGACCCGGTGATTTGAGTTGAAGGGGTAGGAGTAAGATCAAAGAAAGTAAAACATGAGGCTACTTACTTTTTGGAATACTAGAGAGTAAGGCTTATAATACGTATTGCTACAAATGAATGAATTCAAAGTTTCGACAAACACGGTTGATTAAGTACTGTTAATGTAGTGGTTGTTGTAGCAAATGACACATGTTTTTCCTAGTGTAGTCAAAGTTACAGGGGAACCACCAACTATACTTGATATATATATATATATGATATATAACCATACATATATATATATATATATATATATATATATATATATATATATATATATATATATATATATATATGTTTACAGAGGGAGGGTTGTCTCAATCGAACGTAGATCGTTTCCAGGACTTCTTAATCGAATGCTGAGGAAGCATAGCTGAAGATGGTAAATAAATCAAAGCTGAACTTCATTGCACACGTCGGATTTTTAATGAAGTGCCTCGCGATGAAAGACCCATATGTATTATTCAGAACTTCCGTTAATCAGAAGGTCTTATTCTTAATGTTGTTAAGTATCTGTTTCTGAATCTGTTGTCTAATCTGATTGTTGTTCGACATATTTAGTCAACAGTGGAATCACATGTGAAATAATAAATGCCATTATTTTTATGGCGGGGAAGTAGAACAATTTTCCGGGTAGACGCCTAAAATACGTTGTATAAAACATACACATACGTTCGATGTAAAATCATCATTGCCAGTTAATTTGCTTGGCGGATTTCTCACCAAAGGAAAACTAATGTTAATTTGTTTTATTTCAGAAAGTTCAATATTTCTTTTTCCTGACTGTCCTAACAAAACCCAGAAAGTAGCTATTATTAAACAACGTTTCTATAATGGTTCTAATGTCTTCCAATTTAAATTCGTTTGCCATCTTGACTCGTGCTTATTGGTTACTCCATCGACAAGTCTTGGACATGATCTACGTTCGTTCGAGACAATCCTCAATCTGTAAACAGCGCGAATGTTTTCTAAGATAAAGTGTGAGTAGTTCTTACACAAACACCTATTTTGTATATCATAACGCTGTTTTATTTCAAATTAATAGAGGTTTTTGTCCGTTGTAAATCAGTCGATTTAGTATAGAATGAACGAGCATAAAACCGCTCGACTTGCATTTTTAATTACGTTGAATCATGATGGGACACAATACATTCTCTACATTATTACACTAACGAAATTCTGTCCCCCCCACACCAAAAAAAAGAATTACATTATATATATATATATATATATATATATATATATATATATATATATATATATATATATATATATATATAATCCAGGTAAAACATCCACAGGGTAGTAATCCAAAGAATTTCAACCGGGTTTATAAAAAAGTGCTCAATATCAAATAGAGCTTTTAAATATGATTATTTTAATTTACACATATAGTACAAAATCTGCGACACTGGCATGTCGATGTAATCGATCAACAACTATTATAAACTGAGATCTCATAAGGAAGAATTAGAATCCGATCTTTACCGTAGATCATATTTGGAAACGTTAAGATCGCATATTTTTTGCATGTCTGTGTAAATAAAAATAAAGAAGGAACCAGTGCAGATCCATAAAAAGAGACGCTAACAAATTAAATTCCTATTCCTTACTTGAAATTACTGACCCGAAACTAACCCATACAAAAAGAAGACAACACTCCCCCTATTTTTTTTCCCTATCAATAAGAAAAGAATATTAAACTGATTTATAACACAAGAAATTAATCTATACAAAAAGAAACACCTAACTATTTATCTCTCTTATTTTGTTTAGTTTTAATCATGAAAATATGGGAATAGTTGTGCGCCTATATTAAAAGCGAAATAAAGTCTTTCTTTTTTTATTATTACGAGATATTATTTGGATTACTCCTCACTTCTTTTGCTGATACAATTTAAATTTGAATACGTCATTATTATTTTTTTATTTATTAAGCCTCTAGTTCTTTGCCCATGAAATTATAT
The DNA here is from genome assembly GCA_963556195.1 of Sepiola atlantica. Taxonomy (NCBI): domain Eukaryota; kingdom Metazoa; phylum Mollusca; class Cephalopoda; order Sepiida; family Sepiolidae; genus Sepiola; species Sepiola atlantica. Next base: position 1,694,184 of record OY744516.1, on the reverse strand, counting down.
TTGCATATTGATTATTGGAGCTAGCCGGACACACGTTTGTTCACTTTTATAATATAGATTTTTACAATATATTTTCGCAACCATATGTCTGGTGAAAATGGGACGGGATATATTATGAAATACTCTTTCGAAATAAAATGATGTTTTAGAGGTCGCGCAATACGCGGGATCGGATTAAAAGCAATGTATACGGTTCACTATTTTCCATCATGTCTGATGTTTTCTGTTACATCGTGATCAGAAACGTTGGCAACAATGATAACATACGACATTGACGATGGGACAGACGCAACAGAATGATTCTATGTAGACAGATGCGATCGAACTGCACTTAATGCTGGAAAATGCGGGATGCAACGATAAGCAACAGAAGTTTGCTGAGGATTTTCCCCAAAGACTTGATCTACTTACAACGAAGGAGGACACAGTCGGATTGAAATAAGTGGAATTTCCCCCTTTGATTTTATGATAGTTTGGTTGATTATCCTTTGTGGCAGTCAAGTGACGGTATGATCTATAAGCGGTCGGGAAAATCTGATCTTTGCCATTTGTATATCGAACAATATTCACGCGATGATTTTGTCCAACAGAATCAAATAGCATTAATACTTCAGTAAGTTCTTTCTGGGCGAGTTAACTCCCCTGTTTTGTGTCGGCTGATTGCAGTTGAATCTTTCATTAGAGATGGATGGATGTGTTACTGCGAACGTGTCTGTTTACAAAACTGATTTCTGTAAAATGACATAATAAACTTAATCGGTTCAAGCCGATGCAGTGTGATAACAGAATGTGTATCAAAATGACATTTATTAGAATACTAACATTACCTACCGACATAATTATTTGTTACTTGGAAAGATAAACATTTTTTTTAAAATAAAGTAACTTGAATAATCGGATAGAATAGCCATTTAGTGACACCAGTTGTTTCAAAATTGTGATACAACACTGACCCACAAGGGAGGAAGTTATTCCTGTGAACACGGTTTCATGACAACAAAAACGATACTTTACCTCCCAAAGTAGTGATCAAACTTGGAGGATGGAATAAATACACTGCCCCATATGTATGTGTATATATATATATATATATATATATATATATATATATATATATATATATATATATATATTAGACATGTGTTGTTAAATACCACGGAATTTTCTTCCTTTATGACTTTTTGATCAATTTCTCGACTCGGCGAGCGATTCTTCGGGTTTCTGGTTATAATTGATCGATTATGGCGCCTAATGTTGTTTCGTGGGCCATTACTCAAGCGCTTTCGGTCTCGCGACCGTCTTCAGGAGGTTATCTGTTGTTGTTGTTTGTAGAGAGCCGTATTTATGATTTTATTATTTTTATTTTTGGTTAAATCTAACACAGATCAACACATGTCTAATAAACGACTTGCTGCCGAATTATACATTTATATATATATATATATATATATATATATATATATATATATATATATATATATATATATATATATATATATATATATATATTGGGTAAGGTACACGTGATGGACGATATGTGTGAAAAATGACAAACGGAAAACAAGTTAAAGTGCAGGAGAAAAACAAAACCCAGAGATTTTGACCGGTTTCGTTTGTGGCGAACGTCTCTACAAATGAAGATTAGGAAATGATTTTATTTTGAAGGCCCATACATGGGTTGAGGAAGGATGATCTGATTGGACTATATGAGCAGACATTAAGTGATGTTGGAATATGATAAGTCGGTGACACATTCTTCTATGTTTCTTATTCTTGTGTTTATATTTTTATTTATTTTCTTTCTCTTTTTTACTTTCACACCAACTGAGCTAGTATGGAGAAGGCGGCGGGGCAAACGTACAGAAACTTGAAATCTCGCATTTACGAACACAAGCGGGACCTCAAACACGACATTTCCACTAATGCTCTAGTGATACACAGGAACACTCTCTCCCACAATCTAAACCTTTCAGACTGCACTCTCTTAAAAAACGAACACTCCTTCCTTCACGCCGTCAAATGCATTGAAAGTGCGACTATATTCCTTTCCTCACCATCAAACTTCAACCTAAGTGTCGGTTCTTATACCCTAAGCAGGCGCTTAGCAAAAGTCGCACTAAAACAATGCAATATATTACACCACTGCGACCCTGATTAAATATCTATATTTATATATATATATATTAGAATATATATATATATATAAATAGTTTTAAATATCAGCGGAATTTTGTTAATCTCCATAAGTGTGGTCTCGAGAGTTTATTCGTCCAACATCTCATCAGGAGTAATCATTGGAATGAAACAGGATGAAATAAATTGATAGTGAGAAAAAAATACGAAACAAGGCAAGTATGGAGAAGTTACTGCCAGTGAAAATATACCTTTAAAAGATTTAATTCAATTCAACGAATAAACACGACTAAAAGGCAGATTAAGAGGCATAAAAAAAGCAAACTAACTTTCCCAAATAATGTCAACGTCTTTACGTAATCCTTCTGCTTGCAAAGAGATGGCTTCCGTAAAGCGATCGCGACGGATTCTAAAATGTTCAAATGAAAAGTAGAATCCGCCCGATGTAAGATAGTGAACCACTCTATTTTATACTTATTGGCGCAGCATGCATTGTCAGCTAAATGCTGGCCAATAGACGATTCCAAAGCCGGGTACAGGTATGGCACAAGAAACCAGATCTACCATGTCTAATTTTGAATGGGATATGCTGGTTTATTCTGGTCTCTAAATGTAATTTCGTCCGCCCAATATACTCATCATCACACTGGCATTTAAATTTATAGATAATGTTACTATTTTTTAAATAAGGCAGACTATCTTTAGAAAAAGACCGAAAAGCAGATCTTGTGCCAAAAACCAAACGTAAATCAACAGAAAAAAGCAACCAGTTACACTTTTAGTGATTTTCATGCCTAACTCCTGACTAATGCCACATATCCAAGGCAGTTTAAGATAAACTGAACATCTTGGTGGGACCAAAGTTCTAAGAGATTTGAAAGCTGCAACTTTCTTCCGGATGCAATCCGAGATTAAATCTTCCGTATAAATGTTGCTGATGAGAATTCCCCTACTTTTATCTAATTCCGGCTGAAGTCTGTTGGGGGAACAAATTATGAGGGCTCGGTGCACTAAGGTGTAAACCAATCCTAACTTCGTAGATTTTGGTGCAAAAGAGCACCAATTAAAGTAGAGACCCGTAAATGTGGGGTTGCGATAAACGCTAGTTAGGAATCCTACCCTGGATCTTTCAATAAATAATCCAAAAACGGGAGGGAATTGTCCTTCTCAACTTCCATAGTGAAACTTAAAGTGTTATGTAATAAATTTAGCTTTTTTATTACAAGTAGTAAGTGTTGATATATCAGTGAAATCAAAAGAAAAAAGAGAAAAACGTTCATTGTGAAATCAGTTGATGCGGTGTTCAGGCAGCTCTAGGAGATAGAACCCATATCGAAATTTGAATAAAAGCCCATGATATACACTTTCTTATCATGTTCATTTATTCTAAAGATTATATTTCAGTAATAAGTTACGGACACATAATAATAGCGAGTTCCTTTCCAATCACACTGTATATTATATATATATATATATATATATATATATATATATATATATATATATATATATATATATATATATATATATATATATATATATTAAATCAAATTTCGGAATACGTTCGTCGAGGATTGGGCGACGGCTTGCAGATCCTAAGATGATTCTATGGGTTCGCGCAATCCGACTGTCTGAAATTGTTACTTTCCTGCACTGATGAGAACTATAAGCTTGAAACGCTATTGTCTGTAGGTATAATATATATATATATATATATATATAAAAATATATATATATATATATATATATATATATAGAAAGAGAGAAAGAGAGAGAGAGGGGGGGGATTTGTACCTCTATGTATGTATCCTAACATCACAGTTCATAAATATATTATTTTATGTTTCCACATTTTTATTTTCTCACTATGGAATATAATTTCATACAAGAAGAAGAGCGAAAAAGAGATTGAGAAGATACACATAAATAGACAATTATTTTCCGAGTGTGAAATTGTATGGACGTCAGTGATACACTCATCTTTATTTACAGATATTGCTGAGGCGATTGAAATTGCCTATGATTGATTAATCAATGTTTTTGCAATTTTCTGCTGAACAGTTTAAATCATTTGTGACATATGGAGACAACTTCCGGCAAGACCGAAGTAATAAGAATGCAATAGAAAACCATTGACTACAATGGAAAATAGTTTATTGAGAAGAAACAAGATTACTTGTATATCGACTTACAGATACATCGACAAGCGAAAGCTATTATTAACATGACACATTACCGGATATGCTTACATATTGATCGAATTTTTACTCGTGTGTTTTCAGACTGTTTCTACTGTGTTTTCTTTTGGAGAAGTAAAAAATGTATAACGTCATGTTGTAGTATATGTTAATGTAGGGTTTACCTTTAGACTCGAGCTATCGGAGAATATACGACAAATCAAATGTAGTAGCTTTCATTTGGGGGCAGACAAATCAATCCACAATATACAAAGTTAATAAGAGATGATGATTTCACATATTCTACAAGGTAAGTAAAAATGTGTTATATGTAAAAGAAATAACGCGAGCCAATAAAAAAGGCAGACACGAGATGTAATTGACACAATCATTAGCGACATTTGACGTCTGATATTTTGAATGAAGGAAATAAGTAATAACACTTCATGTGTTTTTTTCTCTCTTTCTTTCTCATTAGTAGAGGTTATTTGATGACCCCCCTCAATAAAAATAAACTGCTTTATTGAATCTTTTTGTAGCATATATTGCAATGAGGAACGGATAAAAATAGACCAACATCCTATCATCAAAAACGGTCAGAATCCAACGACCCAGCATATTTCTCTATTCTAGTGTAATGTGTTGAAAAATATAATAATAATGTGACTTATTTCCGGGAGCTATCCCTGTTAAATGTAAGACTGTAATCTTACAATAATTGCACCTAGGCAACAACCAGCAGAACAAAACACAGTGAAATAATTGATGCTGGCTAATTCGGTTCCATCTATCCTTTTTCTCAATAATATAAAGAGAAATGTTGTTGATAATAAAAAATAGTCCAACGGGATTTAACTGTAATACTGTAATTTACATGTATTGCTCCCGGGCAACTCTATATAACACACAAGATTATGTTACCCTCCTCAATTACCAGATATAATACAGTATGGTTAATAATGACAATTGTATTGTTCCTGGGCAACACTGATTAAAAAAATGCTTATGTTACACTCCCTTTCGCATAGCAAATATACTACTGTAATGTTAGTAAGGAGGCCTTCACAGCACTACCAAACGTACGGTTAATATCAACGCATGAATATGAATAATGTTGATAATAATTATCGATACTCAACAACGTTGCGTAAAACAAATAATCCTGGTCCATTCCTCTTCCCCACCACTCAGTTTAAGAAGATACGTAAAGTTGATAAAATCAATAGTCGGAAGAGATTTACTATATATCGCTTACCAAAAGTAATACTACAATCTGATTCTTTTTATTAATTCGGGATGAGGCCGTGAAGACCAAATGGTCCCGGTGCATTCCTAATTTCTTGCCCCTACCCATTTTACAATAATATGAATGTAAATGATGTTGATAAAGAAAATAGTCTGACGAGATTTAATATATATCACTTAGCAAAAGTAATATTGTAATCTGAAAATTATAATTTTATTGCTCCCGTACAACGCTTTGTGGAACAAAAATTACCGTTCCACCACCTTCACTTACCAAACATACTTCTGTAATGTTAGTAGGGAGGCCTTCACAGCACTGTCAAAAGTACGGTTAAAATAGCAGAATGAAGAAAAATAATGTTGACAATGACAATTTTCTGGCTCCCAGGCAACGATGAGTAGAAAACAGTTTATGTTACCCCCCTTCAACACACACCTCACTTAGCAAATATAACAATACATTGCTAGTAAAGGGGCTTCCACAGTACTGTCAAACGTATGGTCAAAATCAAAGTCTAAAGAGAAATAATGTTGATAATAAAAATGTCATCCTCCTAGACAACGTTAAGTAGAACAACAGTTTATGTTACCTCTTTAATTAATAAATATAATACGTTAATGTTTATAAGAAAGCCTTCACAGCACTTCTAAAAGTACTGTTAAAATCAAAGTATGAATATAAATAATGTTGAGAATAATTATTAATCCCGGACAATGTAGAGTAGAACAAATAGTCCCTGTAAATCGCTAATATCTTGCCCCACCCCCATTTTACAATAATATGAAGTAAATGATGGTGAAATAGGCAATTTCCAATTTCTTGTAACCCATCAGGTATTTCACAATATTACGAATATAAATTATGTTGATGAAGGCAATAGTCCGAACAGATTTAATATATACCAATTACCCATAAAAACTGTAATCTTACAATTATTTATCCAGGACCACGCCGAATAGAAAAAAGTTGTATCGGTCAATCTCGAATATATTCCCCCATTTCGCAATAATATATATGTAAATGCTGTTAATAAAGAAAAGAGACCAAATAGATTTCATAAATACCGGTTAACCAAAGTAATACTTAAATCTGACAATTACTTATCATGGATTATAAAACAAAAACAAAAACAAAACATGTACGATTAAAGTACTAATTTTGCTAACTAGTACACATTACCTCTCTTTCAATTATTGTCTTCATCAACATCATTTATCTTACTCTTACTGTTGATGGAGGGCGGCCAAAAAATCAGGAACACTTTTTTCTACTCAGCGTTTTCTGGGATCAATAATTGTAAGATAACAGTATTACTTTTGGAAACGGTATATATAAAATCTATTCGAGATCTATTCGAGATCTATTCGAGATCTATTCAACATCATTTATTTTCGTTATTTTTAAATAATAGGTAAGGGACAAGTAATTAAGAATTGGTTGAACACGTATTTTTACTCGGCGTTTTGCGGAATCAAAAATGAGTATTACTTTTGGTAAGTGGTATTTATTAAATCTCTTTGGACTATGTTTAAGCAACATAATTTACTTTCATATTATTGTAAAATAGGGAGAGACACAATAAATAAGGATTTGACCTGGATCATTTCATCTGATCGGCATTGCACGAAATAAATAATTGTTAGATTCAAGTATTATTTTTGTAAGTTGTATTATATTTGAGCTATTTACATCACCAACATCATTTATTTTCATATCATTGTAAAATCGGGGAACTCAATAAATTAAAACTTGACCAAGATCATTACAACTAGCAATATTGTAAATGAATTAAAACAATGAATAAACAAAACAAATGACGATAAATGAATGAACAAATGAATGGGAAATAACTGAAAATGTAAATAAAAATTGAATGAAAAATTGAATGAGAAAAAAAATAATGAAAAGTGAAAGGAAAAAATTATTATTGATGATAAAAAGAATGACAAATATATGTCAAAACCATGAATAAAAAAATTAATGAAAATGTATCGAAAAATGAAGAAAAATAAGTTAAAAAATTAATGAAAAAGTAAAGACTAACTTCATTAAAAATAAATAAAATAATGAAATAAAATTGATTGGAAAGAAATGAAAATAAATGAAGGGAAATAAATTTAACACTCAATGAAACATGAATGAAGAAAAATGGTTTAAACAAAAGGAAAACCAGAATACACAATAACTGAAAGGATACGTATAAAAAAATAAATTACTAAAATAAATGAATGAAAAATTAAAGAAAAAAACTGTACGAAACAAACTTAAAGAAAAAATGAATAAATGATTAGATTTAAATAAATTAAACAATTCATGGTAAATGAATAAAAATAATAGAAGAGAAAAAAGAAATATAAGACCACAAGAATGTAAGGAAATAAATGAAAAATGAATAAAAGTGAATAAAAAAATGATGACAAATTAATTAAAAAGAAGCGAATGAAAAGGGAATAAAAAAATAATGAGAACATTAATGAGAAATAAATAAAAATGGAATGAAATAAATTAAATAAAATGAATAAAAGTATGAATATAAAAGTCGGGTGAAAACTGAGTGAAGAATTGAATAATGAAATATTTTTTTTAAAAAAGAGTTAAAACTATAACATGTAATATTAATGAAAAGAAGAAAACAAATTGAATAAGTGAATGAAAGAAAAATACATGAAACAAAATGGATAAGAAATGAATGAAAACTGCTAGATAATCAGTGAAAGAAAATGAATGAACATGGAAAAGTTAATTAAAAGGAAAAATTAAGTAAAAACCTATGCAAAATTGTCAATAAAATTGAGAATATGACTGGAAAAATAAATACAAATATTGAATAAAATGTATGAATCCTTTCCAAACCGCCAACTTTAACTACGTTCTGAACCACCTTCTCAAACTTGAAACTAAATAAAATGGAAAATAATGAAAAAAAGAAATTCAAATTGAATAAAAAGTGAATGAATGAAACTGCATGAAAGAAAATAAATGAAAAATAAATGAAAACTATATGAAAATCAATGAATAAAAATGAATGTAAAGTACAAATTAATAAAAAAGTATGAAGAATTGCAAAGAAATCGAGAAAATGACTGAAAAAATGAATTAAAAATTTGAATAAAATACATAAACCCTTCCCAAACAGCCAACTATGACTTCTTGCTGAACCACCTACCCACTCATTCACTACAGACGCATGTGCAGAAAGGGTGCGGCTATGATTGAGAAACACTTGTGTAATTACAGCCTTATGTTAAGAAGAGATGCGATTGTAATTAAGTAACACGTGTACCTACAGCCTCGTATTAAGAAAAGATGCTGTTGGCGATTGACTAAAACTTGTGTAACTACAGACTCATGTTCAGAAGAGATTCGGTCGGCGATTGAGTAACACTTGTCTAACTACAGACTCATGTTCAGAAGAGATGCGGCGTGGATTCAGTTAGCCTTGTGTAACTAACGCCTCATGCTCAGAAGAGATGCGGTTGGCGATTGAGTAACACTTACGTAATTACAGCTTAATGCTCAGAGGAGATTCGGTTCGCGATTGAGTAACACTTGGGTTACTACAGCCTTATGGTCAGAAGAGATTCGGTTTGCGATTGAGTAACACTTATGTTATTACATCCTCATGTTCAGAAGAAATTCGGTTTACTTTTAAAGAAACACAAAAAACAAAGTTGTTTTGCGCTTGTATCCTGTGTTTGAATCCTAGAGAGCGAACAGGTAAATTCCACCGTAAATAATAATGTAAGCTCCAAAATCATATGTACGTAAATAATACTACACTGTATAAATATATAAACTCCTTAATTCTGGGGTTGGGCACCTTTAAAGTTATTTTAGAATTTGAACTTTTGAGAAGAAAAAATAGAAGCTCAAGTTAGCAAGTGAGGCAATTGAAAAGAGGGTGTAATATACTGTACTTACAGTCGTTGTACCGAGTGAGTGATCGCGGAAATGGATACGAATCGTCCAATGATACTTTTTCAATGATATTTCAACCCAAAAATGGTAGGACGCCACAGTAGACGTGAAGGCCTACTAACAATTAGAGAGTAGATTTTGGATGTCATCCTAAGTTGGGAAATGTGCAGCGAGATGTGTGTTTACATTAATTTTAAACATCTGCATGTCGGTACTGTCGGGGAAACAGGGGCACGGAGGGAGTTACAGAGAGCATGCGCATATCTGTTACATAGGCATTGCGATATAGTCTGTGTACGCGCGTTTCTGTTTATGCAACGGTTTCTTTAAACAACCCTTCAAATACAACGTGCCTTCATTTATGAAACATTTTTCTAAAACTACGGCCCACCCTAATTATGATGTATTTCGCGCAAGTTAGATGTTTTTTCTTGTACCAAACATCCATAGACAATATATAAGACCGTTGCAAACCGAAATAAACACAATTAGTTAATGGGTTTCAACAATCAAGTGAAAATGTGTTTATCCGTCATAACAACCGAGATTTTTTTTAAATGTATGTGTATGTTTAGCTTTACTAATTATGGATGTCTAAAAACACAATAACCAGAAACAAATAAGAAACGAGACTTTCAATGACACGTAGCGTGCGGAGGAAAAGAATTTGCCAGTACGCGCTACATCACATTCCGGTGAATTTTGATCTTCCCCGCTAGATTAGGTCCACATATTATTTGTATTATGAAGTTTAAATAAATAAATTATTTGTAAATACAAAGACATTACATAAATTCTGGACCCAAACAATTTTCTTTAATAAATATGCATGTTACGTAAACATAAAAAGAAAACATTCAAATACTTTATTTTTAATGAGATTACTATATTTATATATGCAAAATTAAAAACATCCATGACGTCCATTTTATTATTTTTTTATAATATTACTAAAATTAAATTTGTATGCAAAACACACATTAATTTGAGTTTTCTAAAGTCATATGTTTAAACACATACATATTTCTCTAGTAATGAAAAGATTCCATGACCTTAATTTTAGTGATTATTTTTAATATTAATATTAAAAGATTGTATGTAAAAAACAACATCTATTTGAGTATTTTTAAACTTGAAAAAATCCATGAAGTAAACTCTATGTGATGTATTTATTAAACATAACATAAATACAATTATTGTTACTGTTAAACAAACATAATTCAATGAAAAGAATAACTTTTCGATTCCTCGTATGTGCTGGCTGAGATGTTTACCGAGATTAACTAATATTCTGATCATTGCTAAAAGTACAAACTTTATTTTAAGAGACCCCTTAAAATAGTATCCCGCGATTCCATACGCTATCAACTTCAAAAATAGAAGAATAGTAAATAGGCAATATGGCGGAATGTGCCATATTGGATTCTGAATATTTCTGTTGCCTTTTTTGTATATGTTCTTCACTGGACAACATGTTGCGAAAAAATGCTATGAAAGATTGTATTGCATCTTTCATTCACAACTCTTGAACAATGGTAATATATAACAATTGCTAGTTTAACCTATGAATTGTACTTAACCGCATAGTTAAGACTATATCCAACAACTAACTATAGACATGCATTACTAAACCTGCAACACCTTTATAGAATAGTGTCACATGAGTATTTCTATTATCAAATAAAAAAGTTGACTATTATCAAAAACCATTATAGTGTAAGGTGCCATCTTGAATTCTTACAGTTTTGAAGACAATCATGCAAGTCTATTTTTAATGTTGCATACCGAACTGAATACTGAAAGAAAATATCACTTTGTCGCAATTTGAAAACTATGAACAGTGAATACGAAAATGAAATTAAAATTAAAAAATATATAATTGTATACAATTTTTTTTATCGATATACCAAAAAAACAATTTGACAAGAGAGATTAAACCAACAAAGAATTGCCCTTATCCCTGCGAGTCTGACTCTCCCACCACCAAGATTTGTCTAACACAAGAAACGGCAAATGCCAAACTAACAATTACCGAAAACATCCCAACAAAAAACGCTGTAACAATCTTAATTTGCTCATTGTTGTCTTTTATCCAAATATGTGATTTGGATTTTGTTGAATTTATACTTCGGGGAATTCAATGAATCGATAAACCGTAATCTTCAATACATTTTTTCAGATGAATCAAATTTAGTTTATGATTGTAACGAAGTTTGATCTTAAAAAATATAGATACTTTTTGTAAAAGGTAAACATGATTCGACTCCGTTTTAGAATTTATGTCTGACAGATTGTTTTAAGATGGTAATTTCCAAGTTATTATATGCATATATACATATATGTATATATATATGTATATATATATATATATATATATATATATGTATATACATACATGTATATATATATATATATATATATATATATATATATATATATATATATATATATATATATATATATATATATATAAGTAAATTTCGTGTACAACAGAATCGTAGGATTAATTTTAGAGGAAGCATTATGTAAATCAATGAAACAGACGAGTGGAGAAAAAAAGGAAAATTGTTAAAATTACCTTAAGGCCTTATCGTCTGACCCTTTGAGAGGAAACGTCAGTATGGAAAATTAAAAACTAAAAGTCGAATGAGATATGAGGGGAAAAACTTATTTCAGTTGGATGAAAACGATTGAGAGGAAAAAAAAAGAAATAAAAAGGATACATCTCTCAACGTTATGGTGGCTTTGAATCATTAAAGATCTCCAACTGATGCTTCAAAATCTTTTGTCTACACAGGCTAGGTCGAGTGTTGTTAATAACTAACGCCTCAACAATATTGAGATGGTAGTTCGACCTGGTACTGTGTAAAATCGAAAACCACCCATCGGAATAGTTGTCAGAACAACTATTTGTACTTACGAGGTGATTACCGATGGCTGATTCCTGTGCCTGAAAATTCCCGGATGATGTCGAAACCTTGTGTAGGCGAATACCACTTGGTATGTGTTAGGATATTCTAAATTCTAATCTTTGGGATGTCTTGCCAACGTAGTCAGCTCCACACTGACACATGAATTTATAAACTACAGAATTCTTTTGAATGGCTGGCAAACCATCCTTACGAAAAGAAGAGAAAAAGGTTAGGGTTATATATATATATATACAGGGTGACTCCAAAAAGACGAGCCTCAACTCTAATTAAACCCCGTTTATTAGTGTTTCGTCCGAATAAAATGAATTTTTGGGCATAACAAGTTTATTATATTCAAAACATCACATCAACACACTAGGGTGTTTGGCCTTTTTTTCTCTGTTCTACAGCATGTGTTCTAGATGGCCTCCTTTTAGCTCCGTGCATTTCTTGAGACGCAGAACGAAGTTGTCCATGATGTTCTTACAGACTGAATTGTGGATGGCTCTCATCTCCTCCCTGATGGCTTCCTTGAGATCCGTGATGGTTCTGGGTTTCCCTGCGTACACGCTGTCCTTAAGATAGACCCTAAAGGAAAACATCTGGGGGGCTTAGGTCCGAGCTATAGGGCGGCCACGCAAAATTAGTCTTGAGACTGATCACTCGGCCTCCGAAGCTCTCTTTCACCCAATCTCGGGAAGGTTTTAGGTGTGAGAACTTGCTCCGTCTTGCTGGAACCAGAACTTACTTATGAGCGACGGGTAGAGGGTTTGGAGCTCACTCTTGAAAGTTTTGAAGACCTCAACATACCGCTCTTTGGTGACTGTCACTGCTGCGCAAGATTCTTCGATGAAGATTGGTCCGATGCTGCCTCTGACCGAGATTGCAGCCCACACCGTGCACTTAGGAGAGTTCATGGGCTTGCTAGCTACTTCATTGGGTCTGGGGACCCCCAGAAGACATTTGTCTTGGAGTTCGCCTTTCCGTTAAGATGGATGTAGGCTTCATCTGCGTCTAAAAGAGGTTAAGGAAACCTGGTGTCTCCTCGATTTTATCGATCATTTTGACTGCCATTGCGCTTCTCTGCTTCTTGTCTGACGCTGAAAGGGTCTGTAGCGTTTGTATTCTCTATGGGTAAGCCCTGATAACGTTCACCAGCACTCTCCTGCAAGTCTCACGGGAGATACCGAGGGACTGACTTCGCTTACGCACGGAGCATTTCGGACTCTCCTGGAGAAACTCTCTCACACTTTCGACTAGCTCGGCTGTCCGCTTCTTGGGACGTCGCGAGGTGCTTGGACGGTTCTCACTGGCAGCGTTGAGGTTCTCCACGGCCCCATACTTCTCGAAATGGTTCACACAATTCTGAATTCTGCTTTTGGGTGGAGCCTTTTCACATTCGAACTGATGCATGAAACTGTCCTGGGTTTTCTTAAACGAGCCTGTCTTGTAGTAATATTTAACACAGCGTATTCTTTGTCCCAGCTCCCACTTGGGTCATGGTGTACTCACGATCGTTGATTCTGCCATGTGCTGTAAAATAAAGGCAATCGGTGAATAAATAAAGGAGATATCACATCAAGTGTACACGGGGGATCGTCACACTGTATATATGTACATATTTACATGTAATATATATTTATGAAATATTGGATAACACATATGTCTGGACAGCGATAGCTATTTATTGAATTGTGTGTGTCCGTCCGTTTCAACCAAAAGATAATATGATGCATAACTATGCATACATAATGTGTTTTACTTGTATACATATACTTTGTGTATGTGTGTGCATTTT
>OY744516.1:1647500-1675000 GCA_963556195.1 Sepiola atlantica | reverse complement strand
ATCTTTTTAAATAAAATATCCTGCAATTAGCAAATTAGTGGTTACAAAATATACAACTTGTGTCAACACTGTATGATGGTACTAAGCTAACAAAGATTTTATATTTAGATATTAATAACGATGCTATGAAAGTCAGAAACTGTAAATATATATATATATATATATATATATATATATATATATATATAATTGTCGAAATATATTCTCCATATTAATAGCATAACATCCCGTAAATAAATATGCTATCAGTGAATAAATAATTGTCGGGTTTGTCGAGTAATTACGTGAAGGCGTACGTTTGAAGTACTTGTAAAACAGGCACGAGGAGACAACATTGCGGCGATGAAACAGGGGCTGGAGCTTGGTGGATAGTGAGGAACCTATTAAGTTGGTGACTATTGTTTTGGACTTTGTCTAAGAAGGAGATACTAGTGGATGATGCACCGTCCAAATGTGGCAACAATACTCTATGCATGGGCGGATGGTGGTATTGTAGACATATCGGATAATGTAAGGTGTGAGACGTTTACTAGCACGGTAGAGGGGGCAAATCTTCTTTGCAGTAGATTTGGCAATGCCTTCAATGTATTTGCTCGAATTCATGTTGCCTGTGAATGTTGTTGACGTTGGACTCTCATGGAGGGTATTATTTGCCATGTCAATCGGTGGTTGAAAAGGTTTCTTGTAGTTATTGAAGGAAAAGAGCTTTGTCTTTGCGGCATTGAATCATCTATTTATGACCTCCTTTCATTACAGACTGGAGGTCACTTTGTGTCCATCCGTTTTTCCTACATGTTCCCTATTTGTCCCTATTTACTCTCCCACCCATGAAAGCAAACTTAGACAAACAGTCGTTTTTTTAATGTTGGGAAATTCCAGCTCCCCAAAAAGAGGTACCCTGGATTGAGACAAAAAAATTGAATTTTCTCAATCTAGAAGAAGTTCTCCTTTAGTGACTAAGGACAGAATAGATGAAGTGTAGTAACAGAACAGATACTACACTTTGCTCCTAGCCAAAAGGTCACGGTGTCTTCAAAATGATCTAATTTTTTTAAAACAAACACATTTCTTAATCTGTAACATATCTCTCTGGATAATATAAATGTATTTCTTCTAAACCCTAACCGTTTCTCTCTAATGTTACAATACCATTCCTTTTTTCTGGTTTAAAATTGTTTGTATATTAAGATAACGTTGCTATTAAAGTGAGAAACTATAAAAAAGTTATTATCGAAACATATTCTCACCTTTAATAGCAATATAATATTCCCTAAAAGAATCATCGATCAGTGATTTCAGATGATTTTACAGCAAATATTTACATTTAAAACAATCTACATCATATAAATGTTCACGTTAGTAATAATGTATATATATATATATTATATATATTTATATATATATATATGTATATACATATTTTATTTCATATATATACATATATACAATACAATATGAAACTAAAAGTATACTTTTAGGGAGATAGAACCTATAGTGAAATGGTTTAAGCTCAATATACGAGATAGATCATTTATAAACATAGATGAAAGAAGATTCACAGATGAAAAATGGGATTCGTGAAGGTAGCATCGAAAAGAATGAAGTAAACTCAATAAGGAGATGTTGAGTTAAGTCCTATTCGGAATTAATTTTGAGAATACAGTCCATTTAAAAAATACTTCTGTGGAACGAGAGAGGAATTGAAGTTGAACTGTGAACATTACTTAATATTTTTTCACATTTTTAATTTTGGCTTTTCCACTGCCAACTTATCTATGTAATTCCTCTGATGATAAGATTTTAATCTCTGAAAAGCCTTGGCTTAAGCAAAGAATAATAAACATAATCTTATTACCGAATATACCTTGCATTGAACATCCGAAGTTGAAATAAAGTTGTCGTTCGTACATGTTTATCCCTATTCTTTCATCTATATATATATATATATATATATATATATATATATATATATATATATATATATATATATATATAATCGTCCACATACAGACTGTTTCGCCGTATCACAGCTCTTCAGTGCGGTTAGACCAGTTAGTGCCTCAAGCCGGGATTGAAACTCAACCGTCGAGCTGACTCTCAGTCCTCCTACCTATACACTGTCATACGACACTTACAGAATGCAATATCTCAATATAAACATTGTCAAGTGCCTGGAGCTACAATTAGTATTACCTAATGAGCTATGCCTTACATCTGATGGCAGTTGGCGATATCCTTACAAATAAGCTCTACCCAGGGAGGGAGCTTCATATAGTCATCCACATACAGACTGTTTATATGTATATATATATATATATATATATATATATATATATATATATACATATTTATATATATATATATATATATATATATATATATATATATATATATATATATATATATATATATATATGTAAAAATAAAAATGGAATAAAGGATAAGCGAATCAACAACTAGCAAAAATAAACTCAAAAACACATATTCTACCAGAATATTTCTATTGGATTAATACAACTATCATCAATCGGTTGCAGAACTTTAATTAAAAACAGAAAAGTTTTGCCAAATTTATACAAAGAACGCAATTTGTAAAAAATAGTCACGTGTAATAAACAGTAGAAAGGGAGAAAGAAAGAAAGAAATGTTAAAAAAGAAGAAGAAGAAAAAGAAACAAAGAAAAAATCGGCAGTAAGCTTATAAACGCCGATTGGAAACGCTGTAAGTTAATACAGTGGGAAGAAAGATTAGTAGTAATTTAAAATGAAGTACACCATCTCGTCCCTAACTCTTGTTCTCGATAGACTTAAACAGTCGTTTCAGGTAAAATTAAACTTTCAATTCTTGACTAAAGAAGTGCTGCCATTCTATTCTTCGACATTACTTAGTTGTTGGTTACTGTTTAAGTTTAATTCTTTTTTTACTTGCCTTACTTAGGAAGTATGCAGGAATACATAAATAAATCTATTACAAATTGCAAAGAAACTAAACAGGATGGGAGATTAGTTTCGCATAGAACTTTATCGTAACATGTTTCTATTTAAGTAACTTTCGCAGACATCCGGAATACGTAAATATATACATTAATTCGCTTACTTATCGTATTCCTCGTGTTTTTTTTTTGTTTTCTTTTAACCAATTATAGACTTACCCCCATAGTTTTTTTACTACACAAAATACAAATCGACTACTACGTTCTACCTACCAACAAAAAATATAGAATAAGTCCCGGAGAAAAAAACACACACATATCTATATTTGAATTTTAAATAGGAGATTTTTTCACATATGTTTTTTTTTAAGTTACATGTAGCTGCTTTTTTACTTCTGAAGTATTCCAGAACACATACTATATAACTATTAACAATACCCGTATTTCGCTTTCTAATAAAATGTTCGCGTATCCCGTTTTCCTTTAAACAATTATAGACTCACTCGCGTAGTATCATTTTGCAATGTCTTGAATAATTAGAAAAATAGATCGGCGACAATTTCGCATCACAAACAAAAAGTGCACATTCCCTTTCGGCGAGGAAAAAACTGTTCCGTTCAAATCCCGTAGCATTACGAAACAAAACACACACAACCACTAATTTGTTTTGCATATACGTTTAACTTCATATGTTACCGTTTTATTTTATTAAATCACTAAGAATTGAAGAATACTTAGAAATAAAAAATATATTAATAATACGCGTACTTCGCTTCACTCTTGTAGTTTAATGTGTGGACTTGAAAATATTTGATTAAACATACTTTTCCCGCTAGTTATAAAATAAATGACGCAAATGTACATGTATTCAATAATCTCGAACATATATATCCAATAAAGTAAGGATTGAATGCATACGTTCTTAAAGATAGAAGGCTTATATTCGATCGATAATTGGTAGTTCTTGAAATCTCGACTTCGAGATCTCGAGATTAGATATGGAATCTCAAGATTGAGAAAATAATTTCGAGATTGCAATCTATACTTTTGATTTGTGGAAGTATTTAGATCATGTCAAACAAGGGTATAGGTTCATTCTTTAATATAGGATATTTTAGATTTATTTTAACAAAATTACACAATCCAATATATTTATTTTACACGTACAACATTCCTCTTCGTGTCACATTTGCATTGCTAGGAAAAATACCGCGAGAAATAAATCTGATCCAAAAGCTAGTCCAAGAACAGGGCATCGATGTGGATGTCTGCGTAATTAACATGATGGCATCTAACATTTTGTAGCCGAACCAGGAACGTTCTGGTGTCTTAATCAATTACTATAAGTAAAACCAAATGCCAACAAATAGAAAGTATAGTTGAACAACTAATCAGACTAAGGAGAAAGCTTCTTGGAGACACTGAAAATTATATTCATCAAATGCTTGGGCAAGAAGGTAAAAGAAATCTATATGACTGTCATCATCGG
Source organism: Sepiola atlantica (assembly GCA_963556195.1). Classification (NCBI taxonomy): domain Eukaryota; kingdom Metazoa; phylum Mollusca; class Cephalopoda; order Sepiida; family Sepiolidae; genus Sepiola; species Sepiola atlantica. The sequence continues at coordinate 1,670,579 of OY744516.1, read as the reverse complement.
ATCTTCATTAGACTGGAAGATTTGACTCCATGTTTCGGCTACTAACTGTCTACCCAATATTATAGTTACCAGTAATCATAGAAGATTTAGAGATACATTTGCATATAAAATAATAGTATTGGCTAATAATACGCTGTAGACTTTGATGTTTCTATTTTGCCTTCGGTGTTCTTCGTCTTAGGAAACTAGTTTATTTTTGTCTCAATCCACAATCCCCATTGTTCTGGGATCCAGCCTTTTCTCAGAGTAAAAATACACACATATTTCGTCAAACTTTGAGTACTATTGGACATGACTAGTATATAGTATAGGTTATTTAAACCATCCGTAACGATAAAAATGTGATTTTTATAAAATAAACCTTGTAAGGGAAAAACGTGATGGTTATACATTTTTGTAAGGTTCGTAATCATTATAAAATATAATCACTAATATAGACAATCTTTTTTCCAATTGTCCAAATCTTACATTTGATATTGTGTCGGCCTAACGAAAGAGGTCCTAATTATATAAAAGCTATATAAATAATAACAATGGCAATTATTGAACAATTATTTTACGTTAATATTTCGGCAACTGATGTATATATATATATATATATATATATATATATATATATATATATATATATATATATATTACTAGTATGTTTTTAAATAGCTGAGGGCAATGCAAGGTGCCGGGTAGGTTGTAAGCTGGAAGGAACAAAAGTAATACATCGAAATCGAAATGGGACTTACTGATTATTTTTTCTTAAAATTTTACATAACAGCAAGTGGGGTGTTAGCTGTTTGTGTGTTGTCCGGACGATCATTAAACATCATTTATTTAATATTTTGTTGAAAAAAAGAAACTTCCCTTTGTCAAAAATAATAAACACCAAAGGAAAACTCCACCGGTGCAGAGAATCTACCAAAATTGATGCCAGAGAATAGCGTAGGGGCAAAACAGTCTCACAGAGGATATAAATTAATAGGTGTTAAAGTTATGTTATGTAGTGGTCCACTTGGCTAAATTGATAGCGTCCAACTGTAACATTATCGGAAAAGAAGAAACTTTCAGGCGACTTTTTAAAAACTTTTTTATGTTTATAAAGTAGAAATCCCGCATCAGATTACCATGACCGCGGCCTTAATATTTTCGTTTACAAAGGATGAAACATGTCTGTTTTTCTAGATGACTGGTTTTTGTTTTGTTTTATTTTCTCTGCCCCATTTTTCGAAAGCAAGTACATGGCATGGCTTTGTGAAATTTATATTGAGAGAGCAAGGAAACGATGTAAGTACATGTCATAGTTTTGTGCGATTAATATTGAGAAACGATGCAAGTACATGTCATAATTGTGTGTAATTAATATTGAGAGAGAAAAGAAACAATGCAAGTACATGGCATAGTTTTGTGTAATTAATATTGAGAAAGGAAAGAAACAATGCAAGTACATAATATTGTTTTGTGTAATTAATATTGAGAGAGGAAATAATCAATGCCAGTAATTAAGAATCAGAGGAGAAATTAAATAAGTAAATATATGTAAAATATTTGTTAAATTTTATAAGTATACACATGCGTGTATATATTATACTCATTTTAATTACACGATGCTATTTCTGTTTAATTTAAAACAAATGATGAATTTAAATGTTAAAGAAAAGTAAGTGTGCCCTTTTTAAATACATATTCAAATCACGACATACCCAGTGACTGTAGACGCTATATTTCATTTGTAACAAATGGTGAATCTCTGTTTATTTCTATTACTGACAAAATTATCCGGTCAGATAGAATACGATGAACTTGATTGACATTTATTGAAATTTCCGTATTTCACTCGCTAGGTAGAATAAAATATCGATTTGTGAGATGTTTTGTTTTTAATAACTTTGAATGTCTGACTGACTCAATTGTTTATATTTGATTGGTAACGATTTTATACAAGTGTATTTTCCTCTAAAAAACTTACCAATCTATCATTTATCTTCAAAGAACATTTACAATAATATTTCAGCTCAACAAATGTTAAGTACTCGTTCATAAAACATCGTTAACAAATGGGAAGTCGTATTTAAACGTTGTAAGGAGTGTCTGAATTATGAACTATGCCAAAATCGTTTTAAAATTGTTAATAATGTCTATAACAATTAATTGTTATCTCCGTACAAGGCACAATTACACAAGCATCACTTCGTAGCATTCATGGCTGTGTCTTCACACTTGTTAAACATCAGCGATATTTATCTGATTTGGCTCCATCAGACAACTAACTGCTTATTGGATGAAAGGGGGCACGACGGTCTACATTTTGTCACAGACGATAACGACATTTATACTTTACATCTGTATCGTAAATGTGAAATCTGCCATGAAAACTGCATAAAGAACGAATCAATTTGTTTTATTTTAAATAAATCGTTCGACTTTAAGCAAACACCTGCCAAGCACGCATCGGAAGAAAGCGAATATGTGTTTATTTGATTTTCATAGAATAAAATGAACAAACATGTTCCTGAAACGCCGGTGATTGATTGATACTATGATTGGGACTATGGAATAACCTGAATACTTGTACACCTCGAACAGATCGATCTCCGCAATCTTAGTCAACGTAAATTATAGCTGCGTCGATAAAAATGAAGTAAACGCCAATAACAAATGATTAAATTCAATGATTAAATTCAATGTTTAAATTCAGTCAAATTAAATATTCCGTTGCTTTTGATATCTTTAATATTTATCGCTTAAATTTGTTTACACTTTTTTTAAACATGATTCACTCAAAACAAGGCAGGACGCCACTGTAAACGTAAGGGGCTACTTAGCCCGTATACTCTGAACTGTATAACAATTCGATAAATTTAAATAATATAATATTCCTCGCTGATAATTCAAATAAAAAAACTCGCATATCATTCTTATAAAATATCATCATCATCATCATCATCAGCATCATCATCATCATCATCATCATCATCATCATCATCATCATCATCATCATCATCATCATCATCATCAGTCCGAATGTGTATAGAAACAGTGAAATCAACAATGTTCAGCATATTATTGCCGAGTATCGTGAATTGCAAGAAACAAGGAAACGACAACAGAATCAAAAGCCATCATTCATGCGGTATATATATATATATATATATATATATATATAAATATATATATATATATATATATATATATATATATATATATATATATCAAAGTAGGATGCTATAAGTTTTCTATCTCAAAGATATCGGTTGGCGCCATGCGACTTTGCCGTCTCAGTTCGGTGGCCTTGGTTTACGCTCTGCAACCGATACTGCGCTGCCGGCTTATGCTTCATCGACAAACGCTTCGGCAAGTCTCGTTGACGGGATTCTATCCTCAGACCTTTTTACAGCCGTGTTGTCAACATGGACGTTTACAAACCTTCAGCAACCACCCGATCTCATACATCAGTCGTCCTGGAACGACAGTCAATGTCAATCCGTGTTTGCTGAACTTGTCGGTAGCAGTAGCCAGACGAGAGCTGCCTGCCTGAGAGCGTCGGCTTCACTTTACAGCGGTGCTTAGCTCAGTGTCATCCCTTCGGCGACACTTGGAACCCTCTTGGACAATGATACTATCCGGATCACCATCTCACAACGGCTGGAACTCCGTTGTGCCACCCACACCGGTGTCGCTGTGGTCAGTCAGGTCGTTAACGAGTTTGACCTGCATCGTCTCTCTTGTCGATTTAGTGCCGGCCCCCTGCCTCGCCACTCTGCCCTTAACGACGTAGTCAGGCGAGGTCTCAACTCGGCAGGTTTAGCATCAGCCCTTGAACCAGTCGGCCTGGACAGGAGAAATGGTCGCAGGCTTGACGGGATAACTGTGTTTGCTTTCTGAACCGGAAAGCCGCTGATCTGGGATGCCAACTTGTTCTGACTCCTTTTCACCAGCAAGTATTGCGGAATCCGCGGTGAAGCCCGGCACGGCGGTTCTGCTCGGCGAAACAAGGAAGCGCGGAAAATACAGCTCGCTCACTGACCGTTTCGTCTTCCAACCGATTTCAGTGGAAACGTCGGGTGTGCTTAACCCCGAGATTGTTAAATTTTTTCAGGACATTGGACAGAGGATTTCAATGTGTAGGCACGAGCCCCGTGAGTCAGTCAGGTTGTTCCAAAAAATCTCCCTGGCTATCGTTCGTAGCAACGCTATGTCAGTAACGGCGGCGTCATATTCGTTCTAATCGTCATCTGTTGACTCTCTCCTGTTTTATCTCCCCCTTTCTATCTACCTATGTCTGTATATGTCTCTTTTCTTCTCTTTCTCTCACATTATTGTTTTATAAATAATTGGACTTGTTTTGGTTTGTCTTCACAATGGCAGGAAACGACAGTTCAGTACACGTCACTCATGAAGTTGCCTCAGATATGTGCACGTCCGTTTTGCCCACATGACGAGAGTAGAGCGTGGTGTCATCAGCAAATATTCCTATCTCAGTCGCAATGGCATCAGGGAGGTAATTTATGAAAATCAGGAAAGTAAAGGTCACAGAACAGATCCCTGGGGTACAGCAGCATTTATGCCATGTTGATTAGAAGAATGGCCATCGAGTACAACCTGGATCTTTAGTTTTATTAGGAAGAATTTAATTATATTAAATATTTGTCAAGTAATACCACATGAGTGCAGTTTTATGAGAAGCCTTCATGCCAGACCCTGCCAAAGGCCTTGGATATATCAAGTGCTACCACCCTCGCTTCATCTGCCTTGTCCAGTGTATGGTATATGCGTTCAGAAATGTTCAGAAATTATCTGCAGTAGATCGTGATTTTCATAATCCGTATTGATGATCAGAAAGAATTTTGACATTAACAAGGTGTCTGGCAATCGTTAGATTAATTAATGATTCAAAGATAGGAAGTAGACTGATTGGACGGTAGTTTTGAGGATCAGTTCTACATCCAGAATGTTTGAAGGCTTGTACCACAGAGGCAATTTTTCAACTATCAGGATAACAATATTCATTTAGGTATTTGTTGTAAAGTTGGGAGAGGACAAGGGTCAACTCAGCAGAACATTACTTTTATTACTATTTCTGGCGCACAGGCTTTGAAGGTGTAAAGGTTTTTGATGATGTCTCTCACTTGAGACGGGGTGATGACCAGGTTTTCAAGTGTGGCTTCAGTCCGCAATCGGAATTTAGGGAGGGGGTTGTTTGTCGAGTCCAAAGTAGAGTTTAAGGGGACACGCTGAGCAAGTAGTTCACCATTATCAGTTGCCGTGCAAACAACATCGTTGTGATTAGATAGCGGGGGAATTGTCGATTGTCCGTTGTTTATCATACTATTGTAAATTTTCAAGAAATCACGAGTACCTAGTTTCTATAACTGAATGCGTTTTTTGGTTGTCTCTGTATACCTTCTCTTTGCTTCATCTACCACTACTTTGCAATCATTTCTTGCCTCTACAAATTTGTGTCTGTTCGCAGTTGACTTATGCTTTTTGCCTCTCAGCAATAGCAGCTGCACATTCTGAGGTGAACCATTGAGGAGAGTGGGGTTTGCTAAAATATTTTCGCGTGGGGACATAAAAATCAATGCCTGCTTTGACCCTTTCAGTTACCTCATTTGCACACTGATCAGCAGAGAGTTAGAAAGTTACACCCCATGGGGCGTCGCTGATGTGATCCCTGAGGGAGTCAAAATAAGCTTGCTCATAGTTTCTCGTCGTTTTAAGCAACGCATCTTAAGCTTTTGGACGAGTTTTTAACGTGATATGTATCATTACCACAACGTCATTAGAGTTTCCGAGCGGGCTATGGGCATGAGCTATACAAGCCTCAGGTAGTGAAGTCAAGAACTGTTCGAGAAGTTAGGCTTGCTAGTCCGCGTAATCCAGAAGGCGGGTCAGAAGAGTGACAGTCTGTGAGAGGTCGTGAGCTGAGGAGAAATTAAACGTAGAGTTCCGAGCTGCATCAGTAACGCTCGAAAATCCCAACCAGTCACGGTGGTGTGCATTAAAATCCCCAACTACATGTATTTGGGCATTCGAGTCGAGTGAGAGTGCTCAATCTAAGCTTTCAGAGACAGAGTCAAGTATTGAACTGGGTTGAAGGAGAAAGATATAAGAAATATAAATAACAAACTCTGTGATGTAAGGTCAATGTAAAGCACATATAGGCTTGGCCATCTGATTCTAACCCATGTTCTCTAGTCATGGGGGGGTGTTCCGAACATAAACTCCTAGCCAATGCATATGTTTGTCAGAGTCCTTACGGTGGAGTGGAAGGGAATCAGTCATGTCAATGTGGTGAGAGGCAATTGAGGATTGAAAGTTTGTTTCACTTAGAGCAAGGATATCCGGAGAGTTTTTCAAGAGAAACGTGTTTATGTCGTTAATGTTGGTTCTAAGTTCCCGGATATTTTTAAATGCGAGCCTCAGGGGCGGACGCGAAGGTGTTTTTTGTTGGTTGGCTGGTTTAAGTTTTTTTATTTTTTTATTTTGTAAATTCATGTTTGTTTAGAGTTAGAGTGAGGAAGGCAAAGTAGCCGCTTGTTTCGTGCAAATTAGCTCACACGTCCAGTCTATTAGTAATGATTTGGGCCATGGGTGGTGTGGCCTCGGAAAAGCCCACCGGGGACAGCTGTAGGGTTCCTTTTCGTGCGCGACATGACACGTACAGTTGTCCACGAGATTACAGTGCAGCCGTTCTTAGCGCTACCTAAGAGTGAAGATTCTAAACTACCAGTATAAACAGCAGCCAGACAAGCTGTCTAAACTGTACCCTCAACCTGTCGGAAGAAGAGCGACGCAGACTAGTCATGTAAGACTTGATGGCAATAACAATTACCCAAGTTGGCCGGATAGAGAGAAAGAGAGGCGGCATTCATTTCCCTAGTCAGAGAAAAAGGCAAAGTACTAGGCGTCTTTAGAGGCGTCCCAATGCTTGTACTCCTACGTCTGGCTAATAGACAAAGAAGGAGTGCGATGGCTGGGCGATAGGAAGAGCCCATCGACTCCTTAAGCAATTATAGGTTTGCAAACCGGATATTATTTTCGAGATTCCAGCTCTAGGAAGGTTGTCAATCAAAATTAAGGAGGCCTCCCTCCCCAACGTGTTGCTGCCAAGACGTAAATGGTTAATACCAAGGTTTTATTGTGAGAGGTTTCCTTCTTTTAGATGGATGACCTGACAAGTCCAACACTCCGAGAGAGGATAGCCTACGCCCGTCTTCTAGTCGGGTATTTCAGAGTCCCCGCATGTAAAATAAAGAAGTTTTTTTTTCATCTTTTCTTTTTCCATCTATATGCACACATATCCTTCTCTCTTTCTTTCTCTCTCTCTCTCTCCCTCTCTCTCTCTCTCTCTCTCTCTATATATATATATATATATATATATATATATATATATATATATATATATATATACACAAGTATATATGTAGATGAATAAGTTTAGTAACCGGTTTTTAAATATAATGAAGGACTAAAGATAAATTTCCCTCACACTATTAAAGTAAGAACTTGTTGTAAGGACATTTCACCGGCCATTATGTTGTATAGAAGGGTTTAATTTACTATTGAAGAGGCACTTTAGCTATGACGTTAGAGTATAGAAAGTAATTTTGTGGCTGCGCTATGTGGAAAACTTGTTCAACCATCTAATCATAGTAACGTAAATATATGCAATTATTTAAGATAAGAACAATTCAGAAATAAGAAATTAAGAACTTAGCTGTTTTTATTTTTTTAAATTTTGCCTATCAGCTTTAGTTCAATTTGAGGTCTCCATTCCTCGTCAGTGGTCGATCTAAATCTATCAACCCGTGGCTGTTTACACAACTCAGGCACGAAGGTTTCAGTGGAACTTCTCCTCTTTTGTAAACTAAATATAGTGGATTCATGCCCCCTTTTAACCTCAAACGCGTTGACCCCTCCAAAGAAAAAAAACTCGCATAATATTAGAAAGAACATAAAAAATAAAGAAAAACACATGGAATATTTTCTATTTTGTTGAGAGTTTTATCCCTTGTCAATACCCCAATACAATGGTGAGGTGTAAGAAGGCTGTGCGTGCACGATCGATACAGATTGCAATCTTATCTTTGCCCTGTTCAGTAGTTGCAAATGTAAAGCCAATATACTTTAACTGCTCGACTTCCTCGAGAATGAACCCGTTTGGCGGTAGTATTACCATTATTAAATGCTGGATATCAGCGTGTGTTTCGCCGAGGATAGCAACATCGTCTGCATGGTCTAGGAACAATCACGTCCAACTTGCACGCCAACGAAGACCATCATATTATGATCAATGATCCTGTCAATAATGTAGTTGAACAAGATGGGGAAAGGCCACAACCTTGGCGGACACACGTATGCACATTGACAATAAAATTAGCGTATATAACACATCATGTATAATATATATATATGTATATATATATATATATATATATATATATATATACATGATTATAATTTATATATATATACATATACATGGATATATATATATATATATATTATATTCATATATATATATTAAAATCTTATTAAAAAAAGTTAATTTAAACCAAAAATTATTGTTAGTGTTTGCTTTTATTTAATACGCTTTTATGTAAAATGTTAATGATTATATTTGGTGGCTGTGTAGAGTTTTGATGGCATTAAGCGAAGTATTTGGAACCAGTGATCACTAAAAGCACGTAACAGGCTAAGGTGTATGAACCCCAACACACTCTCTCTCTCTTTCTCTCTCTCTCTCTTTCTCTCTCTCTTTCTCTCCTTCTCTCTCTCTCTCTCTCTCTCTGATATTATTAATTAATGAAGAAAGAGCTGATAGAATTAAAAACAAAGAGAAATACATTTGAATGAAAAAACTCCACCGTTTCTCTTTTAAACAATCAATTTGCATAAACACTTGACGAAACAGATTTTTTGCTTTTGGATACAAAGCAATATCCGCTAAAATTTCAGGGGAATTTCTCACTTTAGTTTAAATATAAGATTTAATACATATAGCATATATAATATAAGGTATAATGTATATAAAATATGTACTGTCTATAATATATATAATATATACATATTTCATATAATGTATATGATATATGCATAATATATAACATTTATCAATAATATATATATATATATATATATATGTATATATATATATATATAATATATATTTTTTAAGTAATATTCATGAACTATTGAAATATATATATATATATATATATATATATATATATATATAACTTTAATAAGAGTATTATCTTTTTTGCCACTGTTTAGAATCTAGTGCAGTTAATCCGACATTAGAGTCTATCTTAGTTGGGATTCGATGGCGGTAATTAGGATTGAGTAAGTTATAATTTTTAAATCGTAGGCATAATTATTTTAAGCTAAGAAATGTATCATTTGTTAAACTGAGGCCATCTTTGTAAATTCTCATTTGTACGCAAGACACGTTTTAACTTCCTTAAACATAGCTCTCCGTAGTAATGAAATCAAGCTACATTTTATTGGAATCGTCAGGGGAAGTTTTGAAAAATGTTAATTCGAGGAGAAAATATAATTAGTAATAACAAAATAAAGTATTTTTTATAATCAAGATATTTGGCAGACACTGACGTTGACATATACAGTGCGTTTGTTCTCATACAGTGGTCCCAGATGGAGTTTAAACACCCCATGTAGACATTTTTAATTTATATTTATAGTACATTTAAAGTATAATATAATTATTATTTACCATTTAAAAATCCCTCGTAAAATAAACACTATATGGGCGCAACATTCACTCGTTCTATTTTCACACAATTCTAACTTATTTTCCTATTGCTATGAGGTAAGTTGAGATTGTAACTCTTGAACGGGCGAAAGGTTGTCCCATTATCATAAATGCATCCTATGACGTCGATCCCATCGAATTACACCGTCGAAGTTCTCACTATATTGTTTCACTGTGTTTAACACTTGTCCCGGTTTGACGTTTTCTTTCATGATTTTATTCTGCCCTATTTTCACTAACGATCAACTTTATGTGAACCGACTTTTTGGATTTGACTACATTTGATAATCTAACTGATGATTACAAATACTCACTTTTTCTATCACATATTAGTAATAGTTTACTCATAATATTCGACTTAATACTAGAACACGTATTAGTCTCCTAAAAGGTTTTTCAATTTTTCTTTATCATCATATTTCTCTTTCATACCTATATATGTGGGTGTGTGTGTGTGTGATAATAATATAAATACTAATCCAACGTGATGATAAATATAAAACAGGAAAAAACAGAAAAGTGTTCATATATTCATCCCCGTTTCGTCTTTATTTCAATATGTTCTCAATATGGCGGTTTGGAAAATAATATAAAAGTTAACATTTGACAATAAATTGTGCAAATATGATGTGAATAACTGTTTTTTTAATTCTTTTCAGAAACGAAATATAGACGTTAAAATGCAAAATATGTAATGCATCCATACCGTGAATAGAATTTTGTTTTCGAACGAATCATAGACTTTACAATCCAAATATGTGGTGTTTTCATGAAGTAGCAATAATTTGTTTATTAATACATATCAATATTTTGTAGAAAGTTTTGTTGGGTAAATAAAACTAATACTAACCGAAAATAACTTAAATGTTGATTCATTCCACATTCTAACAAAATGTGTACATACCATTTATATTAATTAAAAACAATTGATTTTACTTCAGAAAATCACTGCATATTTTGTATTCTAACGTCTATGTTTCGTTCGAAAACAAAAAAAAAATATCACGTCATAGACGCACCACTTATCTTGAAATATTGACTTTAATTTGTTATTAAAATCAGTCATCTTCAGAGAGTGTTGAAATAAAGACGCCACCTTGATGAATATATACACAGTTGTCGGCGTTTCCTTTTTATTTTCCATATATATACATGTATATATTTCTTATTTTTAGTCAAAATCTCAATGTTTAAGGCCGATAGATAAATAGTCGTTACTCCAGAGCACGTATAAGTTATATACTATGACCATGCCTACTAAATTTTAGAGAGATATATTTATTTCGCCCCGTTTCATCTTCACTCAAATACCAAGGTATATATATATATATATATATATATATATATATATATATATATATATATATATATATATATACAGAGAGAGAGATACATACATATATACACACATATATATATATATATATATATATATATATAAATATATATACGTATAGACAAAAACAAATTAGATTCTAGTGACTATGTCTATACTCATTGCCAAAGAGATCCTATTCGAAACTATCGCATTGCCCATGTACGAAACACTCACACTTGTGGTGTATATATTTAATTGCATTAAGTAATACAATTAAAGAAGTAGACGCAATTATTGCAAGACATTCAACACTTGAAGTCAAGACAGTTCACATATAATTCATAAATATACAAGGTATCTCCTCAATTGTTTATATCGTTTCGCAGTAAAATAACATAGACTATATTTGATTAAATTTTGATGAATAAATCTAGGGTTGTTCCCGAAGATTCACCTTACACTTCTCTGACACTAGCTCAATTTGCCAACAACTAAAATATGACTACATCTTTCTCAATAATAACAATGAAATAATACACCACGTTACCAACAGCAAAAGCTTTTGAATTATTGAATGCCGTTACATAAAAACTAAACATTCCACAATAAATACTATTAATTAGGAAACTAGTCACAACATATCAAAATGATTAGCTTAGTAACTAACTCTTATCAATTATTAGCCATCAAAAAATCATGTTGTTCTATTTTGCGTTCACGTTCGCAAGAAATATCTCAATATTATAGACGCTCGTTTTAATGTCGTATGTTACGAGCCGTTCAAAAAACTCAACAGTAGATACATAGTTGTAAAGACACTACGACTATCAGTGGCTTATAATGGTTTGACGAATAAAATCTAAATTACTCGCTAATAAATGAAAGAAACATTAAACAAGAAACCCACGGAACTTACATACACACATTTCAGAGGAATACACAATGGACTATTCCAAAATTTTAAAGAAAAAGTCTTATATATATATATATATATATATAGTATTCAGGTTCGATTATTTTCGATCGGAATCCGGATCAGAGAGCTCTATGTCCGTTAAAACAGAGCATGAATACGTTATGAGGTTTAAAAAGACTAAATATACATTCGGATTGTACACATTATAAGTTATTTCGACCTTAACTAGGTCTCCTCGGATGTGTTTCCAATCACGTTTCAAACCCAAATGGAAGAATTTTAACACCTTTATATCTTTTAGAACAAAGTAAAAATAAAGAATTAGAAAAAATAAAAAATAAAATAAATAAATAAAAAAAAAAAATAAAAAAAAAAAATAAAAAAAAAAAAAAATAAAAAAAAAAATAATAAAAAAAAAAAAAAAAATAAAAAATAAAAATAAAAAAAATAAATAATTTCAGCGATATTCTATTTGTTGATTGGACTCTATAGTATAGAAGTGGTGATTATGTAAATTAGGGTGGTGGCATTAACGGAGTATAAAAATATGTAACATTTTTATCAAGAAGTCAATCCTCGATTTAAAAGGAGAATATAATTGATCCTGATTAAAACCTAATTGCGTTCGTTTAAAGGAATAAGAATTTTTTTAAATTATGTAACAATGCGAAAGTTTTGATTAGATTTCAGATTGCGAATATTATACGTTTAAAGATTAAAATACAAAAATTACGATTAAAATAGGTACTGCAGCTACACACGATTAAAGGATGTTATATTATATGATAAGTTTTTATTAAATTTCAGATTGTGAATGTTATACGTTTAAAAATTTAATATACGGAAGTTACGATTAAAATAGGTACTATAACTGCACACGATTAAAGAATGTTATGTGACGATGAATTAAAGGTATGGTGAAGTTAATATAGGTTTTATTTAATTAAAAAAAAAAAAAAAAAAAAAAAAAAATTTACAGGTTGGTTATTTTAAATTTGTGACGATGTCTACATTTTGCTAATAGTTCGTCCCTTTTATTTAAGATATTACTGCCTTCATATTTTAATATTCTAATTTTTTCTTCCAGACATAGATTACATCTATGTCTGAAACCCCTAGGAGTGTTTGACTTACATAATATGGTCCAATCAATTATTGGTTTTAGTCCCTTACTTTTTAAAAGCCACACATGCTTTGCCAATTCAGTTTTATTAGTGATATTTGGGTTAGAGAACGAATGCTTGTGTGTGTAAAATCTTTGTTTCCAATTGCCAGCCGATATTCCTATATATATTTTCTTATCATTTATGTTTTCTTGTGGGTAAATTGTGGCTTTGTATACTACATTATCTATATTACAATTTCCTTTCAACGGGCAGTTGCTTTCAATACGACAATTGCATTTCTTCTCCTTGACTTTATTCTTGTTAGTGATTGTTTCCAGAATTTTTTTATTGTGAGAAGTGATTATGGTGTCCATGTTTTTTGTACATGAGTAACTAATTTTTACTGTTTTACGGTTGAATAAGTTTATTTATTTATTTTATTTTTTTTTTCTAATTCTTTATTTTTACTTTGTTCTAAAAGATATAAAGGTGTTAAAATTCTTCCATTTGGGTTTGAAACGTGATTGGAAACACATCCGAGGAGACCTAGTTACGGTCGAAATAACTTATAATGTGTACAATCCGAATGTATATTTAGTCTTTTTAAACCTCATAACGTATATATATATATATATATATATATATATATATATATATATATATATATATATACATATGAAGAGTTCAGATGCAAAACGAGATAATACCACTCGAAGCTATCACTACTAAACGTGTTGTTTTTACACACAGGACCCCACCCTAGAACAATGTTTTACACAATATGACACCGACATCATTTCTGCTTGCATTTAATTTAATTCAGCTTTTATTTGAAGTTTAGATTTCATATATTTGTCATTTTATTGTTTGATGTCTCAATTGAAACACATCAGATGTATCGCGTTTTGCATTCGAACATTTCAGTGGGTGTGTCAAGTTATATTGAAAATAAATCAATAAAGTGCTAGATTGCTAAAGAGTGAGATCTAATACAAATACTTTATTTGAAAACTACATGTTACACATTTCAGAATCGTTCTCCGTTTTCGTCGTAATGGGTTGGCTTTTTCGGTTTTAAAAACGCTAAACCAAATGGTGATGTAATGAGGTGAACACACAATGAGAAATGGTGTTCATAAATAACAAAGCGGTGCACATTTCTCATTGGGTGTTGATCTCATTACAGTACGTTGACGAATCTCTTGGGTATAGAATCTGTTTTTAATCCAAAAAATAAACCCATCTAGCCAGAACTGCGGTACGATTCTGAAATATGTAACATAGAGTGTGCAAACCAATTATATATATATATATATATATATATATATATATATATATATACATACATATATATATATATATATATATATATAGAATTATAAAAAGAAAAACTATACACACATTAAGGTTGTACACATAATAACTTATTTCGACCCCTTTAATTAGGTCTCCTCAGATGTATAGACAACCACGTCAAAAAAACCAAATAAACCAAATAATTATTTGTTTTTTTTGACGTGGTTGTCTATACATCTGAGGAGACCTAATTAAAGGGGTCGAAATAAGTTATTATGTGTACAACCTTAATGTGTGTATAGTTTTTCTTTTTATAATTCTGTTTTGCTCTGTTTAAATTACATTGAGCTCTGTTATTCAGATTCTCTACACAAAATTGAAATCTACACACTATATATATATATATATATATATATATATATATATATATATATATATATTGTAACCCACAAACAAGCATGTGTGTTGTCGTGTAGGACTCTCCATTGTGACTAAATATAGATTCAAAACCCAAACGGTCAGTTACATCTAAATGTGGTCAGACTCAAGTATCTAACTCTCTTCGTCAATACACTCGTTACTGACATTACGATACATTTTAGCGCTATATGTCTTTTTGTACATATATATTTTAAATGCCATAGGTAACCTGAGCAAAATCGTCTTTCCAAAAGAGTATTGGTTCACGTTAAGATGAAACCGTTGTTTTACCCTTTTTCTTCGCTCTTTCTCTCTCTCTCTCGCTATTTCTCTTTCTCTCTCTCTCTCTGTCCGTCTCTCTCTATATATAAATATAAATATATATATATATATATATATATGTGTATAGTATATAGGTATATATATATGTATGTATATATATATATACATATATGATATATATGTATATATGTATATATATATATATATATATATATATATACGTATAATTAATTAAGTCCAAATATTAACAAAATGAACAAAACTATTACTTTTCAAAAGTGCTCAATATATATTAGAGCTTTTTTATATTAAAATAAACATAGTTTGAGTATCCGACAATTGTTTCAGAACCTCCTCGGCTCCTCCTCATGGATACACTGATGAGCAAAGATTAGATCCGCCAATACACAATCACAAAAAAACAAAGCAAATTACAAAAAACAAACAAACAAATGACAGTTCAACATTTTCAGACGAGAAACCTTTTGCATAAGATGACACTTTGACACCTACCTATCGACGCATAAAAAAGTTGGTCAGCTCAAACTTTTGGAAGGACCGGCTTGACTCGGCCGTCTTCCCTTTCCTAACTACACGCGCACACACAAAGACACACTCACATATACACACACCCACGCTTATACGCACACATTTATATACTCACAAACACACATACACATTAATATATGAATGTAAAAATAAAATAAAAACACATATATACATATATATATATACACATACACATACACCCATATATATATATATATATATATATATATATATATATATATATATATATATATATATACACGCATACACACCCATACACATATTTATCTATTTTGCGTAATGTATTATAGATTTTTTTTTTCTTTTATCTTCTTACTAAACATTTTCCCTAATAAGCTGCCAAATAGAGTGTTATATACATTAAGACAATCGCTATTTATTAAAATCATAATTACCAACGAACTAAATTGATCCAATCACAATATTATTCCCCTAATTAATTGAGAATTACAAACCAGGTGTTTAATATCGACTAGTTATTATTTTTATCTAGTTTTTTTTATGATAATCTACTTTATACTTTATTATTTGTAAAAAAATTGCGTTATTTTATAAAGGATTTGCATTATTTATTTTATTTTATTTTAGATTAATTATATTCTCTCTTTCTGTGTCCATCTATATTGATTTAGTCTAATGGACGTTTAATTGGTATTAATTTAAGTTCACTATTTTTTTCATTATGTTCACCCTACAATAAACCCTTTCTTTCAATATGAATTCTAAACCTTGTAACTTATTCATTATGGATCGCCTGGTTACTAGTAGTTATCTCATCATCCGGAGTTATACCAATACAATCAGTTACATAACCTAATATGTATAATAATAACCGACCAAAATAATCTGAAAACTATATCTATAATACTAACATTCATATCTATACATTCCACAAGTTTAATTAATAGTGGTTTTGATTAACCTATCTTTATTTTCCTTAAGAAATATGTGTTGTTGTTATTAATTATATATTAAAGATCTCTACATCAAGTTATCCTATAATTAAATTAGTTAACTCAATCCTACTTATCATTGTTAATTATGATACATTAATTACGCGATCCTTTATCATTTGTAATAATTTAATGTTATGTTTAAAGAGATAGTGATTTTAATTTCTAATCTTTGTTTTTATTTATTTATTTATTTATTTACTTTCATTTTTATTTTTATTTATTTATTTTAAGTTATGTTTACATCGTTCTCACAATATTTATCTAAGGTGAACTTTTTGAAGTGCCTGCAATTGTAACCTACCTCGTCCCTCTGGTTTAGTAGAGCATTCTTATTAGGAAACAAAACTATAGCCAGTTGTTCATTTAAACACAGACAGCAGGTAGGGTTGTTTAGTGTAGGTATTGGTGCCTTTTTTTTAAAATACTCCATTTCACTACTAGAAACAATGCCATTTCTTTTTAGGGATATAATATATCTAGATATTGAAGTGCCTTTCTTATCAGTATCTATGTTGTTAAATGAGCAGTTATGGTTTCTATACCTATCCTTAAAATCAGTACTAGTACCCCCTATGTAGAATATTTTCAAATTAGGATCATTTTCTGGGAAAACTCTACTTAGATATACTACATTTTTCATTAAACATTTTTCTTGTAACGGGCACTCACTTTTATTTCTACATTTACATTCATTATCCTGTATGCTACTTACGTTGTTTGTATCATTGTCCTTTAGTATGTGTCTATTATGACCGTTGATTATTTTTTCCAAATTATTAGTGCAACTATAACTAAGTTTAATTGTGTTTTTGTTAAAGATTTCATGTAATGGGTTATTAATAGGAAAATGTTTATTTAACAAGTTAGGAAACATATGTCCAAACTGTGATTTAACTAGTTGGTTAATAGAAAACGAGAAATTATTTGGTATACCCCTCCGTTTAACCAACTAGTTAAATCATAGATTGGACATATGTTTGTAAACTTGTTAAATAAGCATTTCCCTATTAATAACCCATTACATAAAATCTTTTAGAAAAACCCTATTAAACTTAGTTATAGTTGCACTAATAATTCAGAAAAAAAGAATCAACGGTCACAATAGACAACTACTAAAGAATAATGATACAAACAATGTAAGTAGCATACATGATTATAAATGTAATTGTAGAAATAAAAGTGAGTGCCCGTTACAAGAAAAATGTTTAATGAAAAATGTAGTATATCTAAGTACAGTTTTCCCAGAGAATGATCCTAATTTGAAAAAGTTCTACATAGGATTACTAGTAATTATTTTAAGGATAGGTATAGAAACCATAAATGCTCATTTATCAACATAGATGCTGATAAAAAAGCATAATTGCTCTTTACCATTTATGGATGTTTTAGTTGAAAGGACGGGGAACAAATTTACTTCAACTATATATACGGAACCGACGTTTACGGGCCTGTATATTAGTTGGGATTCTTTTGTTCCGATCAGAAGAAAGATCTGTTTCGTCAAAACACTTGTTCACCGCGCACTGATGAATTGCACTACCAGCAAACTCACAACTGAACTTACAACGATAACTGATATTCCTTACTAAAAATTGTTTCCCAGAGGGTTTAATTTCCAATGCTCTGTTTATTTGAAACTTCCTTTTATTGGTTCAATAAGTAAGGTTTTTCGGATAAAATTTAATCGGTTGTATCTCGTTGTTTTTGATGCAGTACAGTCCCGTATGGTGGTTGGCACCAGAACTGCCTTCCCAGCCTTTCAGAAAGATGTACTTCCAACACTACAGAAAAGTTTGATTATATATAAATTCAAATGTCAGTGTGAAGCTGACTATGTTGGTCGTACTCTTCAGCGCTTGGTAGTCAGAGTGGCCCCGCATACCCCTGCATGTTTTCGCAGATCACGTGTTGTATAGAAGAGTATATCGACGGACACATCCGGGTCTTTACAAAGAACATCCGGGCGTTTACAGAGTAACTCCGGGCGCACACAAGTCCACGAGTCATCCATTGGACAGCAATTGTATAACAATAAAAAGTGCGGTGAGGTGTGTTCGCATTGTACACAAGACCCGTTACAAACACCATCTCCAGGTGTTGGAGGCAGTGAGTGTTACAATGCGAAAACCATCGCTTTGTAGGCAAAAAGAGCTGTCTCACAAATTAGACTTATTTAGAGACTTCTAAAAAGGAAAAAAATACTTTGCCATTTATGTCAATTCATTCCTTGTCGGTTTAATGGCATTATTCAATCTCCCTTTATTTGTTTTTTTCTCCCCACGTTACTCCTTTCCCCGTTTTAAAGCGATATTTGCCGACGTTTCTCTTGACAATGTGGCAGCCGAAAGATACCTTGGAAATCTGCTTTCATTCTGTTAATTTTAGTCGATCTTTTTTATTTTTTAAAAAGTTTTTAATCGACGATTAAATATATTATTTAATATGTCCTCTCCTTTTTTATCTTGTAATAGTGCCTCGCTCGCTATGACTCCGTTCATCATATTTAAAACCATTTTAAAATTGTGTACTACTTAACATTTGTTCATATATATATATATATATATATATTACACTGATTAAGGCCGAAGTATCGCGGCCGAAAATTCTGTTCTCCTTTCAAGAAAAAAACTTTTTATATTCATACATAAGGGTCAATTGATATTCCTAGACGTCAAAAATAGAAAATAAATAAAATATATATTAAAAAATATATACAGTTCACATTAATTCTTGATATATATATATATATATATAGTGTGGGTTGTATTTGGGGAGCGTTTTCTCATTTATGCTTACATTGTTAAAAGTAATAGAATACGTTTGTTTAATTATATTTTTTTATTTTTAAAGGTGTTCTGAAAATCTTTTTCGTATTAAAATCAAGAAAATCAATAAATGTTCCATAGGTTTCACAGATTTCACGAACGTGTTCTATTCTTCATCGACTCGTTCTCAGGTGTCAAAAATTGAACAAAAAAGCTGGACAAGGAAAAGAATATTAAAAAGCATATAACGTTTTCCGCATTTTTCCAGGAAGCCGTTCTCGATTTTAAATTCAGCAACGCTGGATGGCTTCACAGAACAAAATAAACTAAAAATTGCCTATTTTTTTTATAACTGCAGATTTCAACTGTCTGCCCGTTCGTTTTTTTAAATGCCAAAATGTGTCTAATTTCTGAAATATCAGATATCGAAAATACATTTAGGAATTGAAAATATTGCATTAATAGTAAATACACAATTTCTAACAATTAAAGAAGATGCCATGACCAAAAATCTGACTTGTAGCAACTATTTTAATCTTTTAATAAATGGAGCTTAAAACATGACCTTAACAATAATTATAGCTATGTCGTGATGTCATACATTTGTGATTTATTTCATGTTCCAAACTATGAATTCACAAATAAGCGATAATACCCATAGATAAATAGATGGGTAAACGTCATCAATAGCGTGGGAAATTATTTAAATAGTCAATGTGTAAGCTTAAACAACGTATCAGTGTTAAAACAATTTCATCTATTATATAAATCCCAGTTGTATGTATGTATGTATGTATGTATGTAAAGCTTCTCCTCCGAGAGTACCCAACAAACGCTCAAACGGTTACATCATTCGAACCGGCCAGCCCAGGGATGTGTAATATCCTAGAACCGAAAAAAATGGACTCTTTGGAGGTCGACTGAGCACTTTTCTCCAATAGGGGTTGGCTTTTTCCTCGATTTTCAACGTTAATTACTACTAATTTGAGAAAAAAAAACAATGCTATCATGTATAATTTGAGAAATAATGCAAAGTCACGTCAGAGGAAAAAAGTGTCGGGAAGAAAACCACTCACACTACAACCTTTCTAATATAATATTCCTTCCTCCTTACGCCGGTCTGTGGTCATGATATCACCTTCCTAGGCATTACCTCCCCCTTTTAGAGAGGTGTTGAGAAGAGAGAGTGTCGGCATTCACCGGTGGGACGCATCAGGCCAAATTTAGGTTGGAGGGTTATGGCATTCGCCGGTGTGAGCGCCTCAGTCCACTTAGAGTGTCGGCATTCGCCGGTGTGAGCGCTTCAGGATAAATTTGGGGGGAGGAAGGTCGGTATTCACCGGTTGGGCGCCTCAGGCCAAATATCCTAGATAGAGCTGCTGTAGTGATAAGTTTGGATAATATTTTAATGCCATCTTCGCTCCCCTTTGGACTGTTTTGCAGATTAACAGGAGGGGAATCGGTAAGACTGATTTTAGCAGTGCTCTGGAGTCCTCCTTGATTTTCTAAGTATTCGGCGTTGTCTGGGAGAAAAGTGCTCAATATCGTAGATAGAGTTACCGTAGTGATATGTTTGTATAATATTTTTACAGCATCTACGCTCCTCTTCAGATTATTGTGCCCATGGAAATGAGTGGAAATCAGTAAGAGTGATTTCAGTAGGGTTCTGGAGGCCTCCTTGATTTTCTAAGTACTCGATGTTGTCCGGGAGAAAAGTGCTCAATATCCTAGATAGAGCTACTGTGCATATGAAAAGGAGGGGGGATCAGTAAGGGGATGGTTCTGGTGCTTGTAACATATAGGACCCGTAGGCGACTGAAGAATAGGGACGATGGGTACTTCTGCAGTACAGGGGCTAATTGTGCTTCTACAGTATAGGACCCGGAGGCTTCTGCAGAATAGGGAGTCTGGGTGCTTCTGCAGTATACGAAGCAGGGGTGGTTCTACAATATAGGATCCAGCACCGGGGGAGCTTCTACAATATAGGACCCGGAGGTTTTTGCAGAATACACACCATGGGTGCTTCTGCAGTATACGGACCAGGGGTGCTTCTATAGTATAGGACCCATCACCAAGGGTTCTTGTACAATATAGGGTCCAGAGACTCCTGCAGAATAGCGACCATGGGAGCTTCTGCATCATAGCGACCTGGGATGCATCTACAGTATAGGACCCAGCCCATGGGGTGCTTCTACAATATAGGACCCGAGGGCTTCTGCAGAATAGGGACCATGTGTGCTTTAGTAGTATAGGGACCAGGGGTGCTTCTACAGTATAGGACCCAGCACCGGTGGTGCTTCTACAATATAAGACCCAGAGGCTTCTAAAGAATAGATGCCTCGGGGAGCTTCTGCAGTATAGAGGCCAGGGGTGCGTATACAGTATATGACCTAGCACCAGGGATTCTGCTACAATATAGGACCCGGAGGCTTCGGCAGAATAGGAACCATGGATCCTTCTACAGTATAGGGACCAGGGGTGCTTATACACTATAGGACCCAGCACCAGGGTCGGGGGTGCTTCTACAATATACGACTCGGAGGCTTTTGTAGAATAGCGACCATAGGTGCTTCTGAAGAAATAGGGACCAGGGGTGCTTCTACATTATAGGACCCAACACTGTGGGTTCTTCTACAATATAAGACCTGGAGTCTTCTGCAGAATAGAGACCATGGGTGCTTCTGCAGTATAGGGGCCAGGGGTGCTTCTACAGTATAGGACCCAGCACCAGGGGAACTTCTACAATATAGGAGACGGGGCCTTATGAAGAATAGGGCCGATAGGTACTTCTGCAGTATAGGGACCAGAGGGTCTTCTACAGTATAGGACCCTGCACCGAGGGTGCTTCTACAATATAGGATCCGGAGGCTTCTGCAGTATGGTTCTTTAATATGACCGAGGCACCTCCAAAAAAATTTTTCTTTCTTTAACTGAAAATATTTCTATGTATGGGGGAGGGTAAATATGTGGGGGAGGGGGCAAACATTTTTTTCCTTTTTACTCAAAAATATTTATATGTATGGGGGAGAATGAAAACAAAATTTGGGGGGAGGGTAATCACATTTTTTTTCTTTTCTTTCTTTTTTAAACTAAAAATATTTCTATGTATGGGGAAGGTAAAAAAAATGGGGGGGGGGCGCCCAAAATTATTTTTTTTTTTTTTGTTTTTCATTAAAAATATAAGATAGGATGAAAAAATATAGGATCCGGAGGCTTCTGCAGTATGGTTCTTTGATATGACCGAGGCACCTCCAAAAAAACTTTTCTTTCTTTAACTGAAAATATTTCTATGTATGGGGGAGGGTAAAAAAATGTGGGGGAGGGGGCAAACATTTTTTTTTCCTTTTTACTCAAAAATATTTATATGTATGGGGGAGAATGAAAACAAAATTTGGGGGGAGGGTAATCACATTTTTTTTTTTTTTTTTCTTTTTTAAACTAAAAATATTTCTATGTATGGGGGAAGGTAAAAAAATGGGGGGGGGCGCCCAAAATTATTTTTTGTTGTTTTGTTTTTCATTAAAAATATAAGATAGGATGAAAAAAAATTGTTTCGGGTGGGGGGGTAACAATTTTTTTTTTTTTTAACTAAAAATATTTCTAAGTATGAGGGGGAGAATGAAAAATAAATTCTTGAGGAGGGCCAAAAACATTTATTTTTCTCTCTTTTTACTAAAAATA
>OY744516.1:1487500-1642500 GCA_963556195.1 Sepiola atlantica | reverse complement strand
AAAAAACAACAACATAAGAACGTCTTCTGGTTAATGCCGAAGCACACTGAACAATTCTTATAGTTTGCGACATAACGATACATTTTGTTTTATTTAATACGAAAAGATGAACTCGGTTTATTTAATGACAAAAAATATATTGTAAACGATTCATTATATACGATTATCTTAAAACCAGTTATTATTTATTCAAGGTTGGTGAGGCATAACGAATTCATAACATTCGCAATACAATTCAACGTCGACCATAATATGTTTGACAAGATGTAAACACAGCATAAGCGTCTCAACTATCAAACGCGCTATGTATTACCTTAATAATATGGCCAATATGGAAGTATTTTACAGTTATGATTAATAGTAATAATTAGTAAATGATGAGAAAGAATAGAATAAGATAACAAAACAAATATCGTATCTGAGAGAAGCAGATAATCCTGTAAATATTTCTGATGAAGTGAAACAGGAAAAGCACAAAATTGATGGATCGAAAGAAATAACGAGGATGAGTGATTGAAAAACTAGAAAAAATAGAGTAATCTGAACATGATAACATTGAAAGGAATCGGACGCAAATTAACAGAAACAAAAAGAAGCAAAGGAAGAGGATAAAGTACGAAACAGCGGTTGGGTAGGGTATGTATTCGGGTAACAGGGACAGTAAGTTAGGGGGTACTTTTGAAATATTGTCAGATGATGAAAGGAAAGCTAACAGAATGCGTTCATTATGGGGTCATTTTTCAAAGTCGGCCGAAAAAGCGAAATGGTCAGTGAAAATACATATTTATGATACAACTTCCCAATCACCAATGCATTAATTAGTCTAAGTGCACATTACATCAAAAATATAAAATCGAAGATCACGACCAACTCCGTCGCTCACACGTGTTGCCCAAGTTCACCTACTTAGACGATAACAGGGAAAGGGATATTGATTAGTATAGAAAAATAGGAGTCATTAAAAAGAATAAAAATAAAATAATTAAATGGAAGGATAGAAATGAAAAGACAAAAAAGAAAAGGCATAACAAGACTAAACAATTTCCAAAGTAAAAAAATGAATAAGAATAAAGACGAAAAATTTAAATGAAGAATTAGCATACGAAATAAAACAGATACCAAGAGGACGAAAACAGGAGGGCAGGAGTAGGGAAACAGAAAAATGAAGAAATATAGGCGAGAAAAGGGAAAGAAAATAGAACAAGATAAGAAAGAAAAGAATCCAGTATAAAGAAAAATGAAATAATAGAAGAGGGGAAGAAAGAATTAACAGGTAGAGAAAAAGGAAGAAAAGCAGATAAAACAAAAGAAAGATAGAAAACAAGAAGGAAGAAAGAAAAAAACAAATGAACATCAAAACAAAACAGGAAGATGGAAAAGGGCAAAACTAATACAAAAAGAGAAGCTATAAAAAAAGAAGAGAAAAAAGAATGAAGTATTTAAGTTTGCATCTATAAAATCTAGCTTCAACTTCTCCGCACATACAATAGTAGATGTGTAATTGATTGATGGTAATCATGTATTATACATAATAGTGATTTGAAGTAATATTATCTTTTAAATTAGAGAATGATGTTCGTCATTTGAGGTCTTGCGCTTAGACAATCGTACCCATGTCAATATATTTAAAAGAGATACGTGCATAATAAACTGAATCAAAAGTTAACAAAATAAAATATATATGTTAAAGTGTCATTGTCACAGATCTTTCATTAACGCGCCAGTAAGCCATGCAAGAATAATTAGCGCGAGAGATAATTAGAACCTCGTATAGAAAAGTAGATGCTTATTGATTAAATTAACATCGTTAATTGTTTACAAGTGTTTAAATAAGATCAGTAGCTGATAGAAGTTCAGATGAGACAGATACTTCATTTTGAACTTCTATTTAAGGAAATTAGGGCTAATCAATAACATATTGTTTCCATTGAAATCGTCATCGTGTTTTTCTCCAAGGAAATTCGAAAAGAGGATGATGAGAACTGCTTCACACATAATACGCGTTAGGTAGTATACAACATTATAACTGATCCATGGATACATTCTATTTCATGGTTTCACAGAGAAAATAAATCTAATAAGGAAGAAAAGGAGCTGTGGTTACTGATTCAAACTGTAGAACCAAGTTCAATTCCAGTCGAGGCATTTATGTTCACTTATATTGATATACAATTGTAAATGGTATGAAGCCCCTTCTGTATATTGAACAGGTAGACTGACTAGTGCCTATTTAGTTGAGAATAACAGAAGAAAACGTGGCAGGCGAAAGGTCAGCAGAGTTTTACTTGGAAGACTCGCGCTTAAAATAAGTAGTAAAGTACTAAACACGTGTATGACGTCAAATGGCTAATACAGATTGTAAGAACTTAGAATGTGTAGAAGTACGTAAGATATGTAATACATGACGAGATGCGCTTATATAAGTTATTGGTGACTTCAATCTCTCTCAATCTCTCTCTTTATTTCTCTCTTTCTCTCCCAGTTTTCCTCACACGTATTGGTGACTTCGATCTCTCTCAATCTATCTATCTCTTTCTTTCTCTCTGTCTCTCTATGTATTCCCCACACTGATCATTAGTTTGGAACAGTCGAATTAATAGCTCATTTATTTTCATCAGATTTGGCGAGTTTAGTCTGTTGAAAGATATAAAAATGTTTTAATGACAGGACAAGCATTTACTCGGTTTGGGATACTCGCATCAAAAGCGCGACACGTTGGTTGCTTTGTGTATGACATAAGGTTCAGTATGCAAAGCTCGTTCTTTAAAATAGCTTAATTTACACAATCGTTACCTATGCATCGTTGCCAATGCCTTTTACTTTTTTGCATTAAGTAACCGCAAAAGGGTTGATATTCCGTAAAATGGATCCATCAAATAAAATCGTAGTCTACTTCATAGTACTGATCTCTATTTAAACTATTTAAAATAATCTCTTAAAACAGTTTATGCCTCATTCTGACCTAACAAATATTTCACTCTGAAAATAGAAGAAATAAACATTGATTAATTCATAACGTTATTCCCAGGTGATTTACTGAACGGTTTTGGTTAAGCTTAATTCTAACTGAAGCATAGCAACTGTGCACCTCATGATTCGATGTCTATTCACAGTTGATTCGTTCTGTAAGACGATCACCTCCAACCATGTATTTGATTTTTTTTTAGCCTCATCAAACATTTAATAGCCTGCCCAGAAACCATAAGAGGATGACGTTATGTATGTATTCAGAGTTAGTTCTATGAATAATGCCGCTGTACAGCCGGATGCTTAAGAAAGAAAAGGTTAGACGTATGCGCACAGTGAAACGTGTTATTACACCTCTTATAAAGAAAGCATGGTATATTCATATTTACATTTTAACTGTGACCAATCGACGGACAGTTTCTCGGTTTAATGACTCAACAACATTTTTCGTAGCACAATAAATATTGTAATCGATTCATTGAATAGGATGTATTGGACACAAATTGATATTTGATACATAGGTAGGGAGAATTGAGGGTTAATACCTTTTCTAAAACTATTATTTCGTAAAAGAACAAAATAGACCCAATGAAGTTTCACCATGTCATAGCCGATTGCATAGTCTACGGTCGTATCCATTAGGCGCATTACACACTCTCTACACATACCTAAAGCGATCATTATATGTAGACGATTTCATCTGAAAAACGTGATCAATCAATAACCATATATAAATAAATAAAAACACATTTGAAGTATAAATAAAATACTGATTACATTAAATATAGTAAGAAAATGAAAATTAAAATTGATTTAATGGACGAATACAAAAATCATGAACAAAAACAAAGACTCGCTAAATTATGATAGAGTGATTTGTGTGTGTCTTAGTCTATGGATCGTGTAACAAGTGAGACTGAAGTGCAAATCGGAAAGAAGTGGTGGAATTAGGTGAATAACGCGAAAAGGATATATTAAATAAAAATGTCTGAACAACTGAAGCATGTGAGTTCAATTCGTGTGCAGGTTAGTAGCTTTTCATTTTCTCCTCAACACACGTGCAAATAGGTTTCACTAAATGATATTGAAGAAAACAAATGTAATATTGGTGTTATTTTAAAAGCTTCAAAAGTATAGTCTAGTAAACAGTCGGAAATTAGTAAATAAAAAAACAAACGAAACACAACATATAATTTATATAAAATCATGAGATTGAAATTTTCTACCGAACCCGTCTACTTCGAACGAGTGGAAACGAGTTGTTAGAGTTTTACCGTTAGAAAATTCTTACAAATCCTCCCCACACATTAAAACTAGTCAGTTTAAATAATCTGTATTGCCTTAAAAGTTCTTGAGTTCATACAATCTTACAAATCGTTGCCACACGTTCCAAAATAGGCGGTTCTGTAGATAACTTTATTCTAATGCGTGTTATGTAAATTATGTGCTGTAGTTTTACCTTGTATCTTTAAAATATATAACTTGGGCATACCTCTCTTTTTTATTAAGAAACAACATAGTGGATTCTTTAATTCTTAAATTACGATAAGTACATTTCTGCTGCTAATCTATTTGAAATAATTTTCTGGAATTCAATATAAGAAAAATAAACAATAAAT
Organism: Sepiola atlantica; assembly: GCA_963556195.1. Lineage (NCBI taxonomy): Eukaryota > Metazoa > Mollusca > Cephalopoda > Sepiida > Sepiolidae > Sepiola > Sepiola atlantica. Next base: position 1,637,914 of record OY744516.1, on the reverse strand, counting down.
GTACCTCAACATGCTCAATATATAAAAATAAATAAATTAATGAATGAAGAATAAATGAAGACGATAATTAAGTAGGAGTGGCGGAATTTTTAATCGACAGTTTCACAATGTGAACATATAACTTATGTATCATTTTATTCAACAACACTATGTGAAAGGAAAACAAATACTTATATAATAATACGCTAATCTATATAATCATGTGTCATGGCCATTTCATGTGTGTACGTCCGTTATCACCTTTCACACATATTTAAAAGTGAGATTGCTTGATTAGCAAATATGGTCATTAGTGATAACACTGATATCGCTAGATAAAATATACCGACGTTACCCATGTTAAAATGAATTGTTGCAAAATAAAATCATGTCGTCCTGTCAATATAAAAACAGTACAATTGTAAATAAATACATTTCAAAAGATGACATTTGTTTTATTTATGTAAAGAATATTTAGTTGAAAATTATTTGTACGGTAAGAAGACAGATACTAGTATTCAGCATAACAATCGAATATCGTCTCTTAATTTTGCTAGGTTTAATCTGAGGTATCCATTTGTGACAATAAAGAGGAACACTCACCGAACACAGAGAGAAAGCGGGTTGCACAATATTCGGTTGGAAATTGAATTACAGTAAATACCTTTTTTATTATTCTTTTATGTTTCTGGCACAGTTAGTTACCAAGCTATCTCGGCTTAAAATGGGCAGCCGTTTAACCTAAACATAATTCCTGAGTTTGATGGGACTGGAACAGTCGTGGAATGGATTGAGAAGGTGGAATTAGTGTGTGACTTATCTGGAGTGAAGCGGCTTGAAAACGTCATCCCACTACAGCTAACTGGGGGAGCACTAGCAGTTTACCAGTGACTAACTCAAGAAGAAACATCCGATGCAGTACGAATGAAGGGGGCTCTATTCACTGACTTTGCCGATGACGATTTACAGCGTATGAGAAGTTCGAGGCACGTGTATTGCGTCCGGGTGAGCTTGTAGACGTATATTTGGCAGATCTGCGGAAGCTGTCAGTGCCATTTGGAGGAATACCAGATAATGTGCTGGTGTGTGTGTGTTTTTACGGGAGGTTCCCAACTATGTGAAAAAGTTGTTGCGGTTCTCCTCTAGGGGGAACGATGTGACTTTAGAAGAGCTGTTGGCTCGTGCTTGGGCACTGATGAAAGACAATGCTGAAGTGGGAGAACCAGTCGTGGCTGCAACACAACCTACCCGAATCACTCAACCACCTGTGGGCATAGGACGATCTAATTATATATGTTACAAATGCAATGGGCCTACTCATTTTGCGAGAGACTGCATGCAAAGTAGGCAGCCTACTCCACACCGATGTTATCGGTGCAACAAGACTGGTCATCTGGTAAGAGAGTGTCCGCGAAACGAAGTTGGGGACAAGACATCAGCGCCAGTCTATTCTCCAGTCAGAATGTGAACTCGGCGCTACCTGTCATTACTATCTATGTTGATGATGCAACATGTTTGGCTCTCCCCGACACTGGGTGATCACGTTTTATCTTGAGTGCAAAGCAATGTCGGTCTTGGTCAAAGCAGAAGATGGTGGTAACTACATTGACCGGCGCTACGCAGGCCTGCTGCGGAAATGCCACTATTATGATTCACACAGAGACTGGTAATGTTACCACAATCAACGTGCTGATTATACAAAGTAAACCTCTTGGCCTTGGCGCCATTAAGGAACTCGGTGGCGTTAGCATCACACAATCTGGAAGTGTGGAGTTTAGGGAGGCATAACCCATCTGTGCAACGCTTTGTCTTAACGAAGCTGATTTTGTTGTAAAATTTGACGAGCGGAAGAGAGTGTGGATAGCAGCCTGGAAATGGTCAGCAGGTTATGCACCAGAGAAACCGGAAACTCGCATTTCTGAATATCTAATGTCTAATGAATTAAGGGATGATTATGAATGCGAGTTGCAGACCTGGATAAATAACGGTTGGTTGTGGCCATATAATCAGGAAGAGTTTGCCCCACTCAAGGGACTAATATAACTGATGGCTGTGCTACAGGATAATAAAAATAAGGTGCGTCCACCTATGTTGATGTATTTACTGGCGATGCAGATGTTTGCGCAGAGAAAATGTGAGAATGGAGACAGCAAGGAACGAATGTATCCATTCTGGATCTCAGGAAAGCATACTTACATATCCATGTTAAGAGATCTATCTTGCCGTACCAAACAGTCATATTTAAAGGACAAAGATGTTGTCTAACAAGGTTAGGATTTGGTTTACATGTGACGCCTCTTGTAATGCGGGCTGTGCTTAGGGCTGTTTTATCCCAGGATGAACAGATAAGGATAGCAATGTCGGCCTATATTGATGATATATGTTAATGAGGATGTGGCGTCGGCAGAATCCATAAAGCAGCATCTGGACCTGTACAGACTTACGAGTGCAAGGATTAGAAATTTGGGCAGAGAATGGCCAACTGCGATGGATGCGAGGAATAAGTACTTTGGATGCGCCGAGAACTATGACACGAAGATATATCTTCTCCATGTGTGGCAAACTGGTTGGGCACTTTCCAGTGTGTGTGATGGTTTCGAATGGCAACAGGTTTTATTAAACGTTACGCTGCAACTGTTACACAGAACTGGAATGACAAGGTTAGCGACACTCCGCTGGAGTGTATAATAGCAGATACACCTGCCCGTGTACAGCAATCAGATTCCGTCCGAGGAAAATGGTGCGTAGCTACAAAGGAACTGAATGCGTGGGTGGACGCAAGCACGCTTGCTGTTGCGGTAGCTCTTGACGCCAGTGGAGCCATCATCGAGGATACAGGCTGGTTGCGACCAACAAAGAATACCCAACATATAAACGTGGCAGAGCTGGATGCCGTACTTAAAGGACTAAACTTTGTCATTTGTAATATATGGTGTAAGTTATTTTTTGTCCATATGTTCTTCATTGAGAATTATCTCACAACGTTTTAAAGGTTGCGTATGTTGTTTTTTTGTTGCAAAATAAAGCAATTTAAGAAATATGTTGAGCTATTCAACGGAGGCACAGGAAGTTGAGGGTTGCAACAACAAAAAATACTATGGTGCGACTTGTTCGCCGAGTAGAACTGGTTGCTTTCAACGCCCCCTCTACCTTCTGGCGTAGTCTAACAATGATGAGGGCAGTTACAGGATATCACGTAGCTATAAAAAACACGTGATATGTGTTTTCTCCCCAAACTTGTCGCCTAAAATATCAATTTTTCATTTCTACGGCTTTTTACACATGCCATTGGCGTCGTAAGATTGACCCTTATGGGACTTCATAGTTGAATCATTTATTAAAGTCAACTACACTTATTTCGTGTTCAATTTAATTGATGATATATAGTTTCAGTTATTATTTTATAATGGTTTTCATTGTGAATTGTCTCATCACGTTTCGAGATGTATTTGTCTGGTGCAATCACTACTTCGCAATTTCCAATTGAACGACAAAAATGACAAACAATACGAAACATGAAAATAAAGTATTTAACAATATCACATGTCCGGAATGGGTCAAATTCGTGGGTTTCATGTGTTACGACGTATACACCATGTTTTAAAATATTGAAACAATAAAATATTTGTTTTTTTTTCTATTCTACGGTGTATGAGTTATATAATTCAATGCCAAAATACCAAAATGTAAAACTTATGAATCATTTTGGTATCGGTTAATCTCTACTCATAGCGACAAGGCTTTATGTTTTTTCAAAACATAAGAACGTCTTTTGGTAAATGCCGAAGCACACTGCGACATAACGATACATTTTGTTTTATTTAATACGGAGACATAAAATCGGTTTTTTTAATGACAAAAACATATGTTGTAAATGATTCATTATATACGATTATCTTAACACCAGTTATTATTTATTTAAGGTTGGTGAGACTTTACAGATTCATAACATTCTCAACACTATTCAACGTCGACCATAATACATTTGACAAGATTCAAACACAGCATACGCGTCTTCATTCTCAAGAGCGCTATCTATTCCTTTAATCAAGCACCCCAAGCCAATATGGAAGACTTTTATTTTTATGATTAATAGTAACAATTAGTAAATGAAAAATAAAAAAGTAAAATAATATACTAAAACGAATATCGTATCTGAGAGAGGCAGAGAATCGTGTGAATAGTTCTGATGAAGAAGTGAATCAGAAAAGCACAAAATGGTGGATGGAAAGAGATAAGGAGGATGAGTGATTGTAAAACTAGAAAAAAAAACGAGAAAAGTAAACTCTGAACGTGATTACATTGAAGAGAATCAGACGCAAATTAACAGAACGAAAGAGAAGCCAAATTCGAGGTAAATTGACAGTGGTTGTCTAGAATATGTGCCTGTGAGAAAATATATAAGAGAGGGGATTTTTGAGATAGTGATGTTGTCAGTAAATGAAACCCAAAGTTAGCAGCATGCCTTCATGAGGAGTCTCTCTTCACGGTCACCCGAGAAAAAGGAATTGTTTGTGTACATTTATAGAACTCATGATACAACTCACCGAACAGTGTTAATTTGTAGAAATAATACATATAGAAATAATTCATACATGTAGAAATAATTTATATTTGGCATATGCTACGCTCTTCCCAATCACCAGATGCATGAATTCGTCTGAATGCAATTCCAACTAAAATAATATAAAATCAAAGATCACAGCCTACACCTTGCTCACGCGTGGAGTTCAGACGCATCGGAAAGAGCATTGAACATTATGAGAATATGATTCATCAGAAATAATCAAATGAAAACAATTACATGAAATCATAGAAATGTAAATAAATGAAGAAGTAATATAAGGAGTATAACGAAGTTGAAAGTGAACAAACGAAACATGAACAGGAAAGAAGAAAAACATAACAAAAGAAAAGAGGAAAAGGGACGATTATAGAGAAAAATGGAATAAGAGAAGAAGGAAATAAAACATAAATAGGTAGAGAAAGGGAAGAAAAGCAGATACAAGTAAGAAAGAAAATAACAATAAGGATGTAGAGAAAAAAAGAAAGAAAATGCAAATGAAAGTTAAAGAAAACCGAGAGATGAAAATGGTAAAAAAGATACAAGAGAGGCGGTAAAAGAGAAGGCTAGATCAAAAGAGGGATAGAAAAAAGATACCAAAAGAGTCGGTAAAAGAGAACGTTCGAACAAATGAGGAAGAGAACAAAGATACAAAAAGAAGCGGTAACAGAGAAAGCTAGAACAAAGGAGGAAGAGAAAAAACAATGCTAACGACGGAAAACCAAAGAACAAAGAATGAGAATGATGATAAAAATGTTAAAGTACAATGAATGAAAGAACGACTGGGAACGATGGTAAATAAAAACCGGAAAAATGAAGTTGTTTAAATGAAAAACAAAAGTAAATAATGAATAGAAGATAAGAAAAAATGTTTATTAAAAAATCAAGCATTTGTTATCAAAAATATTACCTTGATCCATTATTATTTTGACTGTGTTAGTAATATTCAAATTAAATATAATAAGTGACAACATTGAAGATTGAAGATGCTGCGACGAAAATAGGAGAAATAGTTGTGAGACACGGAATGCAACTAAAAACACAAAAAACAATGAACACAGAAGGAAAACAAATTGAGAATATAACATTTCTACAGAAATCTCGATTGATGTGTCTCAATATGCTGTTTTGTTGTTCTATTCAATTAATTTTACATTTTTTAGGCAAATGCGAGCCGAGAAACAACGAATATGTGCATAAATAAAGCGACGGTAAAAAATAAGACAAATAACATAAATATTATGCATAAATATTATGCATAAATATTATACATAAATATTATACATAAATATTATACATAAATATTATACATAAATATTATACACATAAATATTATACATAAATATTATACACATAAAGTAAAGAAGAATAAATATACATTTTTGAAATAAAAAAATGACGTTGTTATCATTTCACCAAATGTCAATAGATTTCTCTTTTTTTATCACCCATTTTTTTCCTTTGTTTGTGTGACACATCATTCAGAATATATCTTACTCAAAATCGGAAAGATATGCTGTGTTTGAAAATCATAGAACTATTTTGATTATCTCACGATAAATGGTCGAAATGTATTCAACAATCTTGACAACCTATCAACGAAACATCAGTATACATGTGTAAACAGACTACATTTCTGGTTTCTGTTTTAATAAAGTATGTTCAGATGACATTTAATGAGATGTAGTACTTCGCTTGTTGTTGGAAGTTGTTTATTGACAACTAATGTCCGTGGAAATCATACAATACTAGTTTAAAATCAGATGTAACCAAGTCTTAACCTTATATAGCGTAACACTTCACTATGATAACGTGCAAAGATGAATAAATATTGTAACGTTACTTCTATGATACCCTAATCTCGGAGAATACCTCACCTAGACGGACACGGTAAATTTCTATTCGTTTCAAGAAATGCCGATGAGCCAAGCTTTGAACTCAATTTGGGTGGTCTTTCTTGTAGGTTATTGAACGTGACGTAACTAATAAATATGGTAAGTCACTCAAAGTCTCATATCCCCTCCCCTAACAAAATACATCGGAGAGAAGGATTACGTGTAACGTAACGGTTTCAATATTTATCCGCAGAAATAGGCAAGAAGAAGTTAAACTACGGAAATGTAAACTTACCTCTATGATACCCTAATCTCGGAGAATACCTCATCCTAGACGGACATGGTTTATTTCTATTCGTTTCAAGAAGTGTCGATGAGCCAGAGGTAATTGTTGAACTCAATTTGTGTAGTCTTTTCTTGCAGTATATTGAAAGTGACGTAACTAATAATTAATTTTCGTCACTCAAAGGCCCCTCTTCTCTCCTCCAAAATAATACTGCGGAGAGGAGGATGACGTGACACGTAACAGTTTCAATAATTATCCGCAGAGATATGCAAGAGGAAGTGAAACTACGGAAATGTACATCGTGTTGTTTTTTTATGTAGACTAATTTTGATGGTTTACAAACTTAATGTCAAAATCTATTTTTGTTACGTATTTCAGTTTGCATTTATCACATTTACCTTCAACTTTCCCTATATACAAATATAGATGTGTCATTGTTTGAGGTTAATCATGCCACATAGATGATATAAATATTGAGTAATATACACAATAGCGACTTCGAAATATGAAATCTTGCTAGATATGAGGGCTTGGACAATCCTACTTCTGTGAAGATAATTAAATGGGAGACATGCATAATAAACTGAATCAGAAATAAATCAAACAAAATATATATTTTAAGATTACATTTTCATAGTGCTTTCATTAATGTGCCAGTAAGCTATGCGAGATCAGTATTAAGATCAGATAGACACACCAGAAAACACCAAGTGTAGCTGTTCATAACGGATAATAGGCGCGGGGGGAAATTAGAACCTCGTAGGTAAAGTAGATAGCTTATTAATTCAATTAACATCTTTACGAAAAAAAGGTTCAAATCAGATCAGTTGTTGATAGAATGTTAGCCTAGCTAAATACGTAGTTTTAATCGATAAAATATAGTTTACGTTGAAATCGTTATCGTATGATTCTCTAATGAAATCCGAACAATGGAGGATGAGAACTGCTTCACAAATACTATTCGTTAGGTATTATTTAACATTATAACTGATTCTAATGCATGGATACATTCTATTTCATGGTTTCACAGAGAGAATAAATCTAATAAGGAAGATAAGGAGGTCTGTTTAATGATTCAAACTATCGAACCGGCTAATCCGAGTTCAATTCTTGTCGGATTATTTACGTTTACTTATATCGATATACAATTGTAAATGGTATGAACCCTCTTCTCTATACTGAACGGGAAGACCAGCTAGTGCATATTTAGTTGAAAATAACAAAAAACGTGGCAGGCAAAACGTCAGCAAGGTTCAACTTCGAAGACTTGAGTTTAGAATAAGCTACGATGTTGTGATGTATAAACTACATGTATGGCCTAATCTGGCTAAAAAGAGGGTGATTGCAACTAGTTACACGTTTGACAGCACGTAAGATATAACTTATTGGTGATGTCGATCCCTTTCTCTTTCTCTCTCTCTCTCTCTCTCTCTCTCTCTCTCTCTCTCTATCTATCCATCTCTCTCTGTCTCCCCCCCTCCACTGCTCATTTGTTTGGCATAAAGATCCAGTTGAATTAATGGATCGCTTTCTTCCATCATATTTGTCAACTTCAGTCTGTTAAAATATATAGAATACTTTATTAACAGAACTATCATTTACTCGGTCTGGGCTGATGAATTCAAAGGCGTGGCAAGTTGGTTGCTTTCTGTATGATATAACATTGAGTATGCAAAGCTCGTTTCTCCTGCTATGGTAAAATAGCTTTATTTACCAATTTGTTTCCAATGCATCGTTTCCAATGTCTATTGTGTTCTAGCATAAAATACCTACAAAAGGGTTTGTATTCGGTACAACGGGTCCATCCAATCAAATCGTAGAACTAATCTCTATTTAAAAAAACTCTCTTAAAACAGCTTAGGACACAGTCTGACCTAACAAATATTTCACTCTGAAAATAGAAGAGAAAAACATTGATTAATTCATAACGTTATCCCCAGGTGATTAACTAAACGGTCTAGGTAAAACTTAATTCTAACTGAAGCATAGCAACTGTGCAACTCATGATTCGAAGTCTATTCAGAGTTGAGTCATTCTGTAAGACGATCATCTCCAACCATGTGTCTGATTTTCTTTTTTAGCCCCATCAAATATTTAATATCCTGACTAGAAACCATAACATGATGAAATTGTGTATGTATTCAGAGTTAGTTCTATGAATAATGTCGCTGCACAGTCGGATTCTTAATACAGAAAGGTTATACGTATACGCACAGTGAAAAGTGTTATTAAACCACTTATAAATATAGGTGAAATCATCTCATCATCATATTCACATCTTAACTGTGCCCAATCGACGGACAGAGTCTGTTCTAAATATGATTGGCCACATCTAGACACTCTCACTCGGACACATACATAAAACACATCTAGACAATCTCACTCGGACACATACATAACACAAATCTAGACACTCTCACTCAGACATATACATAACACAATTCTAAACACTCTCACTCACACACATACATAAAACACACAGAGACAAACACGCTCACATACGTATGTACAGTTTTATTTTTATTGTCTGTTTAATAGAAGGATGCCACTATTACGATATTCTAAAAATCCTTTCCCGATGGAGTTAGTTTGTATAGTAATATATAATATATTAATATTAATATAATATAAATAATATAAACCATCCATGGGGTTAGTTTGTATAGTAATATAAATTATATTAATATTAATATAATATAAAGTATATAAAAACATCCGTGACCTTTTAGACTACACCCATTAATATTATTTATCATATTTTGTTTTCATTCGAAAGATCACAAACCGAGACATATCTAAATATACTAAGTCTCTTTTTCTATGTTGTTGTTATTATTTTTATTATTATTATTATTATTATTATTATTATTATTATTATTATTATTATTATTATTGATCGTTAGAAGCATTATTCATTATGATTATTTTATTTATGTTTATACGTTTAGTATTTTTTCATCTCATTTACATCGTATGTGTAGTGTGTACATGCATACGTATGCAAATTAGATAGTTGAGCTAAACAAAATCACTCTTTCTTTAAATTGCCATACTTTTCAAATCCTTTCCCCATGGGGGTGGTTTGTATCGTAATATATAATACATCAATATTAATATAATATACAGTATATAAAAGTACCCATGACCTTTTGGGTTATCTTCACCACTATTATTTATTCTATTTTGGTTTCAGTCGTAAGATTATACACCGTTACATATCTATGTTATTATTATTATTATTATTATTATTATTATTATTATTATTATTATTATTATTATTATTATTATTATTATTATTATTTTTATTATTATCATTATTATCATTATTATTATTATTATTATTATTATGTGTACTCACTAGGCTTTCTCACACAGGTCATCAGTGATTGCTCACCGACAACCGGTGGTATTCACTGGAGTCTGAGTGGCAAGTCTCCCCAGATTTCCAGCATTCTCCACCTCTTTTTGATAGCAACCGCAAATAACATTGCAGTATCGCAACAACCGTTTACCATTGATTTCCCGCTGGTAAGGACCATTTGTCCTCTCTGGGACTTGAGTGGCAATAAGCCTCCCCAAGGTCCTAGCACTCTCTGCACTTCCAATGCTGGTCTGGTTTGTGCTGCCCTTCATCGGTTTTCTCATCCTGCTTGACCCTCTACAAATATTTTGTGTGGTGTCAACCTAGGCTGCTATCATTTTTTTATTTTTTATTTATTCATTTATTTGTATTCATTTATATAAAACAATATTTTTCGGAGGAGGGGGTGAGTGCGGGGGAAAGAGCGGGACAGGAAAGCAGAGGAGCTGATGGTGTTTCTTGCTATTTCTGTTCATTGGTTCATTTTTGTTTCGTCTCAGCTGATGCCGGTGTAATTTATTGGGTGGGGGGAACTGATGAAGTGATGTTTCTTGCATTTTTTGTTCCTTGGTTTGTGATGTGGTGTTCTGTCTGTGGTTTTGTATTCTTCCTGTTGTGGATTCCATGTGACCCATCGTAGCTAATGCGGGTTGGTTTCCGCAATCGAGTATTTTTCTTAAGATGGCAGCTGTTTGGATCATTGCCGTCCTTTGCATAGTGTCACTGATCCCTTTGATTCCAATTTCTCCCAGTCTCTTTTCCAGTTTTTTTGTGGATTGCTCCCAGTTCTCCTACGATTATTGGGATTATACCGACTTTCTTAATGCTCTATATTTTCAGTTCTCTGGCTAGATCCGTGTATTTGCTCGGTGTTTCCGTGACTTTTATCTTCACTCTATGATCTGCTAGAACGGCGAAGTCTACGATTTTGCAAGATTTTTCTTTCTTGTTGTTTATTATAATATTCGGGCGCCTTGCTCGTATGAAATTGTCTCTTTGTATATCCATATCTCAGATGAGTGTGTGTTTTTTCATTTTCCAGTAATCTTTCTGGTTTATGTTTGTACCATTTGTCTGTGTATTCGAAATTCAATTGTGGGCACTGTTCGTAGTCTCCTGGTGTCCTCACACAATCATGTCTGTTCTTGTATTCTTTTGGGGTTAGTTTGCTACACTACCTTATTATATGATTTACTGTTTCGTCTCTTTGCCCACACAGTCTGCATTTACTGTTTTTCTTGCGTTTTGCTTATTTTAGCGTTAATGTAGTTAGTCCTAATTGCATTGTTCTGTGCACCCATCAGTAAAGATTCCGTTACTCTGTTCAAGTGTCTTAGGCATGCCGAGCTATTTTCGTTGGTTTCATCTCTTGTCAGTCTTCTGAAGCGTCCATGTAGTTGTTTTTCTTCCCACTTTTCTTTTCTTGTTGTTTTGTTACTGGTTTCGATGCTTCCCGAGTTGTTCGTTGGAACATGTCTCTTGCTGCGGTGATAAGTCTTTCCGTCTTTTGAGTTATGTATTTCTCCAGCTCCTTTTTTAGTCTTCAATACAATCTTCTATACTAACCAGTCGTCTTCATCCTTCGTTTCTTTTCATGTAGAGTTTGTCAGTATCGTCTATAGGATGGTGAGCGTTCTTCATGGTCATTAATTTATTAGTCCTCTGAACAAGAGGCTGAGATCTTCTATGACTGGTCCAGAGTATCTTATTAGCGCTACTTCCCAAGTGTTTATTCCTTTTACTAGATTCCTGCTATATTATTTCGTTTCTAGGAGTTTTCTTGTTCTTCGTAAATTTTCCAATCTTCTATGTCCAAGATATTTGTAGCTATCATGTTTGCCTAGCGCCCTCATTTCCTGTTGGTTGGGGAGTGCCATTATTAGGACAAGAAACACATTTTTTTAAACAACACAATTCCCGAATAAAAGTATATTATCGCATGCATGTTGTGTTATTTAAGTATATAGGAAAACACCTTACGGAAAGAAACATTTATTAATTTACATTCAGTTTCATAAAAGATTAATGAATATGTCAGTGAGCTTTTCTGTGAGATATCAGTGCACACCCTGTAGCCAGTTTATTCACTATTTGTGTTATGGTGTGATGGTGATCTACATATGAACTCTTCCAGACACAATGCATAGAGATTACGATTAAGTCTCGATTCAGGTTATCCGCAACTTCTGTTGTTCAGCAACCCTGGAGAGCACCATACCCGTGGAGTATCTGCTCTCGACGATCAGTCCTGCCGAAACTAAAACAGTTCGGTGGACCTTTACCTGTCGAACTGTGGTATTAGTCCAAGGTAGTCCTAGGATGCCAACTCTACCAGACCGTGCCCTCTCCACTCTCTAGGAAAGAGTTAGTTTATTGCTAAGTGCCTGAAGCACTTCGACCGGGAAATGCCGACGGGGCCTCCCAGCCAATACCAAATAAGAGAGAGTGCTCTTTCTTATTCATGGGCGCTGGCTTGATTCTCCCCAGACTCAGGCTTTGTGCCACATCTTTCTGTGGTGTGAAGGAAGTAAATACCCAGTCTCGGATTAGTCTTTCTGTAACCTACTATTGTGTACTTCTGTAAATGCACATTATTCAAATATACCAACGTATTGTCTTTTTTATTATCGGCATTCAAGGCCACAACAATTTGCTAGCAAGATACACACAGAATACGAATGTAGCTCTAAGATCACATTTGGTTTGGCGGCCAAAATATTAGATATTCCTTACAGCAATTAAATCGTTTGGGTTCTCGATAAAAAGAAATAATCAACGACATTTTCCGTAGCACAATAACTATTGTAAACGGTGCATTGGTAGGGAGTATTGAGGGTTAATAACTTTTCTACAAATATTATTTCGTTAGAGAACATACTAGACCCAATAAGGGTTTACCATGGCATGGCCGATTTCATAGTCTACGATCGTATCCATTAGATACATTACACAGTCTCTACATGTACCTAAAGCGATCATTATATGTAGTCTATGTGATCTGGAAAATGTGATCGATCAATGCACATACATAAATAAAAGCATTTGAATTATAAATCAAATACTGATCACAATAAAGAGAGTAGGAAAACTAAAATTGATTTAATGGACGAATAAAAAATCATAAACAAAAACAAAGAATCGCTTTATTATGATAGAGTGATTTGTGTGTTGGTCTCTTATCTTGTCGTCCTTAACAAGTGAGAGTGAAGTGCACATTTGAAAGAAGTAGTGGAATTAGGGGAATAGCGCGAAAACGATATTTTAAATAAAAATGTCTGAACAACTGAAGTATGTGAGTTCAATCCGTGTGCAGGGTAGTATCTTTTCATTTTCTTCTCAACACACGGACAAATAGGTATCAACGAAATTGTTATATTTGTGTTATTTTAAAAGCGACAAAAATATAGAATAACAATTGAGAATTCGTAATAAACAACAAGAACATATCATTTCTATAAAATCATAAGAATGGAATTTTCTACCGAACCCGTCCACTTCTAACGAGAGGAAACGATTTGTTAGATTTTTACAGTTAGAAAATACTTACAAATCCTTCCTACACTTTAAAACTATTCAGTTTCCATGGTGTTTTTAGGCTTACAAGTTCTTGAATTCATACAATCTTACAAATTGTTGCCACACGTTCCAAAATAGGCGGTTCTGTAGATAGTTTCATTCTAATGCGTATTATATAAATTATGTGTTGTGGTTTTCTGGTGTACTTTTACCTTGTATTTATGAAATAGAAATAATTTCTTTTTTATTAAGAAACAACATAGTGGATACTTTAATTCTTAAATTAAGATAAGTACATTTAAAACTGAGATTGTCTGATTAGCAAAGATGGTCATTAGTGATAAAGTAAACAAATAGTAAACACATATATACATTGTTAACATTGCTAGTTAACATTGAGTCGTGGATTTTAATTTATTTTTAATGATAACAATAATAAAAATGCTACTTTCCGTACAGAAATAACGCGGCACAAAGAAGGAAATCTAATCATCAAACATATGAATATGGTATCCGGAATCAACGAATGAACACTGATGGTGAAAAAGAGTGGGCATCATACCATTTAAGATTAAAAAAAAAATGCTCCCAATTTTAGTAAAGACTACGCAGACAAAATGATGCATCAACCAAGCCAAACTCAATTCTATTCTGACCAATTTTGATATTCTTCCATCAACCAACAATGAGTTTCGCGAATAGTATCGAAAGAAAACAATAAAAGGAGTGGGTAGTATATAAAAATAAAATTTAAATATTAGAAGAAAAACTGATAAACATTAATAGGATGCAATTAAAGAAAGAAATACTGAAAATAAGATATTGGTTGATTATGTTTATTGTGTACGATAGATACGAAACAACTCTCCAAAAGTGGGGGTAATACTCGGGAGGATGCTAATACGTCTACATAATAATAATAATAGCAAAAAGTAATAATAATGAGGATGATATCGGAGTAAAGAGTTATTACAGAAAAAAGATATGTAAATAAATGTCATATCATCAAATAGAATAAATAGCGGCAATAATTGTGACTCAATGTGTGTGAGGTAAGTTACACACACAACCACCACACCCGCACCCACACCCTACCCCTAACCCGTCTACGCGGGGGTTTGCTGGAAAAGTAAATATCCGATAATCTAGACCTACACCTATAATACAAAACATAAACAGCACGAAAAATTGTTCTTCGAGGAAAACGTAGGAGACAAAGCTAAAATCAAGCATTATATATATATATATATATATATATATATATATATATACAAATATATATATATATATATATATACGTACATATATATATATGTATATATATATATATATATATATATATATGTTGAAACAAAGACATTGATTTTGTGAAATGGCATAGAAAAACTATTGTTCAATTGTATTTGGATGCGAAAAAGTTTGGAAAGTAAATTTAATTGTTCATTTCGAAGTAATAAAACATCTTACTAGCGGAGTTGTATAGATTGTGACAGTATCGCTACTAACTGACGTTTGTCATGGTGACGTGTGAACCTGGCTGACGATCGTGACATTGCTGCTTGACTGTCTTGTTCTTTCTGTTTGGTCCCGACGTCGTTCTTCCAAATGTCGTTGGTAGCTCGTCTTCTGTACATATAGTCAATCAATAGCAAGGGGCAGACTTTTAAACGTTAGTCCCACTTCATGCATTAAAGACTCCTGATAGTTATTAAGCAAGACAAACCGCCAATCAATAATCAGGTAATTTGTAGGGTATCTTTTATTTTCCCTAGAGTGTCTTTTTTCAGTAAAATGGGGTAGTTGTTTAAGTAGTGCATTTATGAAAGTGTATTTTTAATTTCGTGTGCCTGTCTTGCTTGTTGTAAAAGATCGGTTTTAGATATAATAGAGACGAAAGAAATTAAACATAAAAGCAATAACATGAATGGGAGAAAAAGGAACATATCTAAATACAACACACAATGTATGAGAGTAACAACTATGGTAGTATGTTCTAATTTAAAGAATAGAAACGTCGAAATATGATGTGAAAAGTCGAAAATATTAAATATCAGAATAAATGTATTAAGTGTATAGTTTAGTTTATTATTGGGATTATTCGAACAACTATTTTATCTTGGTTAATTTTTTCGTAACTTTTGATCGATATACCGACCTACATGTTAATCTACTGGTCTACATTTTAATCTTTTCGAAGATTTATGTCAAACTCGGGAATCTATACGCAATTATAAACTTTATTATTTATTTCACATACAGAAGTACATTGTTGTCGTTCTATCATACATAAGAATCGTAGTCCGATTATGTAAATAATCAAAATAAACAATTCTCATCTGAAACATAACAAAACTTTATTTGATGTAATTTATCCGAAACTCAAATAGAGATGATTAAAGGCATCCGAAAAAATATGAAATGATTATAATTAAAGAAAAATAATTACCTGTCATTAAAATACAGCGAATATCAAAATCAGCATCAAAACAGAGTTAATCCAATGTGAACCCTTAGGAAAAGACAAACGAGAAGTGATTCAGTTTTTCGGATGCATTTATTAAGAGACACAACACATTTATAATCAAGTTTTGTATCCAATAAAGTAAAATGTGTACAAACTAAAAAACAAAAAAATAAAATCAAAATCCAAAAACAAATCAAAACTCGAAATGAATGTTAATAGATATTTCTTACGATATTGTTATTTACAACTGCTTACATCTCTCGGTCTGTTGATATCAATTAGGCTGTTGTCATTTTCGCACGATGTCGGTTCTTATACTCACTGGTCTTCTGCATTTTTCGGTTATTGTACTTGGTGACCTGTGAATTTGAACATAAGTCTCTATTCTATATTTTGTGGTTTACCGTGTCATAATTTCATATGTATTACCATAGTATTTTCTCAAATAGTGAGATGTAAAACGCAGATGATTGCATAACTGAAAAGAAAACAGTTAATTATAATAGTAACAACTACTACAATGGATTCACAGAAAATGTAACAGAAGTAAAAGTAAATAATCATACAAGATGAAAGTAAACTTCGTGGTTCTCCTCCTGAATCCATTCATAATTTGATAAAATAATTGGTTAACAGATATTCTACAATTAAATCTTCGGATACTTTTTAAGTTTAATTTTCAAGAACATATTAAACAATACATGTGCATGTACGAAGCTATCGTAGATAATCTGTAGAGTCGCTCTTTGTTCGACAATAATCTGAATAGAAGTTGTTTGTTTATTCAATTTTTGTCATGACTGACACGCTTTTGATTGCTGGTTCAATTTTCTGAAAGGGCAAACAAGCAGAGTGACAGCCTATAAAGCTTTCCAATCCTCCTCCACTAAAATTGGTATAATGGGTTATTAGAAATTGGGTTTAAAATATATTATAGTAGAGTACATTAAAATTTAAAAAATAGGAATAATAAACTACAAGATATTCAAAGGTAATGAAACGCTAAATGAGGGATCTCTATCCACTTGATTTAATAAAAGATGTAGATATGTTGCCTAATACCATTATTTTATGGCCATCAAATACATGAAATCTGAGAGGCATCATTCGATATTGTAGTTAATCTTGTTTGTGAAGGTTACGTTGAAAAAACTATGAGTTAGTTTGTGACTACCGGACTGATAGACTAAACTATTCTATTATAAAACGACTGTTCTTAGTAAGTCGATAGTGAGAGAAAGCGAAAGAGAAAGAGATAGAGAGTGAGAGAGATAGAGAAAGAGAGAGAGAGAGACAGAGACTGGAACATATAGCTAGTGTCGTTTTCGTTTTAATAGAGAAATAATAATATAATAATAATATTGTTACTGACACATGTTCGTACGAGGTTTATCAACAACGAGTAATTACAGACGCTTGATACCCCCACATGAGATAAATGGCTGATCTAATTTAACAAGTGCTCGTCAAAGCTGCTACCCCACAGATCAACATTCCAAAAAACATACGAGGAATACACCTGACGAATGCCGGTGAGTACACTAGTAGAAATGTTGTAAAAATGACGATAACGAAGGAAGGATAAACATCGAAAACATGTTAATAATAAACATTTACTCATTACAAATTATAATATATTCTGTTCATTTTCATGAAATATAGAGAGTATACACTGCGACCAGCGATAATAGCTTGTTTATAAAAATAGTTGTTTCCCAATTTTTCATGACTCAATTTTGGAAATCTTTTAAAAGATAATCTGACACTCCGTAATAAAAGTATTGCTAAAAAATTAAAGCTCATAGCTAGTATTTGCAAAATAAAACATGATTTAAAATAACTGAACATTTACAGAATTGTAGAAGCTTTTCAATTGAAATAACAAACATAAATGTGTATTAGTAAAAAATTATAAATAAGTAAATAAATAAAATAAAGATGAATGATAGTTATATTTAACAATTCATCTGTATGATTAAATATATAATAATATATAGTTCAATAGATACAATGAAAAATAGCTTATTGACCCACAACACAAGCATGAACCTTTATAACTTCATGATGTGTTGTATTGAATGAATCAGTCAGTTTGATAGAGTCAAAGTTTTCTATTAGGGTTTTAATCTGAGGAAGCATAGAGTCCAGCTCATCAACTTTGTACCTTTGATGTCTAAAATGCTAAGAATGCATGAGTGGCATGGACAGAGTGAGAAGGATCATTGTCGTACATAAAAACAAAGTTCCTTAGTAGATCAATATGTATATCATCTAGCCAAAGAACAAAAGATTCTCTCAAGAGATTGCAATAGCCAGTAGACGTAATTTTGACACCTTCGGGTACTTTTATAAGATCAACAAGTTTACCTTCAATGGTACCCGTCCATATGATGTCTCCTCCACCCTTTTATTATCATCTAGAACGATGGCGACTCTCTTCTCCGGAATAAACCCTATTCTTTTGCATAGCCACCAGGTCCATCAAGGTGTGCCCAAGCCTTATCATGAAAACACTTTACTCATATCCATCTTCATATATGTATTTGCCTATTCTATTCTCAAAATTATGTGTCTTGTTGTACAAAGGAGCATTCTAAGTGGAACTTTGACAAAAGCCATTGTTTGAAAAATTGCATTCCTTGTTGAGTTTGGTACATCCGGACAACCATCTGATGTGAAAATTGATTTTCTTGATTGTGCAGGTTTTCTATGAAGATGACGACTAATATGCCTCAAATCCTAGTGACAGTCTTGTAAATCCCATCATCTGATCATTTCTTCAGAAATCTCTTCACAGTATCCACGTCATATTCAGACAATTACACCAGAAAAGATTCCGTTAGCCGTTCCCTTTACTATGAATTATGTTGATCCCTCAGTCAGTAATTTTAAACTTTGAATTGTTTTTTTTGTAAATTAAAAAAAGCTAAAACTCTGGCTACCCCCAAATAAGAAACGTAAATGACCGGAGACATTATTCTCAACAATATGTAAATCAATCAAATTATGTTATCATCATGTGCCAGAATTTCCGTAAAATAATTGCTGAAATTGGTAAACAGAATTATGAATAGATTTCACCGTTATTAGAAAGCTATTATCACTGGTCGCATTTTAGATGTAACACAATGTAAAAAATAGTTCATTTTCGTCGACTAACATAACACTTATAATAATTTTTGGATTTTTCGGACTACTTTTCTGATCTTGCGTGTTATATTCAAAATGATTGGTCCTAAGTATCTATCCTCATCACACAATTATGAAACATGTTATTAAATCGTGGTTATCAAGTACGAATATCTTGGCCCCATCGATCACTCTGAACTGAAGAGCGGGGGGCAAAATAGCAATGACGTCCTTTTCTGCTCTAAATCGCACACTAATCAATACGAGTTTGTATTAATAAATTGATACAGCATCACTTTACATCGCTTTACACTGTCTTCAGGGTTAAAAATTGAATGATGAAAATACAAATTGGATAAAACACAATTTTATCAATTCATCGGTTATTCAAATAAGGAATAAAACAATATTTGATGTAATCACTGGAGGTTAAAAAAACAAAGTTATTTTCATCAACGGAGAAAACCGAAAATACATTGTATAACTGATTAGTATAAATTTGAAAATATAACAAAAAGTTGTGAGCAATAACAATATATATATATATATATATATATATATATATATATATATATATATATATATATATATATTTCTAGAGAGTACGTATAACAATCAGAATATAGTAGGACCGGGGTCCGGTCTTAGTGAAGTTAGTAGCATAGATGTGGATGGTTCTGAGTGAAAAAAAGTGTAGAGTGGGGGTAAGCAGGAATAATGTGGATGGCTGTGAGTGAAGAAGTGGAGACGTGGGAAAGAGGAGTGGGGAGGCTCTGTGATTGTGGTAATGTTATGGTTTTAGAAAATATTTGAAAAAATGAACTGGTTTGAGAGTAGGAGGAATGGGTGGGTAAAAGTGTGAGAAGATGTTTTACAAGTAAAGACGAAACGTTGATGAATATATAAAAAAACATCCTTTTTGTCTTTTCCTTTTTCATTTCCCATCACGTCGGATTACCTTCATCCTTCCTTTCTCATATATATATATATATATATATATATATATATATATATATATATATATATATATATATATACATATATATATATATATGTATATATATATATATATATATGAAACAAAATATGAAACTAAAAGTATACTTTTAGAGTATATAACCTATAGTGAAATGGTTTAAGCTCAATATACGAAATAGAGCAATTATGAACATGAAAGAAAATAGAAAGATAAATATGTACGAATGACAGATCTATTTCAACCTCGATTGTTCAATGCAAGGTGTTCTCGGTGAAAACATGTTTATTATTCTTTTCTTCAAGCCAAGTCTTTTCAAAGATTAAACTCTCATCAGAGGAATCACATAGATTGATAAGTTGGCAGTGGAAAAGCCAACATGACAAAATATAAAGTAATAGAGAGTAAGAAAATGTTCAGAAATGAAGTAAATCCAATAGAAATATGTTTAGTTGAATCGTAGATGGAACGCACTAATTCAGATTCTATTGGATGTACTTTATTTTTTAACATTTTCAACGCTGCCTCCACGAAACTCCTTTTTTCCATGTTTAAATCTCCTATCACCGGACACCTTATCAACGGACATCCACCAACTGGACAGACTCCATATTTTTTTTACACACACTCTTACTCTTATCACATTCCAGGACCAATAACTTAGCCAGACAGAAATAGCCTTGTTTCTGCCGGACTGATTGTTGGGAACGAATCGTCGACTGATATTTAGCAGTCAAGAGTCTCTAACCAACTGAAGCTGCGTCGAGATTTGTCTAGGAAAATGTTACGAGAAGCTGAATGGTGCTATTGATTTTCTATTAAGAGTTTTACACTAACATCGTAGGGCTCGTGTCTAGAAAAAAAACATCAATCAGCTAATAATATAGATTTTAATATTGATGTCAGGTTAGAGATGAAGTGTTCACTGGGGTCGGCGCATATTCACTGTAAACATTGGGATATCTACTCGTAAATAAATAAAAGGTATATAAATCAAAACCCATCAGAAAATAAAGTTTACTATTTCTTAAATATATCCTAATTATCAAGATGGCTAAATAAGAACTCCATTGAAGCATAGGTTCGATTAAAAACGCGTGGTTAAATTAATGCTATAACAAAGCCAGTTGTATATACAATTCTATTGACTATCAATTATCCTAACCCTAACTCTAACCCTAACTCAATGTTATTGACTACCAAATGTTGCTTTAATAAGATAATCTGATGTCTGGAGGCATACCTTCCATAACCGTTATAATGACAACGTGTTAGTAATATATTTAACAGAATTGGAAAATGAACTGTAATTTTAAGACATCAACTTGGTGATCAGTGCTTAACTGGCAATTCTATTATATAAATAAACACTGATTAAGTGTTCGCTGAAGTCCAAGGGTGTTTTAACGATTGATTCCTTACACTTTCCGTTTTTTTTATGTTAATTCCTCACTCTGACTTGGCAGCATCACCGAATAACAAATAACTTGCGCTGTATTTAAAAATAAATGTTTGTAAAAGTATCTCAATTCTGATGAACGTGATATTAACATTTATTGCAATTTGCAGCAAGTTATTTCCATTTGTTTTCAATTAATACAGAATTAAAATGGATTTTTTCAAAAAGTTCAGTGTAGATATTTAATTATGAAAATTAAACTCAGACGCTTAATATGTATTATGTCAACTAAAATGGTACCAAAGATTAATTTCCTGATATAAAGTTTATTAAACAAATATTCAAGTTTTACCCAGGTACTGTATCACATTTAAATAATTATAATCCCCCCCTAATAAGATACGGTATCTTTTTTTCTACATGTAAAACTTGCTAACATACAATGCTTCAATCTTATCTTTGTTTAAATTGTCCAATCAACTATATTATAATAGAAACTTTTTGCACAAATATGTGTGTGATCACTGAAAATAATTAGACGAAGTTATTTAAAGACGGGCTAATCAATGTGTAGTGTCTGTTCAGTCAAGGGATATTCATCCTCTTAGGTGTAATTTTGTTACTTTTGGTAGTGATTAGTTCCATTTCACGTGAGGCGTTTTTATTCGTGAGGGAATGTCGACTAGACATGAAATAATTTTGTTTTCAATCAAGTGTGCTCCATTTTGAAGAAACTGGACCTTCTACATAAACCAACGATCTCATGTCAAATCATGTGAAATAATTAGGAAATAGTGCTGTTTTCGTTTGATACTTTCAGGTTGAGATGCCCGGAATTTCTGATGAGCTCTATAACAAAACATAAAGTCTATCAAGTCTGCGATGTTATCACGTATTTTCCAGACATTGCAGAGAACATCCATTCACATTGAAGTTGCTGTGTGAAGTCTTAATACAGTCACCATTATTGTTCTCCGTTTATAGATGATTATTTCCGTTAGAAAAGTACGTACATTTACTTCAAAATCGAGATGTGAAGTAAAATAAAAAAGTCAAGAAGAAACTTGTTTTCATGAGTTGTTCTGTTTTTTTGTTAAATTAAATTATGTTCAATCAGACATAATTTATTTTTAAATAATTATTTTATTCGAATGTTATATTATATGGAAAAATAACTTCATTTTATATTCCAATGTTACATTTAGTAGGTGCTTTAAATAAAGAAAAATATATGTAAACCAACGAATATCATTTCATTTATTCCGTAGTTATTTTAATTTGATGTAAATAATAAATCAAATTATTCGACAGTAGAATAGGATTGAAAATAAATGGCAACAACCACCGAAGAAAGAAATCTTAATCAAAACTTATTTTCTTTCAATTTCAGGGCACATTTTGAATTTGTTGACTTTATTGTTTTATATGTCTATGTGGAATAGGTTTTAGGTTTATATTTTCATGAATGAATTCGACTGGGCTGATAAACTATTCTTTTGTGTGCAAGTAAAGTTTCTTTAGTAAAATTGTCAATTATAAAATATATTACGTAATGAAATGAAAATCCTAGTTAAAATGGAAAATATATTTGTTTGTTTTTTCTGAAACTAAATATATTCATATTTGAATTATTGAAAATTATTAACCCACCATTAAATGGTGAGGCACTAAGTTGTCTCCCTTTTTGTTTTTAATTATTTTATTTTCAGTTACCCATAAACTTTCTGGCATAGGACTGATTTCCCCTGGGCAACGCCAGGTGTCCTTATCGAAGGGTGGATGGTAGCGGATTACAAGTTAAACGAATAACGACACAGACTGGATTTTTGTATATATTTGTCTTAGTTCTTAGATTTAATATAAGCAGGGTTTCCCTGAACCATACTACGTACATTTGGAAGCAGATAGTCAAATAAAGCAAGATAATATAGAGACGAAACCAGCTGACATCAGCACATTGCAAATAAAGTTAAGCTCAGTTTTGATTTTTACAGAGGAAGTTTCAAGTGAATATTAAATTTACAAGTGACTCTTAGTTTCATATATATGCCGGTTTGGAGAGATGATGTTGAAAACGTTAGCTTTGCATTTTCTACAAGGAGGTGTAATCGATGTGCCCACGTGATTATAATTTGGCTTTAAATAACAACATAAATGATTAATTGGCTGTAAAACACAGAGCAAAACGGAACCATTTATTTTGTTTCGTGATTGAATTATTATAATAGTGTTTATTAGCAATAAATAAACAGGCTTAATTCGTTGGGCAAGAACATTCGAAAACAATGCTCTAATTGAACTGATCAGCTTTTCATGTAGATAGAACGCTAAACGTAAAATATACACACACCCCATTCATAATAGCATGTTATATCACATTTACCATTACAATATTCCATATTTATATTAGAATGAACGGCAAATAACATATAGTTTTCTATATTACTTGTTACATTCAGCCGGCGTTTAAGGTGTGAACATATATTGCTGCTTAGAAGGTTTCGTTAGGTAGAATTAATTGAAAATATCATGTTCATTTTTTTCCTTGAATTTCAAATATCAGTTCAAGTAATAAAAACACTGTCAGCGCGGTTGTGTACGCACCAAAACCGTCTTTAAAAATAATAATTATTATTATTTAAATGTTTAAACTTTTGTTAAACACATTATTTGTTTTGCATATTTTTTGTTAAATTTTATTTTTGCTTTATAACAGAAAACAATCTATTCTTAAAAAGGAATTTCGTTTCGATAAATTTGTAGATTGACACGCTCCTCTAGATGACAGCCCCCCCGTATAAATAATATTCTTTTTCAGTCGATTACGTGCGAACACCCTAAAGTTCTTTGCGAAAAGAAGAAAATGCAGTTATTTCCTATTTAGGGTGGGAATCAGTTACGTATATATATTTAACGTAAAATAATCCCCCGTTTCCGTGCTATTCTAAATGTTTAGATCAGTTAACCAATTTCTTTTATCATTATCCTTTAGTCTGAATGGAAACATCGTAAAACAACACATACTCGCTTTAAAAAGTAGAATCTCTTCCCTCCCAAAAGAAACGCACATAATTTATCACATAACAAAAACAAATCGTCAACTGTTTAAAAACGCTAAAATGGTTCAGAAAAAGAGGGTTTTTCAATTCAGATGAGAAACTGTCTGGCAATTCCAAAATAATTGTTTTCCTTCTTTCCGCAAACATTGTCATAGTGTTCATATGTAATAGCCTAAAAAAGGAAAATCTCATATTTTCTTGGGTCGGATGATTTTACGAGTGTGTTAATCTACAATAATATATTCGTTCCATTACCTTTTAACAAGTAACAAACAGCAGCACTGTACTGTTCTTAATAACCCTACTAGGTTTCCGAACGCTAATAGATCTGTTTTTCTTTTAATATGTTAAATCGTCAAAAATACCAATACAAATAATAAAAATAAATATTTTTATTTATTTAAAGTTTTAAAATAAAGAAATTGCAATGTATATTTCAGCGTCCCAAATTCTCTTTTGAAATGACAATTTGTATTTTTAAAATTATATTGGAATTTTGGATGTAGTGACAAAGTAAAATATATTCATAAACATTTAACTATATATTGATTCTTTTTTAAAGCACGTATTTGTTATATGTTTACATAATATGATTGCAATTTGAATATATCGTTTTTCTGTACTTTTCTCACATTAAAGTTAACAAAACTTTTAAAATGTTGATATTAGATTGAATCTTTGTATAGTTTCAACTTTTACTACATCTTAAATTGTAATGTCATTTTAAGAGTACAAGTCTAAAAATAGTATAGCATGAATATATTTTGAAAATAGAATTTGTGACGTTCAAAACTTAGTAGCAACTACTTGTTGACACTGCGTTTATAGAAAACGGCAACATTTTTGAGCTAATAGAAGCAATTCAATTATTGGAACTCTTAAAACACCTATCTAAGTTATTATTTGAATATTTTAACCTTTTTAAAATATATTCTTCGCTGAGGTATTTTTTGTTTGCTTCTTGTTTTGTTTTCTGAAAGGAAGAACATCAATTTTAAAAGTGAATTTCGTTTCGTTAAGTTCTAATAAAATCAGTTATTTTAGAGATCGAGACGTGAATTGCCGAATCGTTGCAGATGAAGTCGAAAGAGCAAAATCAATGGTCTCTTCAGATTCTTCGAAAATAACTCATCTTTATTTTAACTTATTTGTTTCTTTTAGTGTTAACTTATCGATTTCTATAACGAACAACCACACATTGACTTTTAACGTATATATCGAAAATTAGCAACTGTTTTCAGATGGAATTATATACATGCAATTCATTAATATGTAAATTATATAAAAATAAAAAGAATTATCTAAGAAAATGTTGTTGTCTGAGGCAACGAATTGGACGTGGACAATCGTATCGTAAGCATCAGTCTATAGCACACTAACAATTACGATCTGCTCGGTATGTATAGTCATTAGATTATCTATTTTAGTTTATTTATTTGTTACAGAGGATTGTCATGATCTTTCTTTTTGCGATCTTCGATACCTTTCACTATTGTACTCTGCGACTTTCTCTAATTCATTGTTCCTAGTGTTTGAAACATTAACTGATACTTCGTACCTAAAAAGCATCCTACGTAGAATAAGATCAATCTATAATTATGGAATAAATAAAGGATTACATTCGAAATTACCCGAAGTCTAACGACTATAGCAAAAACACATAGAACGTACCGGATTGTACAACGGACTAAACTCGACTAAAATACCAAGGACAATATAATATGTATGACACACTACTTTATTAACCATGGGATGTTAGTTTTCTCTGGAACTTGTCGGGTTGAAAATTTTCAGCTTAGCAAAGTACTTAATGAGAAATCTATTGAGCCTCCTGAAATTCCTGTTGAATAAAGATGCAAATCAATATGATCTTAAACGTCTGAGAGATTCATTAAAAAGTCTTACCATCGTCGTTGGTATCTACGTTAATGTGCTCTATTTTCGTAGGTGCAAGACGTGTAGTATTTCGATGATCACTCGGGTTTGCATACAACCACCCTTTTAATGAGGCTAGACACGAGAAGAATGTATATGGTAATAACAGTTATGGCGTGACTAAATAAGGTAATCTGCATTTAACACCGCATACGAAAGTGAACCAAGCCAGGCAGATATGAATAGATAATATGATTATCAGATATTCGTCTACATTACTCGTGTTACTAATAGTCGAATTAACGAAACTTTTTTCCACACTAAATAGTTGCACCCCCACACCCCCCACAGACACATATATATATATATATATATATATATATATATATATATATATACATATGTATATATGTATATATATGTATATGTATATATATATATGTATATATATATGTATATATATATGTATATGTATATATATGTATATATATATATGTATATATATATGTATATATATGTATATGTATATATATATGTATATATATATGTATATATATATGTATATATATATATGTATATATATGTATATATATGTATATGTATATGTATATATATATATACATATGTATATATATATTTGTATATATATGTATATATATATTTATATATATATATATATATATATATATATATATATATATATATACATATATATATATATGCTAATTGTAAGTTCCGAAGAACCAGATACATAACCCATTTACTTTAGTGTAAAGTAAATACAATTATACCTGTATTTAATATTTTTTGGCGTTTGCGAAATAAAGTTATTTCGTATAAATTTAACTATTACCTAACCGAACATAATTAATTCCAACCAGATAAAAATGCGACAAGGAGTTTAGTGTTCAAGACTTGGAAGATTCGATTCGTACTTCCGGTTTTCACTTTCAAGCGGTGTCTGCTTGTGTTTTTTCGTAATCTATTTGTTTTATAAATATGGCATACACACACACCTAGCGTGATTCAGTATATCACATACCGTACCATTCGTCAGAATTGGATTAGGATAAGCCCCATAGTGTAGCAAACATCGTTGGACTCAACTTTTTGTTCCTTAACTCACTTGACTGGCTAATCTTCCTTCCAATATTTTACAAGATAATTATTTGAAATAATGGAAATAATCTGTTGAATTAAGTACATTTATGTCAGCACACCTTACATTATTAATTTTTCCTTTTCCACTACCAACTTATCCATCTATGTAATTCCCCTGATGATCAGATTTTAATCTTTGAAAAGCCTTGACGTAAGGAAAGAATAATAAACATGTTTTTACCGAGTACACCTTGCATTGGACAATCGAAGTTGAAATAGATTTGCCATTTGTACATGTTTAGTCCTCTTCTTTCATTTATCTTTGTAATTGATCTATCTCGTATATTGAGCTTAAACACTTTGACTATAGGTTCTATCTACTAAAAGTTTGATTTGGGTTTTATATTATATATATATATATAAACATATACATATATATATATATATATATATATATATATATATATATATATATATATATATATATATATATATATATGAAAAACGGAAAACCAACAATTGTTTATATGTTCATCAACGTTTCGTTTTTATTTAAATACTTCCTAAGATGGCTGATTCGAAACAAAATATAAAACCTTATATTTAAAAGAACTTGGTGCATCTATGACTTCAACTATTTTTTGAACGAAACATAGGCATTAGAATTGAAATTACATAGTCCGTGTATGAAGTGGAATGTTTTTTCAATCGATGTATCTTACAATGCTTTGTTGTGAATGATGTGTTTGGTTAATATTAATCTCCTGATTAAATGAGATGAATTGTAATTACCTTTACATTTTTAATTATGCAATAATTTATAATAAGTGCTCATTTATGATATGTTTGGCGAGATGTATTCATAAATAATTTAAAAGAATGATCATGTTGTAATAAAATTTAAATAATCGTTATTTTATGTCGATCAAAGCTTGTATTAATTTAGCATTGAGTTTGAAAACATATATCTGATAGCAATTATTGCATGGGACATCATCTATTCCTACTTTAAATGTGGGTGTTTGATTAAAATGTTTTGTTGTATTTAGTGTTGTTAGATGTAGTTTATATTTTTGGAATTTCTGGTTCATTTAAAGTGTTGTAAATTATTGTTTTATTGGCCTGTATAGGAAAGAAGAAGGTGTATGTTTATAAGAGAAGTTTTTGGCGTATATCATTTGTGTTTATTGCTTCTGTATAGCAAGCATGTTCTAACCAACATTCCTAAAGAATTTACACGATTATAGATAAAAAACGTCCCCTGCGATATCAGATTAGGGAAACTCATCAACAGCTAAATTATCATTTTCAACTAAAAACTTAGCAGCTTCCATTATCAGAATTTCATACTAAAGTTTGAAATTTTGCACACTGAAAGAGTGCTCCGAAGTGGGTTAGATACCAAAACATTTTGCAAATCTATACTATATTTCTAAAGTCATAGACATTTATGTATTTGTAAGCCATTTTTACTGTTTCTCGCTTTATTGCAGGTTTGTTAAAATACAATCCATAGGTGATGAAAAAATTTTGACTTAGCAGGGTGAATTATTTTAATCATTTAAATCATAAGTAACAATATGAATGAAATGTAAGGAAGAAATCACCAGATATGCACCACAGAATTGAATCATTCATCACCAAATCTCCTATTTCTTGGAATTACCCTCTGCAGTCTCCCATAAACAGATGAAGTCAATCTGTTAATAAGGGAAGGTGTTATGCTACTAGCAACATCAATAATTTATTCCAGAGGGCACTTTTTGATGTAAATTGTTGTCATCCTTCATAAACCTTCCTCTTTAAAATTGACCAGAGCTGCTCAATCGGGTTTAAGTCAGGAGAACAAGGCGGCCAAGTTATGAGACTCTCTCCCTTGATGTCCAGAGATGCGAGGAAGGTAGTCGTAGCCTTTGCTGTATGAGATGGAGCATTGTCGATCATAACAATCAGTTGACGTAGACGAAGTAAATGCAGGTCGTCCAGCAAAGGTAAAAAATGCTCATCTAAGAAAGATATGTATGCTTGGCTTGTGAGTTTCACACCCTCTGGCACTCGGAAAGGTCCAATTAATTCATCACCTATGATACGCGCCTAAAACATACCTCCCCGCCACCTTGTTGGCGACGAACGCGATGTGAGATAGCAGCTCCTGTAGAACTTCAAACTTTAGCCCATCCATCCGGACCATCAAGTGTAGCTCTAGCTTCATCTGTGAATAGAACCTGTTGGAAGTCCGTTTTCATGTATCTTTCTGCCCACGCAGTGCGTTTTCCCTTATGGGTTTTTTTCAAGGGAGGCCTGGAAATGGGATTCATGTTCCTGGCCATCTCATTCAAGACACTGCATCTGGTCTTCGTGGACATCGAAACAACGCCAGCTTTGCCAAAAATAGAGACGCTAGTGCCATTTGGTTCCCTAATGATCTGTCTGCGTATTTCTCGCATATCGCGAGGGGAAATGCACCTTCTTGTACCCTTATCTTTCCTTGGTGCAGTGTTGGGCTTCTCCACAAAAGAAACCAAGTTTATCTTATCCCTTCCCAGTTCCTTGGCTAAATCCAGAAATGTCAGTCCTTCTGCAAGTCCAGCTACAACTATTTGCCTTTCAGTATCAGTCAAACGTCGATTTTGGTCATTTTTACAAACCTGCAATAAACCGAGTAACAGTGAAAGTGGCTAATAAATGCAGAAATGTCTATAACTTTAGAAATGTAGTATAGATTTGCAAAATATATTGGTATCTTACCTACTTAGGAGCACTCTTTCAGTGTGCAATATTTAAAACTTGTGCGATTTATATTATTGAAGTTATTAACAATATTATGATCTGCAATAAAGCGAGACACACAGTTTATATATACATATATATATATATATATATATATATATATATATATATATATACCGCCTGGAGATTACCCCGGAGATGAAACGCGGGAGCCTATGTGTAGCTTAATTGCTATAAATATATTTTCATATCTTACAACTTCGCTCTACTTAAGTATCGAGCACTGAAATAAATACTGGAAATTGATGCATAAAAAAGTGTATCTCCTTATAAAGTTGTATGGGGATACATGAAATAGTAATATCTATATATATATATATATATATATATATATATATATATATATATATATATATATATACATATATATATCAAATATTACTCATATATATATATATATACAGTCAAAGACTTAACAGATTCAGACTAGATTAGCTTTGAACAAAAGATGACTTCATGCTTTTCAGAACAACATTCTGCGACTTGAAACGATCTGTCAGATAACAATTGTCTTAATAACTTGCCTAGTACTAATTCCCTTCTGTATCTCAAGTTGCATATCATATATGTCGATTATTTTCAAAATTGGAGTCATAAAGAAAGGCGTTAATTCCCACCGATACTAAAATCTAACGGACTATAAAGACAGCAATCAATTAAATCGTATTTGCAACGCTTTGAATGGAACTAAGTTTGGCACTAATTATTTCCATACAAATGTGTCCAGTCACCGTTTGAAAGCAGTTAGAGTTATCACCAAATGCCCCACTGCAGATTGCCAATGCCATGATGAGTTTAGTATAAAGAGTTAGCTTATAGCGATGTTAAATCTAATTATTTATCCCTGGGTCTATCAATATATCCTGTTGTATTAGTGTCCATAAATAAATGTGTGTGGGTATGTATGTGTCAATCCATTAATACATGTATATGTTAAATTGTAATCGTATTTTTTCTCTCCGTTACTACCAAATTCATTTTCATGTATGTAGATAGATTTGGAAAAACAGTTTGACTTCATAACCGGTGTATACAACACCCTTCAGACGTCTATTGCTAATAAATCGAACAGAAAGAAACTATGATGTAAAACCACCGGTCAAAATCCAGGAAACTGTTGTCAAAGCGTTTGCCATGATAATCAAAAGGGTCTCTTTGCGATCTTATCTGTCAACCAAAATTTTTAAATATTATCTTTGGGGAGTAGGATAAGATGCGGGATGAACATATTAAAATGCCATTTATCAAACCTTACCCCGTCATCATTTGTTATGCTCACATATTTGGCACACACGTGTATACTCAGATACTTCTCTTTTATCTTAACCATGTACACTTCCTTTCACTTTTATGATACGGTAATCATTTTCAAGGCGCCTGACAATTCTGTGTGATTGACCTCGGGGTGACATGGCAAAAATATCTAGTGATACGAGGTCAAGTGATCTGATATCTACATTATGCTTACCCAAGTCAAAATATATTACTCTTTCTCTCTCTTTGCTTCTACTGCTCTTTATATATATATATATATATATATATATATATATATATATATATATATATATATATATATATATATATTTAACATAGATCACCCCAAACAAGGAAGGACGCCACTGTAGACGTAAGGGGCTACTGAGAAAAAAGAAGAGGGGAGAAGGTAGGGGGCAGTAAACCTAGATTGGGATCTGCGCAGCGAGATGTCCGTTTACATTAGTTTTAAACTTCTGCATGTCTGTGGTGTCGGGACACAGGGAGCAGGGAGGGAGTTCCAGATGCAAGCAACACGTGGAAAGAAGCTATTTGAGTAGAGGGCTCTCCGACATCTGGGGGCCTCCACAGTGAATGAATGAGATTTAGTTGATTGTCGAGTTAGTCTAGTGAATTTACGCCGAGAGGGCACTAGAGTAGCCAATTCATCGGAACATAATCTATTGAAGTATTTGTAAAACAAGCACAAGGATGCTACATTGCGGCGATGGGACAGGGACTGGAGCTTGGTTGACAGTGAGGGACCTATTAGGTTGGCGATGCTTTTTTGGACCTTGTCAACGGGGGAGAGACTAGTAGATGATGCACCAACCCAGATGTGACAACAATACTCCATGCATGGGCGGATGGTGGCTTTGTAGAGATACAGGATAATGTCAGGCAAGAGGAGTTTACTAGCACGGTAGAGGGAGCCAACCTTCTTTGCGGCAGCCTTGGCTATGTATTCGATGTATTTGTTCCGATTCATGTTACCTGTGAAAGTTAGGCCGAGGAGTTTGAATGATGAACTCTCAGGCAGGGTGTTGTTAGCCATGGCAATCGGTGGTTGGAGAGGTTCTTTGTAATTATCGAAGGAAAAGAGCTATGTCTTAGCGGCATTAAAAGTTACCAACCATTTGTGACCCCAATCCACTACAGCCTGGAGGTCATTTTCTAAGGATTCAGACAATGCTTCGGATATGATCGCGTCGGTTTTGCCAACATGGAGAGAGTAAAGCGTGGTGTCGTTAGCAAATAAACCAATATTAGACACTATGTCATCAGGGAGATCGTTTATATAGATCAGGAACAACAGAGGTCCAAGGATAGATCCCTGGGATACACCAGCAGTTATGTCATGTTGCTTCGATGAACGGCCATCGAGGACAACCTGGATTTTTCTTTTGTCTAGAAAGGATCTGATTATATTAAGTAATTGCCCAGTAATACCGTATGAGCGTATTTTCAGGAGAAGCCATTTATGCCATACCTTGTCAAAGGCCTTGGATATATCAAACGCTACTGCCCTAACTTCCCCTGCCTTGTCAAGTGTATGATACATGCGTTCAGAGATGACCGTTAGGATGTCCGCAGTAGATCGTGCTTGTCTAAATCCAGACTGGCGGTCAGATAGAAGTTTAGTATTATCTAAGTGTCGTACTATCGCTTGATTGATTAAGGATTCGGCAGCAGACTGATTGGGCGATAGTTGTGAGGATCAGTTCTATTCCCAGAACTCTTGTAGACTGGTACCACGGAGGCAATTTTCCAGCTGTCGGGGAAGCAAGATTCAGCTAGGCATATATTGTAGAGTTTGGAGAGGACAGGGGCCAGTTCAGCAGAGCATTTCTTTATTAATATTACTGGTATAAGATCAGGCCCACAAGCTTTGGAGGTGTCAAGTTTTTTATGATGTCTCTAGCCTGGGATGGGGTGATGACCAGGTTATACAGTGTGGCTTCGGCCCGCAATGGGAATTTGGGAAGGGGGTGGTTATCTGAGCTTAAAGTAGAGTTAGAAGCAAAGCGCTGGGCAAGTAGTTCAGCCTTATCAGTGGCCGTGCAAACGACATCATTGTGGTTTGATAGCGGAGGAATCGTTGTTGACCATGATTCACTACACTATTGTAGATATCCAGAAATCACGAGTACAAAGTTTCTGTGACTGGATGCGTTTTTTGTTAACTCATTATACCGTCTCTTCGCTTCACCTATCACGGCCTTGCATTTATTTCTTGACTTTATAAATGTATGTCTATTAGTAGCTGAATTGTGGCGGCCAAATTTACGGAATGCTTGTTGCCTCTTATAAATAGCAACTGCACATTCCGAGGTGAACCGTTGGGGAGAGTGGGGCTTGCTAAAGAATTTTCGCATGGGGACATAGGCTTCGATGCCTGCTTTGACCCATTCAGTTTATTCGTTTGCACACTGGTCGGCAGGGAGTGAGAAGGTTTCCCTCCATGGGGCGTCACTGATTTGATATCTGATTGACTCGAAATCAGCCTGCTTATAGTATCTTGTTGTTTTGAGAAACGGATCATCAGCTTTTGGACGACTTTTTAGGGTGATATGTATCATTAGCACAATGTGATCAGCATTCCCGAGTTGGCTATCAGCTTTCGTCACACAAGCCTCGGGCATTGAGGTCAAGAAAAGGTCTAGAAGTGAGGCTTGTTTATCTACTCGATCGGGGATGCGGGTTTGAAAATCGACATTCTGAGAGAGGGAGTGAGATAAGGAGAAATTATACGTAGATTTGCCGGCCGCGTCAGTAAGGCTGGAGAATCCCAACCAGTCGCGGTAGTGGGCGTTAAAATCCCCAAATACATGTATCTGGGCATTCGAGTCAATTAGGAGTGCTCTATCTATGCTTTTAGAGACATAGTTTAGCAGAGTACAGTCCTGGGTCGACGGGGAACGGTATAAGAAATATAAGTAACTGACGCTGTGATGTATAGTCAATCTAAAGCACATGTAGTCTTGGTTATCTGATTCTAACCTATGTTCTCTAGTCAGGGGGGGGGTGTTCTGAACATAAACTCCTAGCCGTGCCTATGTTTGTCAGAGTCTTTACGGTAGAGTGGGAGGTAGTCAGTCATGTCAAAGTGGTGAGAGGAGATTGAGGATTGAAGGTTAGTTTCACTTAGAGCTAGGATATCCGGGGAGTTTGTCAGGAGAAAGGTGTCAACGTCGTGGATGTTCGTTCAAAATCCCCGGATATTTTTGAAGGAGAGCCTCAAGGGCGGAGGCGAGAGTGTTTTTTTTGTTAGGTGTCTGGTTTAGGTTTGCTTTTATTATTTTGTAATGACATGTATGTTTTTTATTATAGAGTGGATTGGCCAAGGTGGGTACTTTTTTAGTGCTAAAAAGCTCACACAAACTGTCCATTAGTCACGACCTGGTCCATGAGGGTTGTGGCCTCGGGAAAACCCACCGGAGATAATTGCAGGGTCCCTTTCCATGCGCAACATGGCACATACAACTACCCACGGTATTATGCAACTGATGATGGAGCAGCCGTTCTTGGCGCTACCCAAGAGTTTGGGCTCCTTCCTATCAGTCGGAAACAGCAGCCAGACAAGCTGTCTAACCTATACCATCAACCTGTCGGAGCAAGAGAGACCCAGACTGGCCATGTAAGATTTAGTAACGAAAAAAATTGCACCAAGTTGCCCAAATAGAGAGAAAGAGGACGGCGTTCATTGTCCTAGTAAGGAAACAAGGCTAGGCACTGAGTGTTTAGAGACGTCCCAGTGCTGTTACCTCTGCGCCTGACTAATAAAAAAAGGAGTGCAAGGGCCGGCGATAGGCATGACCTATCTACTCTGTAAGCATTGTAGGTTTTCAAACCGGATATTTTGTTCGAGATTCCAACTCTAGGAAGGTTTTCGATCAGGACTAAAGAGGCCTCCCTCCCCAACGGGTTACTGCCACGGCGTAAGTAGCTGGTAGCAAGGTTTTTTTGTCAGAGATTTCCTTCTCTTAGATGGATAGCCTTACAAGTTCTTACGGGTCCAACACTCCGAGAGGGGTAAAGACAGCGTGCGCGTGTACTAATCGGGTATTTCCTATACCCCGCAGGTTACAAAAAAAACAAAAAAACTTCCATATACAATGCACATACACACATATATATATATATATATATATATATATATATATATATATATAAATATATGCACTGATGTAGATAGAATAAGTTCTTTGTATACTAAAGAGGAAACTGAAAGTTGAAGATAGGTTTCCCTCTCGCAAGTAAGTATAAATAAGAGAAATGAAAACTAAAAGAAAACAAAAAAACTACAGGAATTTCAAGATTTCTACAGTGGGAAAATAAATAGACAAGACATAAGGCAGTATATATCAATAATTTAAAACATTTAAGTCAAACAAAATTTAGTACCTTCATATAAGACACATTGAAATAAAGATGAGTAATGGAGAGAAAATAAAATAGAGAATAAAGAATAAAAATAGGAAATGAAGGTGCTTATCTCTCCATCGTATTTGAGGTAATCTTTTCAGTTGGTCGTTTATATATATATATATATATATATATATATATATATATATATATATATATATATATATATAGTACATGCATCATCTTGATACCAAGATGTTAATTCAATGACACTCCTGTGTTTATGAGAAAGTGCTTAAAACTAGTAGAGCTCTTTTTGGTATAAAGTCACTCATTTAAGACATATCCTATACGGATTATATATATATATATATATATATATATATATATATATATATATATATATATATATTATACACATATTAGTGGTTATATATGTGCATCCATGCTTTAGCTGCGATTTCTTGAGAGAACCAGTAACTTCAAACGTTAATAAAAATTAAATGAGAAATAGAAAACATCTTTATTATGCATATTTTCCCGGTTTTGGAGCGATGGGTGTGAAATTAAACAGGCAAGGTTAATATCCAATTACAAATTCGTGCCACTCTTTTGCCTCTTGCAATTTAAGTTTATTAAGAATGCCTGACCGCTTATAAATCTTTTAAGAAATTGTATTACGCGACTCTCGAAAATTCAACTTCGCATAAGTATACCCATTTCCGTGTATGCGCACGTAAAATTCTGAGTTTACCCTTAACAAGGCACAATATTGCGTGAGTCAGCGCACAGGTTCTCTCGAAGATAACATATATATCAACTTTATCCATATGCACACACACACACACACACATATATATATATATATATATATATATATATATATATATATATATATATATATATATATGGGAAATGAAAGAAGAAAAAAAAGGATGTTTTTATGTGTTTATCAACGTTTCGTCTTTATTTGTAAGACTTCTTCAGGATGATCATATAAAGAAAAAAAGTCATGCAAGTACTTGGACATATAGGGTTGGCATCGTGGGTTGAATGGAGGAAAGTAGTAGCCAGCTACTGAAAAAAACAGTAGGGCTGACGTCCGGACTTGGTGAAGTCAGTTGTGAGGAATGAAAATAAATGTTGATGAAACTGAGTGAAAAAATTGAGGGGTTGGGTGAGCGGGAATAATGTGGATGGCAGTAAGTGAAGGAGTGGAGAGGTGGCGAAAGAGGAGGATGGAATGTTTGGCCAGGTGGCTGCGGCAAAGAGTGTGAGGGGTAAGTAGGTTGGAAAGTTTGGGTTCATGGTGAAAGAAGATGTGTGTGGAGGTGGGGGCAAGCAGAGAAGTGGAAGGTGGGTAGAAAATGTTATATATTAAAATAAATAATATGGATGCACTCATCAAAGCAAATAGATTGTGCATGTTTATGAAATGTAATGTTAAATATATATATATATATATATATATGTTTGATTTGAACATTGATCACCGCCGTGAGGAAGAGCATCTGAGTTTTGATTATGCTTTTTATAGGTGAATTCTAATTGAATCTTGCATTGATAGGCAAGCATACATACAGCACATTTCCCTGTTTATTCATATATTCTGAGGCTTGTATTTTTGTATAAATGAATTCAGAATTTTACACATTTTAAGGTAGGTAGACGACACGAAATTTATTTGCGTTTATTATTATGGACCATTCTGTAAAATTCAGTCAATATTCGCCATTAATTGTAATATTGGTTGTATTATTTAATTATTATGATATACCTCTTAATAGAAACATATTTATGTTCATAGTTTTTATATATTAGCTTGTGGAGAAGTTGTTCCCAAACAATGAACCGATTGATATAACATTTGGAACACAGCTCCTAATGTAATGTTGACAAGATTTACTTTAATTCAGTTCAATACAATAGAATGGAAGCCCTTCGTTAAAAGTTATGTAGCTATGAATTCGACATAATAATATATACTCCCTAAATTTCAGTTTCTTTGGGGTATTTTGAAGGGACATAATATGGGCAAGCCCTCTCATTTGTAAATACAAATATTTCCGATTTACATTTATTTAGCTCGCTAGTTATTAGACACTTATTAATCAATATTCACTAGGTTTTTACTCATTAATACGACTCTTAAATATTAAGCCTTCAATTATAGAGATTCTCGAAATCATGTCATAAATGTTCATAAACATTTGAAGAAGGATTGAATACATAAGGTTTATTATCTTCATATCTTGATTTTAATCTACGTAAATTTACATGAAAGTATGCACAACTTTTGGAGAAAATAAATGTTACCTTTCATGGCACAGGTATTCTTCTTGTTTACACTATTTTTTTGTAATCTTTCTTAAGTGTTTGTGTCATATTATATTATATTGTTTGTTGCACGATTTATTTATTTATGTTCATACTTTACGTCATAGCAATCATTTTTGTCCTGTTTACTTGTACTTGGACAGAGTAAGACAAATTATCGGATTGGAACAAAAAGTAAAATTAACTCAGTCTAAAAGGATTTATCCTCTACTTACCGAGGAAATAAATATGAAGTATAGTATTAGAACATGTACTACACTTGATTCTTAGAAATACTTTCTTTTTATTTATTACTGAAACATAATATTTATTGAAATGGTGTATTAATTGAATATATGTTCGTATTTTAGATGTTTAATTAAACACACATTGCGATTGTTCATATAGTTATAATGGAATACGGATCATAAGTTTTCCCAACTGCGTAAATAGAATTTGAACTTCAAAATTTACGGGATTTTATAGTATGATATTTTATTTATCACAAAAACCACACACATCATATCTTTACGATGATAATTAGTTATCTTGTTAGTAATTTTCGAACCCCCACGTATCAACGACCCGAGAAAAATGTATTTCCATATAAGAGAATTGTTATGTTTACACAGTAATAGAAAATGTACAGGGAACCGTATTGAATTGCACCAGACGAATGAAGCTGAATCAAATTCGAGGACAAATATGAAATTTATATTATTTGTATTCATTCAATTATTGATGTTTTCATTCGATCCAATTTTCCGATTCATCTGAGAATTTGCTACAGACGTTCAGTTTAAAATTATTCATTAAATAGTTTCTTCAGCATTCATTTATTAATGATTTCATTGCCTATTTTACAAGGAAATGAATAAAAATAAAACTCCAACAATTAGAAAGATGAAGGAAATCAGGTAAAAAGGAAGAGGAAAAATAATAAATGAGGAAAACGAAATAAAAAAAAGACAAATAACGAAAGGGAAATAACTCAAAAAGAAGATAACTGTATACGAAGTAAAAAGAGACACAGTTAGAAACGAGCAAATATAGAATTAAAGTGTGAAAAAAGAAAGTGGGAAAGAAAGGCAAAGAGAAGCAATGGAAACAAACGAAACCGAAAACGAAAAGGATGAATGAAAAACACGAAAATAAAACAGAACCTAAAACTGATACAAAAGTAAAAAAGCAGAAAATGCAGAAGGAAATAAAAGAAGAAAAAAATGAAAATTATGCAAAAAAAGAAAAATAGAAAATAATATAAAAGAGAAAATAATAGAAAAAATGAAAAATAAAACGTTACGAAGGAAGTACAACGAATAAACGAAAATGAAAAGCAAGATGAAGATGAAATGCAAATGGAAAATTGAAAAAAAAGACGCAAACACGAAATAGCAAGTGAAGAACTACTAGAACTAAAAATAGAGCAATAAAGAAAGGAAAAGAATAAATGAAAACAAAGAAAAACGAAAAAGAAACAAATGAAAAAAATAAGAGAAAAAGAAAATACGCAAATATAACAGAATCAAAAACGAGAACAAAAATAAAAAACGAAAAATGAAAAAGGGAAAATAAAAAAGAAGAAA
Organism: Sepiola atlantica; assembly: GCA_963556195.1. Taxonomy (NCBI): domain Eukaryota; kingdom Metazoa; phylum Mollusca; class Cephalopoda; order Sepiida; family Sepiolidae; genus Sepiola; species Sepiola atlantica. The sequence continues at coordinate 1,598,059 of OY744516.1, read as the reverse complement.
AAGAAAAATGATTCTAAATAATAACAAATAATAATAAATATGAGAAAATAGGTTTGAAGAAATAAAATTAGGTATGGAAGATATGCAGAAAACGGAAAACGGAAAAATAGAAAATAATAACACAGATACATTGAATACACAACTTTTTGTGGTATTCGCTCAGCGTCGTGCATTTCGCCTTCATGGGTAATACAAAGTCACTAAACGTTGCTTAACTTTTGTGATCAAACTGGAACCGTTGTGTCAACGTTATTATGCCGTTACAAAGATACATTCGAACGAATTAAATATGAAGAATTATGACAAGGAATAGTGGAATAAATGAATTAAATTAACATCATCATTATGTATGTATGTATATATATATATATATATATATATATATATATATATATGATTATGTAATTTCGTGTTACTATATTTTGTTTTATATACATAATATTTAAATGTTGAATTACATTAAGGATAATTGAATTATCGTTTAATAGCAATCTATCGTGATAATATGAAGCTAAATACAAGCAACACATCTAATCCGCTTCGGTTTAGAAACTATCGGATCTAAATCCATATCTAGAACCTATCGCTACATTGATCAATCAGGGAGTAAGAGATGTGCGTAATGCACACTTAAGTATATGCTGAACTCTAATTGACAAACTTCATTCTTAACCTTGTGAAACGGATAATTCCAATATCAAACTACTGCACAGACAGGATAAACTGATCTTTACCAATTGTCATCTGAATATCAGCCTCTTGACAAAAACATTTGGATTTCTAAACATGTTGAGTATTATTCTTTTCAAACATTCATTTCCAATACAACAGCTGTTTTTATTTTTTCACGTGTTTTTGGATGGCGTCCACCCTGACTCTACACACTCATCTCAACATGAGACTATTTACCTTTTGGTCTTTATTTTGTTTTATTTCATGTAAAATTTCCAAAAATAAATGTTGCCGATAATACTTACAATTTCTCTATCCTCTGATGAAAATAATTTATCTTTGAAAATCCATGGATTACGGATGTTAAGCTCGTTGCTCTGAACCTTTGATGTTCTAATATATATTGTATGTTTACAATTGTTATACTCATCTTTCATCTATATATATATATATATATATATATATATATATATATATATGAAAGTATTTTATTTAAACCCTATACACCGTAGTGTCTGTTGAGTGTCATCGATCTGAGGAAGAAATTGAAATTCAGGGAATTATGCTTAAATGATGTTTAATGACTATGGATACAAGTTTATGCAAATTATATATATATATATATATATATATATATATATATATATATATATATATATATATATATATATTTAAATTGACCCATATTATCCTCCTCAAACGATTCTATATTTTCCAAATGAACTGAAAGTTTTAGAGTATATATTAAATGATACTTATTGTTAAAATTTAACAATAACAGCTATCTGAATTTTCCTGAAGAGATTCACATCGGCTTTTCACCTGTCACATCAAACTAAAGTAAAGTAAATATAGCCCACATTACGCATCCTAGCAACTGTGGTCTACATTTCATAATTATCGGTTAATTAGTTTGAAAGTTTATTATGTACATAAAAGTATATAAACATATAAATATACACACTCTATTTAAGAGATATGTATACACATTCAGCGTCTCTGTAGCAACATTTGGTACACATAATTAGATAAGTAACTTTATAAATTACTTAAATGTGTCTTTAAATAACATAATAAGTAAACAAAATCCTACGACGATATCTTCTCAAAAGTCAATAGAAAATTATTGAGAGTTGTAAATCTTGAATTTGTTTATTGTTGATGCTATTTTGAATGTAATACTAAAGACATTAAATGTGTTTATTGTCGATGCTATTTTGAATGTAATACTAAAGAAATTAAATGTATCGCTAATTATCCCATGACTGAAGGGATGAGACTTTAATTTATGTTTCACCTGCTAAGGTTTCTAAAGTTAACAATTAGATCATGTGTTATTCATCGCTGATTTCATGTTGATACAATACAGCAGTGACGCAGGGTAGCCCTTCAGTTATTCTATAAAAAGACACGAGGATTTGTTTTAAAAGAAAGGATTGAAATAAGGAACGAAGTTACGAAAAGAAGAGACAATGTAAAAAGATGAAAAAAAAAATAGATAGATAAGAAGAAAAAAAAGGAACGAAGAAAGGTTTTTAAAATATCGGAAAGCGAAAGAGAGAAGTAAAAAAAAAAGAAAAAGAAGAAAGGAATAAACTGAGATGAAATGATTGAAAAGAGAAATCGCAAAACTAATGAAAAGCATAACAGATGAAAAAAACGAATAATTTTTATGCTAAGAGAATCGAAGACAAAACTTGTAGAAATAAAAATAAAGAGAATAGGGAAATACGGGTTCATTTCTACGATAATGGAACGGTTGAATATTCTGTATTTTGGCTTATGAAAACAAATAACAATTATACTCGACTTCTATCGATATTCTAGTCAGTGATTATTTTCAAATTAATATATTCTGCTTAAATGTTGAAGCCACGATATGGATGCCGTTTCTGGCATTCTATTATTATTATTATTTATAGAAAATGGTCGTGACGGTGATTTATTTGGAACCGTGCTAAATTTGAAAGTGTAGTTGAAACCTTCAATGAAAAAGTAAACAAGATACAAACACAAGTATCTATTCTAATAGGTCACTCACTATCCACCAGCTCCAGCCATGTCTCATCGCCGCAATGTTGAAATACTGTACTGGTTGAACTAGCACTTAAATGGAATGTGTTCCGTTAGACTTGCTACTCTGGCGCCCACTCGATGTAAATACACTCCACCAACCCGACAATCAGCTAAATCTCATCCATTCACTGTGGAGGATAGTCTTCTACTCGAATAGCTTTTTTCCTCGAGCTGCCGCGTTTTGGACTTTCCTCTCTTCTCCTTGTTTTCCCGACTGCACCGACATGCACAAATATAAAACTAATGGTTCGAAACGATACTGGGACGCTTCTAGAAAGGTTTTTTTTATTCTGTAGATTTCTATAAAAAATGGTTGAAGCGTACAGCTTTAACCTTATGGTATTTGTGAACGATTTCAAGCAAAATGGCTGATCCATGAGAAACGTTGACGATCTATTCGACTCAACCCATCTTAGTTGGAATCTTTTATCGAAGGGCTTATTCTGTAGAGGTTGACGAATGTTCCGTGTGCCCATCGGATATTTGTTGTGAGAACGAGCATGAATTATTTCATGTGTCAAAAGCTGGCCGTTTAGAAAAATACTTTTTCAATGTTTATGTTGTAAAAGGGCATATTTACGTGTGAAATGTCCCAGTGGTCGATATGTAATAAATTGCAAAGCTATTTGAGCGATAATTCATGTCATCTGAGCGGATGAAGGCAGGCGAGATATCGAGCTGGACTTATTTAAAACTACGCATTGAAAGCGCGCGACAAGCTGGAAACGGTTGTTTTTATTTTACTAATTGAGAACAAAATGAAAAAAGAATGTAAAATGTTGGTAAATAAGAACGGCCATTCTTAGAAGCTGATCATTCAATTAGCGCGTTTAACAATGAAAATGGTATATCAAAATTAAGCAAGACAGATAGACAAAAAAAGGACATAGATTATTATAGAGATGCAGAGAATAATATAAATAAACTATTTGACACGTTAGTGTTGTAGACTAAAGCAAACACTATTTGAAACGTTAGTGTTGTAGACTAAAGCAAACACTATTTGAAACGTTAGTGTTGTAGACTAAAGCAAACACTATTTGAAACGTTAGTGTTGTAGACTAAAGCAAACACTATTTGAAACGTTAGTGTTGTAGACTAAAGCAAACACTATTTGAAACGTTAGTGTTGTAGACTAAAGCAAACACTATTTGAAACGTTAGTGTTGTAGACTAAAGCAAACACTATTTGAAACGTTAGTGTTGTAGACTAAAGCAAACACTATTTGAAACTTATGCAGAACCAACCGACCAACCGACGTTCGAATATATATTTGATGATCCTTGAAAGGATTTAAAATAAGATGCGTCCATGAAACTTGTGTTTAGCGAAGCAAATGTTATTTCAAACGGAAGCGTGACCAAACGACCGATCAATCCTCTCACAGATATGCGAGGGAATATGTAAGAATAAAATAGAATCAACTATTTCAAACTTAAGCATGAAACACGGATCAATAGACAGATGAACGGACAGAGCCGCTGATGAAAATGCTGATACGCATATATAAATAAAATACTGAACGGATGACTAATCATTAACACAAATAAAATACATCGGAAAGATGACAGAATAAAGAGAGTTGGACACATCCGGAATATGAGACAGGGAGAAAGAGAAAGAGAGACATAGATAAAGAGAGAGAGAGTGTGAGAGAGAGAGAGAGGAGAAAGTAAAAGAGAGAAGAGGATAGGATAAAATTAGCGAGATTAAGAGATAAATGAGAGAGAGAGAGAGAAAAGAAAGTTAAATTGTATGACGATAGTTTTCGGTTACGGATCGATAACGAAAATGAGTGATGAAATAATTGACACTCAGTTGAATCCAACATCAGATAAATTGCGTGGGTGGTGTAAATCAAAAGTTAAATTCGCTTTAAGGGTCGAGTATAGTCTACACATCCAAGTGAGAGTAAATCTGTGTTGCTTTGCTTTGTCTGTTGTACAGCGAATTTAACATTGACAAATCAAGTAATACCGACAAACAACGGCCATAGTAAACGATTCATCTTATAGGATTAATTGAACAAATGTTACTATTTCACACCTATGTGTGAAGAGATCGAATTTTAATTCAGTATATTACTAAAAGGTACTAATGTGTACCAGTGACTGCAATATATTGGACAAAAATGATTTAAATTCGACCTAGCCGATTGAAAATACCACACTGGTACGCATTATACAAACCACGCGTTCACTTAGAGATCATTGTATCGAGGCAATACATCTCTAATTTAAAAAGCAGGTTAATCAAGTCTGGTATAATTTCGTAATTTGCTTAACATTTTATTCAGATTTGCTTCTAACATATTTCTGTGCTATTGAACTTTCCTGGCTGAGGTAATTTCGTTTCGGTTATTCTCCGTTTTGTATTGTCTCATTTTACCGGTGTAAAGTCAATTTTGTACCCGATATCAACTCTTTCTGTATTGACAAAACCATACAGAAAAGATGATTTTTGATTCAATTTACAATGCTAGAATTGTTATTATTAAAAACAACTCCAATAAACTATTTTTCGCCAATAGATAATTTTTCAAATTATTCCATCAATTATGTTTTTCAACATTTTTTCTTCAATAAATTATTTTTAAAAAATTCGTTATTGTCTTCTAATCTTATCCTGAACCTAACCCTTACCCTAATCCTAATCTAACACTAACTTGTAGCCACTCCAACTTAGTGTTAATGTTAACTAATTGTTAACTGCATAAAGATTCTAGCTTGACCCGAGATTGTGGAATCATTTTACGTTAAATTAATATATCAAACTAATCCACAACTCATAATTCTAAATTCATTTTTTTCATCTTCTTTTCGACAAGTTTTTCATGGTGTTCACATTGATTACCGAAACAAAGTGGTGATACCGACAAAAGTGCTACTCTAAATAGAGTTCCAAAAACCTATTATTCACGTTACCGTACTTTTTAAATGTCTTCAAAATAACGTAACAATGTAGTAATAGGCAATAAAACACCCAAATGAACCAAAACGAAATTGATCCAGTTAAGAGAGTTCAAAATATGTTTCTTATTTCACCCATATATATATATATATATATATATATATATATATTATACGTACATAAAATAATCAATGGACAAATGTTTCTGGCTCAGAGTCATCATCAGCATGGCTAACTTAGACAATGATCGAACCTTTGGTATTGATGTAAAAAAACAACGAACGCTGCAATCACCAATAAAAATAATTACATAAAAAATACATTATAGGGGAGGGCCTGTCGACAAGTGGTTATAGCACTTGTCTTTGGACGACCCGGGTTCGATCCCACCCACGGCATGCGAATGTTCGGGTCTGAAAACTCCCTCTGTCCACCCAGCAGTAAATGAGTACCTGACTAAAACTCAAGGAAGGTTCAAGGCAGCGGAAGGAGAGGGATGGGCTCCGCCTTCCATATGCTGTGCCCTAGACACGGTGATTCTTAACAAATCACCGCCGCTAAGGCCATGGGCAGTGTGCGATGTCGGCAACGACACTCGTGCGAGTCCCGGCTATGCGAGCTTTACCCTTACATTACATATTTAGATGATAAAAATCGTACATATTTCTAGAACTGACGTCTATGATGCTAAATCGTGCGACCAGCTTGAATGGTTATCGTTACATCGATGATTCCGCAAGGATGAACCTTACACCTTAGTAGATAATAATTAAATATTTATTATTAATATATATATATATATATATATATATATATATATATATATATATATATATATATATATATGTATATGAGAAAAACAATGTTTCAGACAATATGTAAAAATAAAAATGGAATAAAGAATAAGCAATTCGACAACTAACAAAAATAAACTCAAAAACTAATATCTCGGTAGAACTTTACAACATGAGTTTTTCAGTTTATTTTTGTTAGTTGTTGAATTTCTTATTCTTTATTTAATTTTTATTTTTACATATATATATATATATATATATATATATATATATATATATATATATATATATATTAAGAATGAATACTATACGCTTAAGAAAAACACACAATCATATTTCATTATAATTCCTACTTTAGTAAAATGAATATATGTAAGTTAAATAAAAAGAATGTTATACACACCTAAACAGCCGATACAATAATACATTAACACACAATAAAAATAATAAAAAGGCAAAAATAGCAGTTAATAGAAGCATTGTTGGGATGATAAACTTTTTAGAAATAATGAGATATCAATAATTTTCAATAGTAATAATTTTAACTCAGTCATTGTTTCATGGGAAATATGCAAACGATAATAATAGTATAATAAAAAAATATTATGTATCATTGTATGATACTCTATCTTGGCCTGGTGTCCTCAACCAGTTACGTACGTTTCAATTAGAAAATGTGGATTTTTGTCTCATGTATATACACTCTCACACACACACATGTATGGGGAGTTTTAATTACATACAAGGGAGTTTTAATTATCTACTGGGGAGTTTGAATTACCTACTAGACACTATCTTCAAGTGTCATCCGTATTTCTGTACAAAGGTTTGTCAGGACAACCTGACATAAGGATACTTCCCCCTACAAGTAAACCCCAACGAACTATTCTAAAATAACATATTCGCAGCACAAATAAGATCCCCTCAGCACAACTATACACTTGCAATACTGCACCTTCGTCTAGTGATGTTACCTTAAGTAACTACACTTTGGTTGATAATTCACCATACGTGATACTGGATTATTTATTACCCCCCACGAGTTTATGGCAGGGATTCTCACAAACAAATGTTTTGCTAACTTTTACTTCCTCTTCTTTTGTTCTGCTTTGTAAAAGGGTGACTCACTGATTTGTGTGAATAGGCGACCTTAGTTTAACACGTTCGTGCTTGGAGTACTTTTTCTATTCAATTTTTTAGGTGTTGGCTTAGTTTAGTTTCTTATTTAATTTTTTCTTCATGCATTGTTATCTTAAAGTATAATGTAGTCTGTGTATACAGTTTAATAGTTTATATAAATATATATTTATTTTCTTTTTTAGGTTTTAATTATACTAATAAATAAATACATATTCACTTTTGTCACATATTAAACAATAAATAGTAACAACTTTTTACCCTTAATATTTTTCATTTTAAACAAAAATAAATTAGGATAACAATTTTTCCTTAAAATTTTAAATTGGAAAATAAGATTAAATGAAAAAAAAAACTACTTATCATCATTATCGCATAATACAGGTTTTGTCTTTTTAGAAAAAGAACCAATTAACTTGTGATTGCACGCCGTGATGTAACAGCATTTGTATGTGTAAGAAAACGTAAGCTTGTTAAAAATATATTTTAGTTTTCGTTTGAATTTGTATTCAAATCTATAAAACACGTAAGGTTTTCATGAATACACTTTTGACAATTGATCGGTGTGTTAGCTTAAGCGAAATGTATAATGTATTATTGTTTAATGATCTATCTTGGCCTGGTGTCCTCAATCAGTTACTTACGTTTCAATTAGGACATTTTGATTTTCGTCTCATATATAGACACTCTCTTTCTCTCTCACACACACATATTAGGAGTTTAAATTACCTACAAGGGAGTTTGAATTATCTACTGTGGAATTTGAATTACCTACTAGACACTATCCTCGAGTGTCCTCGGCCTCTCTGTACAAGGGTTTGTCAGGACAACCTGACATAACGATACTTTACCCTACAAGTAAACCCTGGCCAAATATAAAATATAACATAGTATTCGCAGCACAAATAAAAAAAAACATCACGACTATACACTTGGTCATACAGGAAATAGTGCACCTTCTCCTAGTGATGTTACCTCAAGTAACACACCTTTGCTGGATACTTCACCATATTTGATGAATTCTTGTCATGGAATCCAGGAAGACCAAGAGACCACAATACAGTAATACTACAAGATAGTTAACTGGTCAATTGGAGTGAGGGAAATTAATGTTCTTAACTTCTTTACTAACTCAACGTTTGAGAAATGAAATATAACTTTAATAGAATATCGAATATCGATTTATCTCATATAGATATTAAGTGTAACCACAGGATGTATGAGAACTTCGACTGAAGTAAAATATTACAACAATCAATCGATCAATCAATATATATATATATATATATATATATATATATATATAAGGAGAGATAGAGATAGAGAGGGGAGACAGTACATTATTTGTGAAAGTTGCTGAAAAAGAGTATGCTTCGCCAGTGTTTGTTCTAATTTTCGTATTCATCTAAAATTACGTCTTAATATGTGAAATTAAAAAAGAATGAATACAGACAACGTTTAAAAGTAGAATGAAGAATGAAAAAACGAATCAATCGGTATAGAATGAAGAAAGGGGAAATACAGAACACGTCTCATTATGGAACTAGAGTAAATAATTTATCTATGACAGCGATTTAGACTTATTTGTTATTGTATGTCTCCTTCTTCCTAAACACTAGACATTGTTTAATGTGGCATTTTTCAACTCTCTGACGGTTGCGGGACGGAATGGATATTTATATAGATACAAATAAATACAAATTGGTATCTAAAATAAAATAACTGTGTTTAATCAGCCATTCCCATTAGTGTCACGTTGTGACAAATTACTCAGATGATTCTCACATGTTTAGAGTGTTATTTTATCAGTTTTGTTTATATTTAAAACCCTATTCATGAAAAATATATGACTAATATATACAAGAAGATGAATATACAGTTTTTTTTACCTTTCCGGTATATATTAGGCCCTTTGGTTAGAAACAGTTGGTGCACAGTCATAAAAAAAACATGACAGATTTTAGTTTTTTAACGACAACGCGTTCTCTGAAATTTGTCTATAGTGCACTGAAACTAAAAACATATACATTGATAGATAAACACACGACTGTTTCTACCAGAGGGTATTTAAGAATTTTTTTCCGACTACCCGCAGTGACAAAATAAATATGGAAAATGAAGCGGAAAATATTGTTCAATGTAAACAAAAGTGTAAAAACCACGAATTAACAAACTGTGAACGAAATGCCGTTTTGCAATCAAAAATGGTGAGATGCCAAGATTCTCAGCTAAAACTTGGTTCTATGAAACATCTTTCAACAACGTTCGGTATTGGAAGAAATATTCTAGGCAATATTTGGATATATCTGCACCTATGCAGTGTAACGTCAAAAGTTTATATTTGAGTAACACTTTTATTTTTCCCCTCGACATGTAACTTAATCGACGGCAAAAGTTGTATATCACTTGTTTTCCTCCAAAGGAAATATTTTTACATTTCTATTGGTTATTATATTTTTAAATCATATTCTTTGCTCCCAACTTAAAGAACACTATCCGTTTTCCAGTCCATTTCCAAATTAACAAAAAAATTAACATTCCAGACACACTGGATAACACTCCATTTTTTTAGTAGTTTGCAAACTGCCTCTTTCGTGAAGCTTATCAAAATATATTTAAACCATAAGAGACATCGAAATATGCACCCACTGTTGAAATTGTTCACGTAACGTTAAATGCGCTATAAGAATACATTAAAAACTCAAAATAGAAAATAAAAATCTAAAACTATATATATATATATATATATATATTTATATCCTCTTTCCACAAACACATAGAGATTTGCTCAAACACTCAGCGCGATATTCACGTCTCCATCTTAGCGTCTGTCAGAAACATCGGTGACCTTAGAATCACAGAATCAATCCTCATCTCCAGATTAAACCCCTCACTCAATCAACGTCACGAGCTCTACTCACCTTTCATTCTATAATATCTACCCCCCATCCACCAACCAACCCCCATATCTAACACTTAACAGAGTCCGTTTCCACCACTTCAATCATTACTCACCTCCCATAATAAACTCACCATACACCCAAACAATCAAACAGGCCCCTCCCCATATGAACTTCCATCCTTACACACTTTCAACCACAAACCAAAAACCATATTCAGCATACTCGTCTAACCCACCAAAATAAGTCACTCCATAACCTAGCATTATTAATTAATAAATCCAAACACATATAGAATGTATACAAATAACATGCAAATATTAAATAAATAATTCATAAAATAAATTAAACAAGTAAATAATAATAATAAAAAAAATAAATAAATAAATAAATAAAAAAAAAAAAAACAAAAAAAAAAAAAAAAAAAAAAAAAACAAACAAACAAATATGTAAAGAAATTGATGAATATATATAGATAAACAATTAAACAAACAATAATACATAGATATGTATATATATATGTATATATGCATTTGTGTATATATGTTGTATATATATACTAATATTGTTATACAGATCTCCACCAAAAAAAAAAAAAAAATTTTTTTTAAAATTAAAAAATTAAAAAAAAAAATTAAAAAATTAATTATAAAAAAAAATATTTTTAAAAAATCCAGAGTTACTCCCCTTTATCTTATAATAAATATCTCAAGTTAATAAGTTAATTCGTTAATCTAATTTGACGAAACTCACAATTAGTAATTAATAACACTTCTTTAATAGATGATAATCGAAATCGATAAGTAGATAGATCTAGAATATTTAAAATATGAGACTAATTACTTTAATTTATATTAAAATTCTTAAATTACGATAGAAAGATAAACAAAATAAAAAATACGAAGATAAAACAAAGTAAATATTCAAATATAAAAAAAAAAAAAAAAAAAAAAAAAAAAAATGATACAATATATATTATCAAAAATAACAGTTTATCGAACACCATACACCTAACCAACATTACACTAATATTCTAAACACCAATCATATATTTAACATAATATTAAAATAAAACTTAACTTAATTTATATTCCCTGTGAAACTGTTTTTTTTGCTGCGGTCTATATCTGGCAGCCATTTTGTTTTGTATTATTCTCTACACAGTCGGAGAAGAATAAAATATTATTCTTCTTCTGGTCTAATTATTTTTGAAAAAGGGATGTCTTTTCCCGAAATATCAAATAGTGATTTTTAATCACCCGGACAGCTAAAACACTCTTGCTGTTATGTAAGAAAAAAAAAAAAAAAAAGGAAAAAAAAGGAAAAATAAATAGTAAGTCTTATATCGTATTCGATTTATTTTTATTGTTTTTGTTCCTTTCCTTTCAACTTGCATCTTACCCGGAATTGCATTGCCCACAGCCTTTCAAAAACTTACTACTAATATATATATATATATACTTGTGAGTTCTTATGTAAACTATATATTTATTCATATACTTCTTATAATTTCCGAAAGAAATCCAAAGAATATCTCGGCCGAAACGTTGTGATAAATATGAGAACAGTAGTTTGTAAAATTTTATTCCGCACTCCCCGTTCATATCAATACAAAACATAGTATATATGTATATTTATGAACATTTCCAATCAATGTTGGGACATCTTAAGTAACAGGAAATCTAGTGTAAATGTGGTACTGTGGTGAAAAAGATGGTCTGGGATAGACATTTGTATCATTATAAACCAAGGATGACAACCGGCCACCATTTTCCAAACACTTTTACTGACTTGTGCCTAATTTGTCTTTAAATGTATTATTTTTAAATATTTTCTGCACATATTCAAAGCATCCTAGCAAAATCAGCCGTTTTACTATCGAAAACCACAACTCTTTCAAAACAATAATTACATTAAAAAAATAAAAATAATAATATGTCGTCGTAAAGGGTTAGTAAAAAGGGAAGGATAATGTGTGTGAGAGAGAAAGAGAGAGAGAGAAAGAGAAAGAGAGAGAGAGCTATCCAGCCAGTAGGAGAGAGATGGCCAGCCAGTCAGCTAGTTAGTCCGCAACTCGTCACTCCCTTTTCCCTTCTCGCGTATGCCTCTCGGTAAGAATTCTAGCGAACGATGTTTGTTTAAGTAAATAAAAAGTGTTTTAGAAATGTATCTATTTTTATTAAATAAATTAAATTAATTACAGTTAATATCGACGAAACTATTGCCCGTATACAAAAGCATTTTGAACATCTTAATACAATGACTACTGAACATTCCACCATTTTATCGACATATATAATCAGGAAAAGAGAGAGAGAAAGAGAGAGAGGTATGCATATATAGAGAGGCAGAAGGTAAAAATAGTAATCATTCATGCTATAAATCGATAATTATATATTTCCCGGAAGATTTTCCGGCGATATTAAGTAAGTAATGATATGAACATCGTATATCTCCGTGCAGAATTTGAAAAACTCACCTTACGCAAACAGATGTGCCGACCTTTGAAGATGAGAACTGTCCAATTGAAGATTGCTAGCCAAAGCAGTTTATTCGGCACGCTACAAGATACATTCGTATTCCCAATTCCTCTGCTTCCAAGGAATTGACCACTTCGGCTTGGTAGGTAACCAAATGCGAATTCTATAAATAAAGTTGTCACACAGTTAGTGGATTATCTCTTTATTTAAATACGATTCTGCCCGGGACAGTTTTCTAATAGCTGGTGATCGGAATTTGAATATGTTGCCATCCTACAAATGTTCATTAAGTGAAGCAGCGAGAATTTGGAAGAATTATATAGGAAATATTTTAGAACTCTTTAAGTTAAAGACAAAAGATTTTCAGCGTTGGAATTGGTTAGCCTCTTCTGGACAATTCCTTTCTTACAGAATAGACGTTGATAGCCTTTTTATCTACTTTATCATTATTTCCATAGTAAATGCTCAAATGAATCCTTATCTGTGCCTCACCTGTAAAGTATTCACAGCATTAATCTGTCTTTCTAACACAACTCCAAAGAACTTCCCTTTCTTCTTATGTGCACCTGAATCTAAACGGAACTTTCTATGAACAGACTTGCAATCCAAGAAATTCTTACTAGTGGAATACATTACCATTGAACGGGTTTCCTACATACTACACCATGTCCGTGTTCAAGTCCAATGTGAACAAATAGGTGTTGAAACGCTATCTTAAATAATCATGTGTTGACTATTCCATTCATCCTGAGCAATCTTCGCATGTGTTGTTTATAACCTAACTGATACTTTTATTAAGCCTTAAACTTGAATGGCATTTGGCCTTGGTAAGTGGTGACTCATAAATATATAAATAGTATAGGCTATGTTTTCGGAGATTTGAGACGCTCCTGGATACTCTCTCGATGTCATATTCATTACATATCCTCTGACCATTTTAAGACAACCCCTTCCTTATGATAAACAGACTCCAGTGAGTTTATTATTGGTGTACTTTTGGATAAAACATCTAAGCAAATGAATCGATTTTAGCTTCGGACGTGCAGAACATAAAATGCGTTAATTTGCTGTTAAACAGAAAAATCGGTCCCAAAACAACAAGTATGTGCAGAAGTCCGCATTTATCTATAACGGATATTTTCATACTTGGTGGCGTCTCTCTGAGTAAATGTTTAAGATCCGTATATTCATATCATACATTCTATGATATGTTTCGTTTTTTTTAAAGAGGAAATGTACGTATTTATTTAAATATTAAAGGCCTAAAGCTGTATTATAAAGGAATTCTAAACTTATATATTCGATCCGCCTTCAGGGAATCAGAAACCTCACAAAAATAATAGTTTACGTACATTTAAAAGCAACGCGTGAGTTTATCAGTAAATCTTAGTGGCCGTTTGAATTTCTATAACGCTTCCATAAAATTGACCCCTGGCTACAAACCAAACAGACACAATGCATTAATAATATCAGTGTCTTGATATTCACTTGTATGGCTTGATGGCAATATATTGAAAGGAACTGCTGTCAATCAAAGACGATGGATCACGCAACCGAACTATCTATTTACTCAGTCAGTCAAATAAATATTGATCTTTGGTTTGCTATTCTCTTTCGTCATAAATGTATTTAGTGCTTCATAATTTCATTTCCTTTTTTCCAATATTCATTGTTTATCTATTTGTTTCTAACTAGATTATTAGTTGTTGAATTTGTATTCATTTTTTGATCGTTTATAATTTCATTTTTTTTTGTTGTCTTCATATTAATTTGTTAGTAGTTAAACTTTATTTGATGTGCCTTTCTATGTTTTTTTTAATTTTCTCCAGTTTTTAGTATATTATCTTTTGGTTTGTTGGCAATTTATTTTCATTTTCCTTTTTCTTTCTTTTTCGAACCATTCAAATATACTTTCTCTCATGTTTTCTTCTTTCTATGCCATTTTATTCATCGTCCAGTAGCTTCATCAGAGTATTTCTTTCTTTGTCATCGTTTTATTGATTTCTTTACTTTCATTCTTCTCTCCTCTTCACTTTGTACTCTTATTTTCTTCCTTTCTCACGGTTTATGATTTCATCATCTCTTTACTTCTTATTAGTTATGTTATCTTTTTATTTTCCTTCTAATTTTCTTTGTAATTAAAATCCGTTTCCGCTAATCATAGTTTATATTGGTGTATCTCCTTTTCACTTCCTTTGTTGCAATTCAAACATTGTTCTCACCTCATACTTTTCCTTCTTTCTTTTAGCCTTTAATTCATTTTTAATTGGTTTCGTTCAAATTTTGTTTACTTTCATTTTGTTATTTACTCATGTTTAATATTGCTTTGACTATTTTCTCTTTTTCTTTACGTAGTTCATTTCATTCCTTAGTTTCTTATTTTTCTCTTTCTGATTTCTTATCCTTCTCTCACTCCCCATCTACCTGCCTTTCTCTCATTCTACTGTACTTCCATTCTTTTCTTTTCTCGTAGTTATCTTTCTATCCATTATTTCCCCTTAATTTATTTATTCTCACATTGTTCCTTTCTTATCTTGGATTCTATTATTTTCTCCAACAATAGTGACTTTATATATGTTTTATACGACAGTTTATTTGGCTTATATTGTTCCTTCTTTTCTAATTTGTATTCAATGCTATTCTCCTTGGTTGTATTTCATGAAAACAACGGTTAATTTGCATTTTTCATACTTGATTATTTATTTTCTTCACTTATTTTTATTTTCTGTTTCATCACCCGATATTTGTCTCCTTCTTTTTCTGTGAAATTTTGTTTTTTTCTTATATCTTTTCTTTTCGCACTTTTTCTTAATTATGTACCGCTTTCTTTTTTCAAAAATTGATGTACAGTATTTTCTTATTTTCATTTTCTTCCTTCTTTTCTTGTTATTTCTCATCTTTCTTCATACATGTCTTGTATTCTTACCATTAATTGTGTATCTTCATTTTTCTCTTTGATTTTATCGCTTCTTTCGTTTCTCCTCTCCTTCTCTAAACTGATTATCCTATTACAGATATTTCCCTTATCGTCTTTTCTTACATTCTCTGGTTCTGTTTTGTTTCCCCCTCTTTTGCGTTCGTATTGTCTCTCTTGTATATATTATTTGTAAATATGTTTTACTCTGCACACATCACAGTGCAAACCATGAAGGCTTTTTAACATCCTACCAAATATAATTACAGTTCATCACCCAAGTGCATTTAGAATCAGCAGCATTTTTGCTTTACTACGAAGTTGCAATGATTTATTCACAAATAGACAGTGCAAAGTCCAAAATATAGAGAAATGAACAAAAATACTATCAAACAATAAGTGTACTTGGATGCTGAGATTGTGAGTGCAATATAGAAATAACTTTAAAACGTAAAAAAGGACAATAAGAAAATAAAATCTGTAAACTTTAATACATAATGATTATATACTCAGATGGAGATAAAGTACTAAATGGTGCGCATTATAAACTAACTCAGCAGGGAATCCAAAGAGAAAACAAACAAACGTTGAGTGATGTATGTGTATATTATACATTTATGGTATCCCTATTTGCAGAGTATGGTAATATTTAAATATGTATATTGTGAAATACTCACAAGAGATCACCTTTACACTGATATATATATATATATATATATATATATATATATATATATATATATATATATATATCAGTATGCATAGATTTAGCAATGCATATGCACATACAAGTATGTTTTCACATCTCTCTTTATTTCTCTGTATGTAAAATACTATACATGTTGGTGTCCGAAAACACACAATTTACAGAACACACATTTATTTAATGTGATCCAACGGCATGGAATTAAGAAAACACATGTATTTATATATTTATATATATATATATATATATATATATATTCTATATGTATATATATATATATATATATATATATATATATATATATATATATATATACATATAGAATATATATCTTTATTTGAGAGATTGCTAATCAAAATATTAGCGGATTAGGAACAATTACAATATTAACAGTGACAAATATTAAATGACAATATGTTATGACTAGTTCAATTAGACAAAACAAGATTTGATAATGATACTGCCTGTAATTTATGGACTTTATGTGTCTATGTTTTTCATTGTTACTTATAGAATAAGCAGTGAGAATTGCCACACAAAGAAATACATACATATGAACATGTTCACATTTATTGGTGCATGCCGAAACGAGCGTACGCTAAATAAGAAAATAAATAGTGAAATAATAGAATCACTCTTTGAAAACATTGGATATGATACAGCATCGAATAAAAAATATTATATATATATATATATATATATATATATATATTTATATATATATATATTATACAAAATACCAATTCAATTGTTGCTAAAGCGAAACTCTATATAGCACTATGTGTATGAGTGGTATAGAATGACAAAACACACTTATGCAGAAATAATAATAAAAAATCGGTTTCCAAAGAATCTTTAAAAATCTTAATTATTTTGCTTGTAAGTGAGTTTGCTGAGTAAGATAAAGTGATGCCTTTTTTCCATAGTCTATAAATAGCGAATAGAGTATTAAAAAGCGTTTATAAACCTCGAATATTTCATAGATAATAATATATGCACTTTGCTGTTTTGTCGAATACGAATCATGGTTATATTTGATATTTCGTCTTTATCACTATAAGACTTCGATAGACACCCGTACATCGTGTTACCGTCGAAATTATACCAAAAAGGCCCATGAGAATGAAAAAAAAGGAGTGGAAAGAAAATAGCGATAGACAAATTCATAGGAAAGTCAATAAAGAAACGTGGAAAGTCACGTAGTTATCATCACATTTTCAAAATAGACGTATTGTGTATTATTTAGGGAAGTTTACCTGAATGACATGAACAAAATTATATGTATTATTAGTTTAGCTTCATCCGTATCTATCTATCTATCTATCTATCTATCTATCTATCTATCTATGTCTCTCCTTATTCTATCTCTCTCTCCCTCTCTCTCTCTCTATCTCTCTCTCTCTCTCTCTCTCTATATATATATATATATATATATATGTGTCTCCCCTTATTATATCTATTTATTTATCAATATATCTATCTATCTATATGTATATATATATATATATATATATCAATCTATCTATCTATCGATGCCTCTTCTTATTCTATCTATCTATCTATTTATTTATGTATATGTTTTTGGCGTGCATGTATTATATCATAATCTTACACATAGCATAATCATACATTCGATGCAAAATATTTCTCCTCAATTGAGAACTGAATATTACACTTTTAGCTTCTGGTGAGTTCTATGAGATGATATTCATTGAAATAAATAAACAAAATAAATATTACATTATGATGCAAGAACTATTTTTAAAACTTAAACATATAAAATAATTCTATTATATATGTATTCATTTATTTTCCTTTTCCTTATTTACAAATGCACCAGAGGTATGTTTTTTTTTGTTAAACGCCTTTAAAAATAAATAATATTACTGATCAGCTGCGTCAAAATGTATTTCATCAAAACATCAAGAATGTTTGTTTTTCTTGTCTGTTCGAATAATCTTTGGAATCATCTGCAAACTATTTAATATTCTTATTGAACGCATTACATTGTATTGAAGTGCATCAGAATCATTTCTGTTGATGGAATAAATAAAGATTTTGGGAAATGGATGGCCGGTTGGTCGACGTGAAAAACAAATATGGCGGCTGACACGCAAAGTGAAAATTGATGACGTCATTTGATGCTGAACTTCCTGTTGGCCGTATAAGCCTTTTCTGGTTTTCCTTTCCTGCTTCATGTATTTCAGTCTTTTAGAAATGTTGTTTATATGCACCGGTTGTTTGTTTACGTAGAAATAGAATAAATGCGATTAGTTGTGCGTCAGCCGCACGAAAGGAAAAACTGCTGAGATAATATCATTTTGTCCTCGCTTAGTCTTATACGTAATGACTCTGTTTTTTTCTTAGTATTGATTTTCCATATACAGTTAGTTATTTATTGGCGCCCATCCGACGTAAACCATGTGTGTTTTATTATAAGTAACTGATTCACACACACACACAATCATTACAATAGAAACGCTTATATTATGTACTTGATACTCCTCTTTTTCTTTATTTGCAAACCATATTTGTACGATGAGGATTATAAAGTGAAGCAAAGGTTGCGCAAACCGTAGGTGCACTTTATCTGAACCGACATCTTTGAAGTGCAGTGGAAAGGAGAAATACACAGCAATTGGACAATCCTAAAGAAACACAATACCTGGTATTGACTGAGGTTTTTAATTCCAGATCAGTCGTTCTACCAATGCTAATACGTTTACCCTTACACTCTAATTTTAGTATAAAATAAGTGACTAAACAGGCACTTCCACTTCTAAACTTACTAGTCTATATACATACCATAGTTTAGATTGTGTTCACTTCGTGTCTGTTGGATCAGTGAGAGGGATAGTATTTCTCAAGCACGGTCATTTCGCATGTTGTCAACCCGAATTTGCAATTAGGGCAGGTTTTACTTCAAGTAAATGTTTCATTTTCACACGTTAGAAAGTATGAATTATATTCTAATATTAGCGCGAAAAGTTGAATTGGGAGCGAGAGCTTTTGTAAAGAAGGAAAAAAGAACAGTCTTTATTGATTTACAAAGTTTACTTGGGCAAGTAATAAAGAAAAGGCTTAATATACAGAATGAGAAGTTTGCGAAAACGTGCTTTCACGTAAACTAATTTTAAAAAACAGAATGTTCGGGTAACAGCTTACGCACGCTTCTGACTATTCCATGCGCTCTAAGGGGTGGTGTCGTAATGCAGTCAAACCGACGTCAACCGAAATAGTTGAATTGGAAAAGAGAAATGGTCGCATGCGACAGCTTTCTGTTTGTTTGTCTTAATGCTGTCAAACAAATGTTAAAAATAATGGGGTTATTAGGGAAAAGATCTGGAGAGCTAAACGTTTCAAGCTATTACGTCTGATTAACGTAACATCTAAAAGAACAGTGATTGAATAAAATTTGGGTCAGACAACACTTGAGTGTTTTATTAATTCCAATAGTATATAACATTCATTTAGATATGAATTCTTATTGTACATAACATTCATTTAGATACCTTTATTTCTTGTAGCGGAGCTACGTATTTGCTCAATCTAGAGCCGTAACGAGTTTTACAAAACAATCGAGGCTGTCCGATTTGTTACAAACCCGATCTAGACTTTGCAATGTGTCGACTTGGCCTTGTAATACGAAATTAGGCGCTGCTCGATAAGTTAACCGAATCAAGACATCAATTGAGTAATGTAATGATCAATACATGATACACATGGGAGATTGTTGGGTGTCATATATTAAGCCGAGAATATTGGATAAGCGTATATCTCTACTCGATGCTAACTTCTTTCGTAGGGCGAGTGAAACAAGTGGTTTGTGTAACGTTTATGCATCTCAGTATATTTTCATTATTTATATACATATATATATATATATATATATATATATATATTAATTCATTTAAAATAGCCGTTATTGATTTATACACGTTAGAAAAAACACTATATATGTATTCAGAATTAATAGTGCAATGCAAGCAAAAGAAAGCATTCATAAAAAAACATCACATATTAACGCCCCCCACCCAAACAGTCCCAGCTTCGAATAACAACTCAGCATTCTCAAGTTTTCCGTATTTTTTATATCAACGATATACTCCTAATAATAATCTACGGCCGCCAATGGGTTTTACATCTTTGAATACTAACTAAATGCGCATATGTATTTTGTGTACATTTTTATAGTATCATTTTTTGCGTAAAATAGTTTACCTTACCGAAATATGTATGCGCATAAAGATATTTACACTACAAACATGTTATTGAGTACAATTATATAAACGAAGTAAAATTCATATGATTGTTCCTGCTACTCTATGAAAAAAACTGCAAGTGGAACTCTTCTTCCACTCCTTGTCTGTCTGTCTGTCTGATTGTCTGTCTCTCTTTATCATATATATATATATATATATATATATATATATATATATATATATATTTAAGTATAAATTTTTATTTATACAAACATTATTGGTTACATATGTGCATACATGTTTCGGTTTCACTTTTCCCAGAAAGTCAACCTCATCAGACC
Organism: Sepiola atlantica; assembly: GCA_963556195.1. Taxonomy (NCBI): domain Eukaryota; kingdom Metazoa; phylum Mollusca; class Cephalopoda; order Sepiida; family Sepiolidae; genus Sepiola; species Sepiola atlantica. The sequence goes on along the minus strand of OY744516.1, from coordinate 1,576,927 downwards.
AAGAATTTTCGAGAAAGGGATGGATTTGAAGAAATTTCTCTCCTAAATAAATCTTTTTGGGGTTTAGTCATTTTCTATTTCTTATGGATTAGTATCGGATTACCTATTCCGCTTGCTGACCTTTTTGGTTAGTGGTTGTCCTTTTTATTACTTTTTATGGCGTCTTCATTTCCCATCCTTATTTTATTGCCCCCTACTTTCTGGGTTTCTTTGAACTCTTTAACCTACAAAGTTTTACAAACTCACTTCAGTATAAATATCTTATCTATATATCAAGAACCACACATATATAAACAAACTCTAATAGATACGCAGATACAAATAAATAAACAGACATTGATATACATACACATCTAAACATGGACACACACAGATCCACTATCAATCAAGTATATAGTCAAAATACATACGTGCTTATAAATATATTCTAGATGTATATTCACTACAAAAATAAATATATTCTAGATGTATATTCGATACAACAATCAACACTTCTACACAAACACATATATGTACAGCTATATGCACCTACACACGCATATCTATACATACACACACATACATATATATACATATATATACATATACACATATATACACACACACACACACATATACATGCACATATATACATACATACACAGACATACATATATATATATATATTTATATATATATACACACACATACACACATGTACTATATATATATATATATATATGTATACATTATCAATAGATTTTAAATATCAAAGTTGTTTGATACCAGCAGACGATGTCGTTTCAGATTTTCAACCACCCACACCAACACACACACACGTATATATATATAGAAATACCCATCAGCTTTTTGCAAGCAAATACATATGTAGTAATATATTCACGAACACGTATTTGAATTAAACGAATTTTATGTGTTTCTTTCGGTCGGCTCCTCATCATAGAATGATGATTAAGCGATTGGCTTCTATTTAAAGTATTAACTTCCCCGTGAGCGCGAAAATAGGTTCAGTCTTAAAGAAAACGTTGTTTGCCGTTGATTACAGCGCCATCTATCAGCTCAGATAGGAAATGGTCGGCTAATATTGAATAAACATCCACTGCTTACTTTTTTTCGTCCGGACGTATTTTGTAATTAACACATTACACCAGTCATTAATTCTCTCCTATTTATTTAGTGAATAAAGGACAGTTTCCTTTATCATGACTGTACTAATGTTTACAGCGTTTCAATCGTTGTACTCTCTGGTCTTCTTTATAAGCCTTTTTGTCGTGCCAACTCCTATATCCACTATGTTATGTGTCCAGTGGTTAACTCAAAGTGAGTTGTGAGATTTATAATTTTCCTGTATTCAAGGTTCAGTGTTTAGATACACCCATATTGCATTTTAAATGTTCAAATTGTAACTCATTGGCTAAGTTTTATTATATCCATTATTACTATTTTTAACAATGGGATATTTTTCTTTTTGTTGTTTCGGCTTCTGTACTATTCGCTAACTTCTATTACATACAGTTTTATTAATCAGCTTTCTGGTAAGTTCCATGGATCTATTTAGCTTTCGGTCTGCACTTATATTCCTTGATTTGATTGGATGTATATTATTTGGCATCTATCGGTAACCGTCGGGAAATAGCTTCTTGCGCTGAAGATTGTCTGTAGGTAATAAGTAATTACTATTTATTTATAAATACTATTGTATAGCCCCCTTTACTAAGGCTGGGCACTCTGAGTGAATTTAATAACAAGCAGTACCACTAGTTTCATTGCGAGATCAAACGCAATTTGTTGTTGTTAGATCACTCTTCGCTGTTTACTGTGAATACCCGCCGACTTGGAATTTACAAATTTAAATTCCCCCTGAATTCTGAGCTGATTTCTGGTGGGCAACTAGTAACTCTCGTGACTTGCGAATCAGTGGTGATTTGTAGTCGGAGTTCGTGCCCGTCGACCGTCAGAAATTAGCTTCATGCACTGAACATCATGTAAGCATGAAACATTGATATATGTAGGTAATAAATAATTAATAGTTATTTATAAGTATTATATATATATATATATATATATATATATATATAAAGAGATAGAGTGGGAGGGAATGAGAAAAGGGGTTATGGTCATAACAGTTGAAGCTTGCGTCATTCATCTCGATTCTCGTTTCACTCACACATCTTTATTGTTACGGTAGTCATCCCGCAAACGTTGATATCACCCCTAACTTGTGTATCACTATGTTTATGTGACATTCAATTTCCATACCTAAGCAATTATTATTTTCATAATATTATTTAACACGATTTAACATATATATCAAAAGGCAATTTTGAAATATATGAGAAACCTACAAATAATATATGCTAACCCTACAAATACACTAATATTGGAATACTTAATATCAGAATGCGGCTGAATTATCAAAAGTCAGCATAACAATTCTATACACACACACACACCAGAATAGTTTGGAAAAAGGATTGAAAGAGTCGCATGTTGATTTATGCCAGAGGCAGGAATTATTCAGCAAATACTGGTGCTTTTAAAGCTCATTAATAATTAAAATACATATAAAAAAATTCTATCTCTATCTCTCTCTATCTATATATCTATCTATCTATCTATATATATATATATATATATATATATATATATGTCTCCCCTTATTATATTTATCTATCTATCTATCTATCTATCTATCTATCTATAAATTAATCTATCTATCTATCTATCTATCTATCTATCTATCTATCTATCTATATGTGTACTTATCTATCTATCCATCCATCCATCCATCTATCTATCTATCTATCTATCTATCTATCTATCTATCTATCTATCTATGCCTCTTCCTATTCTATCTATCTATCTATCTATCTATCTATCTATGTATATGTTTTGGCGTGCATATATGATATGATAATCTTAAACATAGATTCGATGAAAAATATTTATCCTCAATTGAGAACTGAATATTACACTTTTAGTTTCTGGTGAGTTCTATGAGATGATATTCATTGAAATAAATAAACAAAATAAATATTACATCATGATGCAAAAACTATTTTTAAAACTTAAACATATGAAATAATTATATTATATATGTATTCATTTATTTTCCCTTTTCCTTATAAACGGATGCACCAGAGGTATGTTTTTTTTCTTTTGTTAAACACCTTTAAAAATAAATAATATTGCTGATCAGCTGCGTCAAAATGTATTTCATCAAAACATCAAGAATGTTTGTTTTTCTCGTCCGTTCGAATAATCTTTGGAATCATCTGCAAACTATTTAATATTCTTATTGAACGCATTACACGTTGAAGTGCATAAGAATCATTTCTGTTGATGGAATAAATAAATATTTTGGGAAATGGATGGCCGGTTGGTCGACGTGAAAAACAAATATGGCGGCTGACACGCAAAGTGAAAATTGATGACGTCATTTGATGCTGCACGTCCTGTTGGCCGTATTTGCCTTTTGTGGTTTTCATTTCCTGCTTCATGTATTTCAGTCTAATATTGGAATACTTAATATCAGAATACGGCTGAATTATCAAAAGTCAGCATAACAATTCTATACACACACACACACACACACACACACACCAGAATAGTTTGGAAAAAAGGATTGAAAGAGTCGCATGTTGATTTATGCCAGAGGCAGGAAATATACTGGTGCATTTAAAGCTCATTAATAATTAAAATACATATCAACAACTTGTTATTTTCTAGATATGAATACATTTGACACCTTATTCAAGTAATTCTATGAAAACATTTTCTGTCGTACGATGTTTTTCAGGTATGGCAATTTGTAAAATTATTGTTGTCCTTCTTACTTTTACTATGCGTGTTTGATTATAAGAAAGAGAATTACACACACACACAATCATTTATACTTTTACACACACGTATAGTATGCTGTAATAGTGCCTAACCAATTGAATTCGCTACACATACAGTGGGTTAAAATTCTATCACTGAAACATGAATTCAAAATTACAATGGGAACATGATGAAAACATAAAACGTCTATGAGTTGACACTGATAAGAAGTAACCTCGAAGCTTATAATATACAACATAAAACAATTATGTTAATCTTCCAAATTTGATATAGAAGAAGTTATGGAATATAAGAAGTTCAAATCATGCAGATTACACAGAATTTACGATATTGAAAGTCGGGGTTGCTAATTTTATACATTCAACCTTTACTAAAAATAAACAGTTCGAATGTTTCAAACATTGTTACTTCTACTATATGTAAGCATTTTCGTAATGTAATGACATTGTCTACGATAAAGTATCTACACTAAAAATCCAAAACATTCAAACAGCATGAACATCCATGAGATATTTAAAATACACACACTTGATCTGCAAATCAACGCTGACATTTATTACATTCCATGCTAAGAATTTGACTAAATATTACAAAATACAAATATGTGAGATCAAAGGCATTAAACTAAACGATCAGGAAACGGCCCTTTGTCCTATTGTGGAATTTGTCCTATTGTGAAATTTGTCCTATTTTGGAATTTGAACCACACAATCAATGTTACCCAGGCTACGCTAAACAATTAATCCAAATGAAAATATTACCCGTCTGACTTATATATATATATATATATATAACAACACATAGATATGTTTTCATCTAATAAGTTTTATATTATCGTGGAAATGGCTTTACGCTTAAAATCATGCTTAAACACAGCCTAAACTATTATGGAAAATGGTTGAAGTAATTTTGTCGATTATAGAAGTATCATTGAATGGAGAATAAAGTAGTTTTGTGAATTAGAGTAATCTCGAACCCTGTTATAAACGACTATTCAGCACGCGTTTATAATATAATCCGTGGAAGGAATCAAGACGAATAGAGATTTAGACATGTTATAACGAGCACGACTGAAAGGTTGTATGTAAAGGGAAACCCAACGGATCTGCATAACCACTAATACAGAATCGACGTGATCCGTAATCAAGCGGTTTGCATATTAAACATTTATGAAATAGTTGATGGAATCCACATAGAATCCACATTTTACATTGAATTCACCATTCCAATTTCGGCGAAATATTCTTCTGTTGCTCAACATTAAACCTGTTCGGTTTCCTTGATCCATTCTCTGTAAATGTTGTGATACTTGCATCTCAAATGATAACATCTTTTTGAAACACTCAGTATACCTATCTATTTATATAGGGTTTAAATTGCTCAACTATCTGCTCTCAAACACGAGTTGAAAAAATACCGTATATATATCAATGCACATATATACATACATATATACATATATATATATATATATATATATATACATATATATACATATATATATACATATAGATGCATATATATATATACATATATATAGAGAGAGATAGATACACACACATATATATATAAATATAAATAAATATACACACACATATATATGCATACATATACATATATATGCATATATATATATACAAATGTATATATACACATATATATATATATATATATATATATACACAATGCAGGTTATAAATAATTAAATAGTTATTCATTGTAAGTCATAAATAATTTAATATTGTACTCATGTAGGTTACAAATAATTTAATATTTATTTATATAGGTTATAAACCATTTATTATTTATTCATACATAGATATATACATATATATATATATATATATATATATATACATATATATATATATTGCGTAATTCAGTGTAATTTAAGCAAATAATTTCAGTATATAATTTGGAAGGTCATTATTCAAAATCTTAAAGAAAGACCTGCCCAGAATAGAGCATTGAGGCATTTTGGTGTCATTATTATGCGATTAAGACCGTCTCCCCAAAAGCTATTTTTATAGACTCATCAGAGCGAAAATATTCGAAGGTTGAGAATACATCGCAAGATATCTCATAGCTTGTAATTATGTGCCAGACTATACCAATACTGTGAATATTTTACGAAGTATTGCCCTACAAACAATCACCTCTTTTTCGCACATGTGATTTTGTATTCCGGTATAATATATATATATATATATATATATATATATATATATATATATATATATATATATATATATATATATATTATTTTCTCTTCTTTTTCCCTTTTTCTCTTTCTTTTTCTTTTTTGTTTTTTCTTTTTCCTTTTCTTTTTTTTCTCTTTCTTTCCTTCTAAATATACAAATACCAACATAACGGCTTTCTCTTCATGATTTCTCCTGATTAAGCGTCTTCACGCTTTTTAATTAAAAATTCTCTGCATACAGCGTTTCATAACGATTAAAACTGAACACAGATGTTCCTTGAAGAAATTTCATTATTTACCATTTCAGGCTGTGCTGACGAAGACGGGATTTGGGAATCCAACCTTTTTCCTATCAGATACCGCCGGTACATGTCTGATTAAAATCTGTATTTATAAATAAAAAAAAGTATTACGCTCTTAATTTACTTTAATTGAGCACTCTGCTGGTATTTCCCATTTATTCTTTTTTTAGTATACCTTTATACTTTTATATATATATATATATATATATATATACATATACATATATATATATATATATATATATATATATATACATATACATATATATATATATATATATATATATATATATATATATATATCAGTACGAAAGAACTAGCATCACTTCCACGTACAAAATCGAGCTTACAACCATCTAGTTGGCATCTGTAAGCTGTTACCATTAGACTTCAGGTGAAGCGCTCGTAAATAATATCTACATTGTATAGTTATATATATATATACCCCGAAAACCGTTTCCACAGTGCTCTATTTGTTTATTTAGAAACAGCTTTGCATTACATTAAGAAATAGCAGGAGACTTCACTCAAGGAATGTCCTCGACTCGAGAAAAGATATTATATAGTGATTAACAGACAGACTGTTTCGCTGTATAACAGCTCTTTAGTGCATATTTTTTTAGATTGTTCGAACTACTGTTTCCACCACGTTTCGGCCTATTTACAGGTGCGTCTTGTTGAACTAGTGAATCTGTATGTTGAACTAAGCATTCTTTCGACCAAAGGCCGAAGATAGATTGGAGATAGTTCCAGCCAGTTTTTTTCTGTGAGATTGCCAAATATGATTCGCAGTTGTCTTTTCAATCAAGTTCATCCTACATCAGTTGATAGGATGTGGTCCGCTTATTGCGCCGGTCACTACGTCAGTTAAAGGAGGTTGTCCCCTTTTGTACTCTTAATGTATCTCTGTCAGAGTTTACTAGTAAGAACTGTGTAATTACCTTGCACGTGTATGAATATTCCAGATGGGTTGGCGTGAAGCTTAAATATAATGTTGTAGACCTAATAAATATCCTCGACTTTGCAATTGACAAAAGTTGTCAGACTATAACAGAAGTACATTTGAGCTTTACGTTTAGTATCATACGTTGCCCTTCGATCTTCCTTTTTGACCCAAAGATGTCAGAATTTGTTACGTTCAATAACTTTATTCCACAGTCAAATTGCCCCTGCTGTTTGAGTCTGGTTAACTGGAGCCGTTCACCATTGTGTTGATACTTATTGACAGCCATTCTTCCATGTAGGTACGCTACACAGCGTTTCCACATAACAGTGTATGTTCCACATATTTCATAACATTCGTCAATCGGACGGTAATTATTACATTAGTCACTTTTTTGTGACACAAGCTGCTGACTTGTACGATTGGACTCTCATTATTATAGTTTATAAACTTCTACCGCAAATGAGATTTATCCTCTTGGTTGGTTACACGTATATATCTCTCTCTCTTTCTCCCCCTCTTTCTCTCTCTCTCTCTCTCTCTCTCTATATATATATATATATATATATATATATATATATATATATAGGATCAAATATAAACCAAATGTAAAACTTTTAGTAAATGGAACCTATAGTGTAGAGGTTTAGCTCAATATACGAGATAGAGCAATTGTAAAGATAGAAGAAAAAAGAGTGATAAATATTTCAAATTTCAATTGTTCAATGCAAGGTGTATTCAGTAATAAACTAGTGTTCATTATTCTTTCCTTAAGCACAGGGTTTTCAAAGATCGAGATCTTATAATCTGTTTAACCCTTTTAAATCCCTTAGCTAGTAACTGCAATTATTCGCCAAATGTTTGCGTGTTACCTCTGAAATGTTAGAAGTTCACTCATTGGAATTCTATTTTGAGCATCGGCAAACTTTATACTTTCGAGTTTACCCTGCCATTCCCTAAATCCATTTTATATACGGGTTTTTTATCCACTTCCTTCTCTCTTCATATTAATCTTACTCTCAATAACCTATCTCTTAACCTTGACTATATATCGCTCGCTCCTACACTCAATCCTCCTTTAACTTGTATTAGTTTCTGTAGATGTAAGTCTTTGAAATTCCAGTTCTCAATAACAAGTAGAGTTGTTCTTAATGATATATTTTTAAGTATAAATGTTTAAGTATAAAGAAAAATTCATACTATACACACACACAGACACACACGCATATATATATATATATATATATATATATATATATATATATATATATGATCATATTATATATCATGATTCACAACCGACGAAGAATGCTCCATTTCTGTTTACAAATACGTTTGCTTTGATGTTAGTTTTTCATATCACTTACCACAGTGCCAAATCACACATGAAAACTATATATATATATATATATATATATATATATGAAAGATTGTACATGGTCATATATTTAAGTTGGAAATAAACTAGTATATTGTAGGGTTATATGTAATATTAATTATTATATAAAGAGAGACAATAATGATACTAATAACAATAACAGTCGTTGTGATTAGTGTATATTTACAACTAAAAACAAATATATAAGTATAACCAATATTTAAATGGAATTAAAAAGGAGATATTATACTGTGCTCTGAAATACTGCGTTGAAATAATTATGATAAAATTCTACGTACTAAACCACACGAGAAAACACATCTGCAGTTGTCTCTTAAAACCATAGAATCATGTGTAATGGTGAGTGAGTGCGGCACTCATGAGAACGATATTTATTGTTATACATTCATTAATGTCTAACATTGGGCAATTCACATAATAACGTTTTAATTGCATTTTATTGATTGGGAAAAAGTACTTTTTTATGCAAATTCGTAAATTATTACCTCAGCGATATTTATAAAATCATTGCTGTTTTACTTTCTTTTCATTTTAAGTTATTTGATTATACGACATCATTCTAGTCTTAATTTCATAATACATTTGATAAAATATCACACTAAAGTAAGATACTACAAATACTGAACGGCATCTTCTTAAAATCTATCAACGAATAATTCCTCGTCGAAGTGTGCAGTCATTTTGTTAACAATCTGTGCGCATATTTAATACTGTCAGATTTAATCTCTAAATCGAAAATGTGATCAGTTTAGTGCGTGAAATCTCGCGTGATTCTGCACCACCTCAAAGACGTTGATAGAAATTTGAATCATGCACTAATGGATTCCATTAGCCGTTACACAAGACATGCTTTTTCGCACCGAACTCTACCTCTCTGATGGATATAACTTAACTATAAAAATGATAACAAATTATATCAGCATGTTTCACCATATGTTAGGGATTATTAAAGATGCTGTTAGAATGGTTAATGTATAACAAGCTGTGTTCTGTATATGGACTTAAAGTTGAAGCAAAATACCTATTATACACTATTCACTGAAGCCAACTTGCTATGTGTCTTCATTGCTGGAATGTAGTTTGGCTGAAATATTCATCAGAGGTAGTAATATGGAAGCGAACAAAATAAACCCGATGGGATTTGTACATGACTTGTATATATATATATATATATATATATATATATATATATATATATATATATATATATATATATATATATATGTGTGTGTGTGTGTGTGTGTGTGTGTGTGTCTGTGTGTGTGTACTATTAGTGAACACTATTTGGCAACCTTATAAGGCATTTCTGTTGCTAATCGTGTACTTTTATGAGAGAAGGTAAGCACTGCAATGCTTTTATTTATTCAATAAAGTACAAGTCTTCCTCAATAACTGTGATCTTTGTATGAACTAAAACCTTATTGATTAGAAATAAAGTGTCTGCAAAACTAAGTCTTCCATCATTTGAACTAACATCAGACTATATGTGAATTAATGGTTTATCTACCTGTTTAATATATGCTGCCGTGCCAAGTTTTGAAATCAAAACGTCTTTAATCAACAAACTATCCAACACACGTTAACCTACGCTTGAACAGAAACAAGAGATTACTACTTTCACAAAATGGATATTCAAGCTCATTAATTACATACTTTTTCCCAGGAATACAGTAGATTATACTGTAAGGAGACATCAGTGACAAAACAAGACGCGAAGTAGTGCTGGTAGATCAAAATCCAGTAGTAAGCGGTAAAAGTTAATAACTATGATCATTACATTAATTTGAATTAATTTATTGTAGTTGTGTAGTATTATGCAGGGCTTAATAAAAATGACTCCACATGTATCTCATGAAAATATAAGATGCAACTTTATTATTTGTTGGTGACGATGAGGGTGGTGGTTTGAGAGGATTTGTTCACATGGAATCAGACGGTTGATTCTTCTCCGAGACTCGATCGTCAACTGACTTCTTTCAATTGTCGGTTGTTATTATATAACAATTTCGTGGCCACCTCGACGACCTCATCGAGCTTGCACTCGGTGACGGCTTGAACTCATTTGACAATTCAACAAATCTGTCTATCTTTTCTTGGCATGATACAATTGCACCTGGTAAAATGGCCTTTAACTCTTCCGACATATCTCTTTCTTTTGACATTGGGTTCCTACCGTTTAAGTGATTCAACTGCAGGTGCATATCTTTTTGTCAACATGATTTTACATTATGACAATTGATCAGTCTATGTCGCTTCTTCCGTTGCAGGTGTTTGATGTTTTGGTACAGCGTTTCTTGTCAAAACTGACCTTCATGTCATCCGATAGTTTTATTATCTTTCGACAATCGATTATATGTTGCCTCATCATGTGCAGGTGTTTGTCTGGTTGTGAGTTTTATTTTATTTTCAAATAACTTTTTGGTCATCCTATAATTATCTTACCTTTTGACTATCGCCAGTTGCATCTGTTTAATCAACAAATTTTGCGTACACCGACTCGGTTATGTAACAGTTGTATGGCTATTAATTGAACAGAACTGGGTCTGATGAACTTAAACGTTGTTATACATTTGAATAAACGCAAATATGAAACATTGTTAATAAATAGATGGACATGAAACGGAATGAAACTGTAAATACCTAATTACAGTTTATATATATATATATATATATATATATATATATATATATATATATATATATATATAGTAGCAGGGCTTACAAACGAAATAGAAGAAATTTAATAGCATGTGTAACATCTTTACATTTAAACTTTCTCTCTCTCTCTTCAGCTGCCTATTTATCTTACTTCTTTTTTGTTTTAGTGCTGTTATGTTAGCAAGGAGGCCTTCACGGAACTCCCAATGTTACAATTTAAGTATGAAGAGAAATGATGGTTGTAGTGATTATTCATCCCGAGCAATGCAGAGTATAACTATTATTTTCGGGCAAGTCCTAATTACTTGCCTTCGCATATATCAAAATAATATGAAGATAATGAGGTTAGAAAACAACAATAGTCTGAAGAGATGTACTAATACCACTTACAAATGTGATTCTGTTGTCTTACAATTTTTGATCCCGGACAACACCGAATAGAACAAATAGTCGTTGTCAATTCCTAATTTCTGCCCTCCCTCTCCATTTCCACATTAGAAAATACGTTATGTTGATGAAGTCAATAGTCCGAAGATAGTTAATATATAACAGTTACCAACCTTAATACTGAAATTGCACAATTATTGATCCGGGACAACGCTGAGAAACACAAATGGTCACATTCAATTTTTAATTTATATTACCTCCTCTTTTGAACCTATTCAGAAGATAAATTATGTTGATGAAGTCAATAGTCCGATTATACTTACTATACTCCATTACACACAGTTATGCTGTAATCTAACAATGTAGAACCTATGGTTCCGGCAAATAACTAATTTCTTGTTCCTATCTCAATTTAACAATAATATGAAGATAAATGATATTAAGCACTTTCGAGTATGGCTCCCGTGTGCATACTATAAAATACAGAGAAGTTATTTATGCCGAAGTGCACTTTGTTTAAACACACCAACTCTGTCCAAGATATTGAGCACTGTTGTGAGCACTCTTGGGTTACTACCTGCTTTATCTAGGATATTTATAAGAATGAAAATATAAATGAAAACATTTTAAAGAGAAAAAATTAAAGAAGTATAGGGAGAAAAATAATAACTTAAAATATGAATGAAAAGTAAAATGTAAAAAAATGAATGCAAAATAATTAATGAAAAATAAAATGAATGAAAACTTTAAAGAAAAAAATGAAGTAAAGATGAATTAATAATGATTTTAAAAAATCATCCGGCCTAAAATATCATGTAAGATCGTTTTTATTAACACCGGTTTGCAATTTATTATGTCGGATAGGGCGACCATGCCCAAGTGAATAGCTTCTACTTCTTCATTAAACATTTAGTGGAATAAAACAATATTTGCCGAAAAAAAAACATCCGGCCTAAAATAGAATGTAAAATTTTACTTTTGATTAACACCGGTGTCATATTTCCAATGTCAGATATGGTGGACATGCCCAAGTGTGTATCTTCTGTTTTCCTCTTTAACACATGTAAAAGTGTCCTCAAATAGCGTACGCATATCGCATATAATGTGTTTGGACTGAAAGAGTTTGAAATACAACTGCATACTCATTTCCGTGGACCTTGCGGGCATTGACGGGCATTGGCGGCAGTGGCGGATATTCGTATGAAGTGGCGGACATAATGTAAAATTTAAAAAAATGCTGACTCATTTCCTTGTTTGAATGATGAGTTGGTGATTTCCTTACATGGCAGACCGTGGCGGACATTAGCGGAACGTAGCGGATAGTGGCGGATATTTGCAGGTATTGGCGTGCATTGTCTAAGAAGAATAAAATCAAACACAAAGATAATGAAGAAGCAAGTGAAGAAGAAAAAAAAATTGATAATCCCCTGAGGCGACCGTGCAGGGAAATGCCGACGGGGCTGCAGTCCAAGGTTTATACCTTCACACTTCCAGAAATGGTTAGTATATTAAAATCACGCCTTGTTTCTTCCGTACCGCTCCACCTCATTATTACGTCATGTTCGGATTAGTTGTAGAAATGACACGGGTATCAAGGTAAAGCCTGGGAGAGTGGGCCTCCTTCTTCCTAGAACTCGACTCAGACCGACATAATCAGCGTCTATTAATTTTGAATTCCCTTTCTTGCATTTTTTTTACAAATTACTACAAATTAGAACATGAATACATTACAAACATCTATAAATATGAAATCAAGGAGGCCTTCAGAGATCTTATAGCGCGGAGAGAAACGTAATGAAACAATAATAGTGTGACGATGGTGTAACAATATTACCGAAACGCATCACAATGACGTCATGCACCTTTCAATATGATGTCATGCGTTCAAGATAACATTCAAATTATGATCACATTAAATGAACAAATGCCTATTTGACCTCTCCCCCTATTTAAAAAAAAAATTTCTAAATTACTTGGCCGGGGTTATTATTGACTGTTTGTTGTGTATTTTTCAAGTTATAGCGAGACATAAATACACTCAGACTTTTTGCCTTATCTATATTCAGATATGCTATGTTCGAACCCTTTATTCTTGTTGTTGGACACTGCTCAACTGCTTCCTATGTGCGTTCGCTGATCTAGCGTATATAGAGTTTAATTTCACTTAATTTCAGTGCTAATTGATGGTAGCAGAGGGATACAATACCAGACTACGTGTCAGTGGTGACTTTGAACACGTGTTCGTGGCCTCCGACCGGCAAGAATTAACATCACCTACACTGAACATTTCAAAAGCATGCAACATCGAGTAATAATAATAAATATGTATTCACTGGCGCATTCCGATGTGTATCTATATTGATGAAGAATTACGTGTAATGTAGTAATGTGTAATGTAGTATTTATACACACACACATATATATATATATATATATATATATATATATATATATATATATATATATATATATATATACAATTAGGGATGAGAGTTATATCATACTGTGACTTTTTCATATCATATCTCTCTCTCTTTCTCTCTCTCTCTCTCTCTCTCTCTCTCTCTATATATATATATATATATATATATATATAATTATCAATGACAATATATGTATTAGCATATATTATCAGTGCCCTTTTACATTGCATCTCCTTAAAAGATTCAGCTCGATGATTGTAAATTAGTTACAACAGAGTAAATATAAGTAAGGTTCATATTATATTCCAATAACTAGTTTTTATTTTAGTATTTTTATTTTTATTTTTTCATATTTCCCAAAAACATAAAATTTCTATGAGATATATTTTAACCGTCCGTTTCATTTGTCGTGAGCCAAACAACATTTTTATGTCAATATCGTCTCTGCAACCATTACAAACTAATCAGTAAAAAATCACAAAGAGTAAAAAGTTATTGGATTCAAATTTCTTGAAAAAACCTACACTATAAAGTGGTTCATTTTAGGTGAAACCAAACAAAAAACAAAGAAAAGAGCAAACTCACACGTGGGGGAACCCAATAATACGCAATTTAGAATTTTTTGTTCTGAGCTAGCACATCCTAAAAGTTGTGTGGACATTTAAAAATTGTAGTTAAGTAACATTTCTTAAAATAGTCAATAAGTTCTATAAGTTATTTATAAAAATTCTAATTCACTTGAGGGTATTTTTTTACTTTCTAAACTTACATCAATTAGCCTTCAGATGTCTATTTAGGTCATTTAGATACAAAGCTCCGTTGTTACAACGGAGCTGGTCTCTTTTAAGTTCAACAGTTTATAGCCAGTGTCACATATATATATATATATATATATATATATATATATATATATATATATATATATATATATATATATATATTACATATTACACCAACATTCTGCAAATTATTCCTCCCGGTATTTTGCTAGCTCGTAAGAATTTCTTACTGTCCAATTTTAATTTATTTTTAATCTTCATTCGTTATTTCTGTTGTCTTAATTTAATTCTATTATTGATGCCTATGTTTTCTATATCCTCTCTGCTCACTTTTATTATTTCTTTTTTTCTACTTTCTATTTTTATATTAGCCCCCATTTTCCTTCTTATAACATTGCCCCACTATTGTTTATTGATCTTTCTCTCATGTTTACCTCTACCTTCAGTCTTTCAGTCTTATTTGTAATTTTCGATACAGTTTTTCATTTCATTTTACTATCCGACTTCACCTCATCCTATTTCGTAATTTCATCGATAAGCTGATAACAACTTTTATCACCCCGAAAGCAAATCTTAAGAATGCCAAAGACTTACTGATTAGAACCGAGAGAGACGAGAAACAGGAAAAATCAATCGTTCGCCTCTTTGATGTGAACTGACAAAGTATTTTCTTTTTTTCATGGTCCCTGATATCAAACTTTACTCATGCCACCAGCAAATTAGGTTTTGTTTCCTTTCCACCAGATACTATGCATCTCATATTACGTTGAGGATATCGATGCTATTGGGCAGATCCACAAATTAGCAACAACCTTTTCGGTACTCTAACGAGTAATATTACCACCATAGGTCGACTCTTATGCTCATCCTGGACGTCGGAGATACGACCGGCCTTACCTTTTTCTGAACTGTGATTGTTATCGTAATCGATCGCCACCACTTCTCTGCAAAAACTTCACAGAAAAAAAACCGGAAGAAGACAAACTGTATAATTAAAACAAAAATTGGCTTTCTTAGTGATTATATGAAGATAATCATTATTTAAGTATGTAACTATTACCTAATTCGTTCTTTCCAATACAGAATAATATAATTCATAGAATAAAGAGAAGATACTGTGTTTATGCATCAATATACACACACACACACACACACACACACATATATATATATATATATATATATATATATACATAGTATGTTTAAGTGCAATGCACAGTGCTGGGTAGGTTGTAAGCTGGAAGGAACAAAATAATAAATAGAAATGAGACTTACTATTTACTTATTCAAAAATCTTACATAACAGCAAGTGTGGTGTTAGCTGTTTGTTTGTTGTCCGGTTGATTATTAAAAATCATTTATTTAATAGTTCGGGAAAAAACTTCCCTTTGTCAGAAATAATAAAGACCAAAGGTAACATTCGTCTGTGTAGAGAATTCACCAAAATGGATGCCAAAGGGGAGGGGCAAATAAGTCCCACAGAGAATAGAAATTAATAAATTTAAAAATTATGTTTTGTATATAAATGTAGTGTTCAAAAATATGTGTGTAATATATAAATGATAGGTATTGTATGGTGATGAATTAACTGTTTGTTTTGATAATATCTTTTTATTTTTATTTGTTTCTGTGTGTTGTTGTTTTATTTTCGTATTTGGTATTGTTTTGTTTTTAATATAAAGTAATTAATTCATCTCTTTTTAATTATTATTAATTTTATTAAATTAATTGGTTATCATATATTGAAAACATATTATAGATTGTGAGTTTCATTAAATTAGTTTATCGAATTAATGTAACATGTTCCTTATTATAGGATGTTAAATTTAGTTTAGGCTTAAATGAATCTAGTTAAATTCGGGTATTTTAATTACAAGACAGTGTAAGGGGAATCACGCTGTCTATTATTAAATTGGGTTTTGAATGCGAATTAATTTGTAGATTCAGTCGGTAGAAGTCTGTGTATTACGTTATATTATTTTTATATATATATATATATATATATATATATATATATATTCTTTCTTTCTTTCCTTATTTTTTTCATTATGTTGTTTTCTATGTTTGTATATTATTTGTATACATGTTATATGTATTTAAATGTGGGGTGTTAAGGGGCAAATTGTTAAATTAATTAATAATGGTAGGTTATGAAGCGAATGATTTTGGTGGGTAAAAGAGTAGGTCGATTATGGTTTTTGGTTGTAAGGGGTTGTTATTCTCATGTGGCTGAATGTGTGTTGATATGAATGTTCGTATGGGGAGGAGCCTACTTGATTAGTTGGGTGTGTGGTGGTTGTAGTAGCGGATGGCTTAATATAGGAGTTAAGTAATGATGAAATTGAGAGGGGGAGTGAAATGGTGGAATTGGAGTATAATGGGTGTTAGATATGAGGGTTGCTCAGTGGGTAAGAGGGTAGATTATTATAGAATGAACGGTGAGTGGAGCGCGTGACGCTGATTTAGTCAGGGGTTTAATCTGGAGATGAAGATTCTGTGATTCTTAAGTCACCAATGTTTCTGACAGAAGCAAAGAGGAGACGTGAATGTCACGTTGAGTAGTGTGGCAGAATGTTGTGTGCCTGTGAAAAGAGAATATACGGGCGTCCATATGTTATTTGATGCGTAGGTGTAGCGGACTTGTGTTTTCTATGTGGAATTTGTTTCATTTGGTGGACTGTAGTTTGTATACACAGTTGGTGCGGTGGAATAGATCAGGGTTGGGGATACGGCAATTGGTCAGGGAGCAGGGTTCGGGTGTGCGGTTAGTATGTTTCTTAGATAGATGTTGGCGTAAGGAAAGGCCAGTGCGGGTTATTTGATGTCAAGGTTTTCTTTGTGTATAACCTTGCGGATAGGGGTTGTGATTTTATCACTAAAAAAAGGATTTTTTTAGGAAACAGGTGTTTGAGAAGGTGCGGTGAATTCGTGTTTTGGACTTATTTAGGCGGGCTATGGTGGGAGCGGGTTATCCATTAGTTTGGAAGATTTGATGGACATTTTTAGTTTGTGCTATTTTGTCAGCAGCAGAAGAACATTTGTTTTGTATGCGGGTGATCTCATTGTGGGCATAACCAATTTTGGCATTCATGTGCAGGGCACACTTAAAATGTATAAGAAGGTTTTCACAAGTGGGTTTCCTATAGAAGTTGGTATGTATAGAGGCGTCTTCGGAGATGTTAAGGCTTAAGTCAAGGAGAGAGAGAGAGTGAGCCAGAATAGTTGGGGGTGTTCTATGGTGAATTGTATGTGGGGGTCGGTGTTGTAATTTTTTTTAATATTTGGGTGGATAATCACGAGATTATGTGAGGATTAGTATGTCATCTATGTATCTGTAGAAGAATATATAGGAGAGGCAGGTGCTTAGTGCTCGTTGCTCAAGCCGGTTCCTGTAGGTGATGGCTAAGAGAGCGGAAAGGCTAGAACCCATGGGGAGGTCGGTAATGTGTGTTGCTGGAAAGTGAAGTATGTGTTGTCGATGATGATGCATAAAAAATTGTTGATATCAGTAGATGTTAGCCATAAGAGCTCTAGGTTGTCGGAGGAAGAGACGTGGTCGGTGATGAGGGCTATATCTGGGTGGGTTTGTATTGAAGTGTAGAGGGGTACTACGTCGAGGCTAAATATGTAGTTGTTAGACTGTAGTGGTTGGCGTTGCAGTGAGTGTAGTCTATTATATATATATATATACATATATATATATATATATATATATATATATATATATATATATATATATATTCAAACATTGTTAAAATAACAGAATTCGTCTGTTAAGTTTTACCTTTTTTTCATTTTTTCAATTATTCTGATGGTCTTTTTTTCTTAAGATCAAAAGAATTAATAAACGTTTCACGAACGTTTTCGATTTTTCGTCGAATCATCATCAGGTGTCAAAAGCAAATGAAGAAAAAAGCTGAAGAAAGAAGAGAACAAAAAAACAGCGGAAGAAACGCACATAGAACGGTTTCCGCATTGCTCCAGGAAGTCCTTAGCGATTTTAAATTCAGCTTTATTATAATTATTGGAGTTACATTCCCCGAAAGAGAATTTAAACTCATAAATAACATTGGTTCATTTTAGTTTGGGAAAAATTGTTGTTTACTACAAGATTTGGGGTGTTAAATGTTTTATAGTAAATAATGAGTCTAATGTTATTGTTACTGGGAATTGGGGATATGTATCTGTGTATAATATTTTTCGTAGCTTTTTCTTCTTATCTAAAGTTTGGTTGCATTTGATTACATATTACATATTACGATTAGCGAAACGGTCGTCCATTTTTGCTAGGCTGCTGCGTTCTTGAGTGGTGAGACAAAAAAATGAAAAAATAATTGTCGCCGAATATCTTTTATTTTGAAGAGAAAAGAAAATGTTTTCCCGCCCAAATTTTTTTTCCCGCAACAAAACGAAAACTAGGGGGGGGGGGTTGAAATTCGTCCTCCCCCTTAAAAATCGAGAGCGAACGCAGAACCCAAAGTATTTTCGAAGAACAAGTTATACGATGATTCATTGCTAACTTAAGGATGTTGAAAACACCCATTTCTTCAAGTATCAAAATGAGGATGCTTTTTCAACTTTGTCTCAGTGGTGCTTTTAGGTAGAGCGTCGGGCAGTTAGCGTCAAGGTTGCGAGTTTAAATCGCGGCCTGGACGCCAAAATTATTTATTGTTTATTTAGTCGTTAATAGGTGCCCTAATGTATTTGTTTATGTTTCTGACTTTGAAATTAATTAAATAGTAGTTACCCCCCCTCTCGTTTACAAACATTCTCGGCAACGGAAAGCCAAACAGACAGAATGACAGACAGAGAAGGTGTTCGTTATATAATGAGTGGACTAGCGTAAATAGACTCCCTAACGGTCCTCTATTTTTGCTAGGCTGCGTGTTCTTGGGTGGTTAGACAAAAGAAGAAAAATTGTCTCCGAATACCATTTTGTTTAAAAAGGGAAAACATTTTTTCCCCGCCAAAATTTTCCCCTCATATCTCATTCGATTTTCTTAGTTTTTAATTTATCATTCTGACGTTTCATCTTAGATGGTCAGACGATAAAGCCTTAATGAAAATTTTAGCAATTTTCTTTTTGTTCTTCCACCCACTCGTTTCATTGATTAAAACATGTTTTTTAAATGTTTCCTCTGAAATGTATCCTACGATTCTGTTGTACGCGAAATTTACTTACATATTTTCGAGGTCGGTACAACCACCAATTTATCAAAACGTTAAATAACGTCATACACATTAAAAATAAATTATTCGTTTTGAGGTGTAGATAAATTTTCTCAAATTTTGCCGCTTAAATCATATAGCTCCCGGATATATCTGTCACCGAATTTCTAAAATTTCATGTAAAAATTCGTTGGCAGTTCAACGTGTATTTTTACAAGACGAAATCCTCTTTAACTCCGATTCGTATAATTCGTTGTTAAGTAAATATCTTCTACTGTGGACTATGGTTTGGAAGGAATTTTCTTTCTTTGACAAACTTCGCTTTTCAAAGTTTTTGTCTAATGGCGATAGTTTCACCCTCAACAAAACCAATTCTTCATATAATAAATATTTGCAGAATTTGATTACCAAGAAGTTAGGCACTAGAGCATATTCGGATAAACATATATTTAATTATTCGTCTCATGCTCTATCCAATACTGAAATATGTGTCTTGTCTGCCGGCTTAGAATTTTGCATTCCTCCTTTCCACGTTGATAAAATCGACATATTTAGTAAGATTGAACTATTATATTCTACACTAAAAAACATTCGCCTATTTCAACTGATGAATTAACTATCGTTAAAATCCAGTTGGGTGAATTAGGTCGGAGGTTTTCTGCTATACGTACTAAATCTAGCGATTGTATTTGGCAGAAAAATCAGTTTGAAACTGCGAAATTACTTAAGTCGAACCCTGATATTTATATCACTCGTCCAGACAAAGGTTCAGGCGTTGTAATCCTGAACCAAGTAGATTATATCTCCAAAATGTGTAACATTTTGTATGATGAAAATACATTTTTTAAGATGGGTGGTTTAAGCCACGGTGACACTTTTCGTATGGAAATAAAAATACAGAAAAGGCTTCTTCAACTTCATAAAAGCAAGTTTATTTCTAAAGAGATATATGAGAGTATACGGCCTATCGGTTCGCAAAGGCCTAAATATACGCCTTACTCAAGGTTCATGAACCCAACATTCGTTTACGGTCTATTCTATCAATGTTGGGTTCTGCACAACATGCACTTGGTAAATGGTTAGTTGATATTCTTAAGCCCGGCAAATTGATGGTATATCCATGGGCAGCCCTCTTGGTCCATCGTTAGCCAACATTTTCGTTGAATTTTTGGAAAACCAATTATTTTCCAAGGTGACCAAGCCGGCTGTTTACACACGTTACGTTGATGACACTTTTGCCTGTTTTCCCTCACGGAGTGATGCTGAACAGTTTCTACGTCTTCTTTGTGACTTGCATCGATCGTTGCAATTCAATATGGAGGTCGAGGATTGTAGTTCTTTGCCATTCCTCGATGTTTTAGTGTATACATCTGGTTTATCGTTTGAAACCTCTTTGTATAGAAAACCAACGTTTACATGCCTTTATCTAAATTGGTTTCTCTTCGCCCCAAGAGCAAGAAAAATAAATCTTATTGGTACTCTCACTCATCGAGCACTTATGATTTGTTCACCAACACGACTCGATGCGGAATTTGGTGAAATTACCAATATTTTTCTTGCTAATGGATATCACATATATATCATAAAAAAGCACCATTGCACGTAAAGTTGCTAAATTTAATGGTGCTAAATTTATTGGCCCGTCACGTTGCCCTATTTATTTGAAACTCCGATGGTTAGGTTCTGACGGCTTTGACATTGTAAAAAGGTTGTTTTCTTCTACTCAACGTTGTTCTTCTAGCAACCATGCTGAGAGTAGTTTACACGACTCGAACCCTTTTCTCTTCTTTTCGTAAGGATGTTTTGCCAGCCATTCAAAAGAATTCTGTTGTTTATAAATTCATGAGTTAGTGTGGAGCTGACTACGTTGGCACAACACAGATTAGAATTGAGAATATCCCAACACATACCACGTGATATTCGCTTACACAAGGTTTCGAAATCATCCGAGAGCTTTCAGACACAGGAATCAGCCATCGGTAATCACCTCGTTAGTACAAATAATTGTTCTGACAACTATTCCGATGGGTGGTTTTCTGTTTTACACAGTGCCAGGTCGAACTACTATCTCAATATTATTGAGCCGTTAGTTATTAACAATTCTCGACCTAGCCTGTGTAGACAAACAATTCTGAAGCATCAGTTGGAGATCGTTAATGATTCAAAGCCACCATAACGTTGAGAGTTACTTTTTTTCCCTTTTTTTTCTCTCTCAAACGTTTTCTCTAACTGAAACAATTTTCCCCTCATATCTGTTTGATTTTCTTAGTTTTTAATTTATAATTCTGACGTTTCCTCTTAGAGGAAAATTTTAGCAATGTTTCCTCTGAAATGTATCCAACTATTCTGTTGTACTCGAAATTTACTTACATATACATATATATATATATATATATATATATATATATATATATATATATATATATATATATATATCATTTATTTGAGAACTATATGTTACATATTTAAGAAACTTACTACGGTTTCATCCAGATTGGCTAACTTTTTACATTAAAAAATGTCTATTCTCAATGGAATCGTCGGTGTCCTTGATAAAGTTAAACCACGATGAGAAATTATAAAATCTATTAGCTTTTACTTTTTTTCGATGGAGAACTTTATTGGTTTCTTTTCAATATAACCTGACAAAAACACGATATATATATATATATATATATATATATATATATATATATATATATATATACATATATATGTACATAAAGCTATCTATTTTGTTTTCTAATTTCACGAATTCCGCTTACGTTTTTTTACGATTAGTTCACATTACTATATATATATATATATATATATATATATATATATATATATATATATATATATACTGACTAATTACATTACCTAGTGCATTTGGATGATTAAATTTGTTTTTATCAAATGAAGTACGTCATTATCATAGGCCTTTCTTTTGCGCTTTACATTAATAGAAAAGGTAAGATGCTCTATTTCATTTCATTTTATTTATATCTGATATTTATATTTTAAAAATAAAAGAAATTAAAAGTAAGAATACAAATGTTAGTAAAGGATTTAGAGTTATACGCTGTAGGCCACGTGGGTTTTCTCTGATCCTTGGGAAACGTCGGGTATTAGATGCTTAAAGACTACAAAGTTGCCTACACTTAATTCAATACATGTCAATATACATACACAGCTAATCAACTAATTATGCTAAGTACATACTTGAGCCTCACTTAAAAAATTAATGTTTGATAGATACATGAAAATACGAATCAAGAAGTAATATCATACTATGGGTTGTGCGAGAATCTGCGTGGACCCAGACAAAGCCAGTTATTTGTAATATATATATATATATATATATATATATATATATATATATATATATATATATATATATATATTTATTTATTCTGGTACAGAAAAATTAGTACAACATTCGTACCGTCGGTTTCAAGCACGGAAGGTCTTACCCATCCGGCTCTCTTCAGCTTCTGTTGTCATCTGTTTTGGAAATGTGAGGTCACATGACACTCTTGTTGGGACGCGTTATTTGCTCAGTGTGTTGTGTGTGTTTGTTTAAATTTGAATTTAGTGTCATAAGACCGTTGAGATTTAAAACACGGGAGAAGAAAGAGAATTCAAGATTAAAGGGAATAAAAAGGGGAATAAAAAAGGGGGGTAAAAAATAAAAAAATATATATATGAAAAAAAAAAATATATATATATATATAAATAAATATAAAAAAACATATATATATATAAAAACAAGGCGTCGAATATAGAATTAATTATTTAGATAAGAGGAAGGCCTTTGTTACTTTAAAAGACCACAAAGAAAACTTCACAAATAAACCCTCATGCAGACTTATCAACCCAGCTAAAAGCGAACTAGGACTAGCAAGCAAATCCATTGTTAAAAATATAGTTAATAAAATTAAGGAAAAAATAAACCTAAGTCTGTGGGGCAATACTAACTCAGTCCTAAATTGTTTCCATAACATACAAGATAAACACAGATGCAAATTCACACAATTAGATATAGTAGACTTCTACCCATCCATTACAAAAGACACCCTAGATAAGGCCTTAACATTTGCACTTTCACACACAAACATCAGTCAACTAGAAAGAGACACAATACTGCAAGCAAGACAAACCCTTCTCTTCTTCGAGGGAAGGGCTTGGGTTAAAAAATCAAACCCAGAGGACCCATTTGATGTTGCAATGGGGGCCTACGACAGTGCAGACATCTGTGACTTAGTCGGCTTGCTTATATTAAATACACTCCAAAATAAATTTCCAGACCATTTCTTTGGTCTCTATAGAGATGACGGACTTTGTCTGTCACGCAACCACAACGGAAACACATTAGATAGATTTAGAAAAGAATTAACAAACACCTTCCATAATCTCGGCTTCAAAATTACCATTAAAACAAATTTAGACCAAGTAAACTTCCTAGATACCACACTGAACCTTAAAAACAATACACACAAACCTTTCCACAAACCCAATGAAACACTCCAATACATACACAAGGGATCCTGCCACCCCCCACCATCTTTAAAAATTTAATCAATAATATTAGCCAAAGAATCTCAAACCTTTCATCCAGTCCCGAAATTTTCAACCAAGCAGCACCATATTACAACAAAGCGCTCCGCGACAGCGGGTTCAGAGAAGAAATCTCATACACCCCCAACCGAGACCAACCACGGGGGACCCGCAATAGAAGGAGATCGGTGATCTGGTTTTCCCCACCCTATTCGACCAATACCAAAACAAAGGTAGGCCAACTTTTCCTCAAGTTGCTCGACAAACACTTCCCACCCACAAATGAATTACACAAACTTTTTAACAGAAATTCTGTTAAGATCAGCTATTCCACTGCCCCTTCAATAAGAAAAATTATCTCTGCAGAACCCAAAACAATTACAAACGCAGGCTGCTCATGCCAAGACAAAAACAACTGCCCCCTGGAGGGAAATTGCAAAATCAATTCAATCATTTATGAAGCAACCGTCACAGACCAGAATACCAGTAATGCAGAAAAATATATTGGGATGACGAAGGGAAATTTCAAACAAAGGCTATATGCACACAGAAACTCCTTCAGATACAAAAACAAGGCTAATACGGCACTCGCGACCCGAATATGGCAGCTTAAAGAAGAAAACACACCCTTCACCATCAAATGGAAAATAATTGAGAGAAAACCATCCTTCTCTCCAGCCATAAACAGATGTCCTCTATGTGACGCTGAAAAATACCACATTTCAAAAGCCATCATCGATCCGAATACAGCCTGTTTAAATGTCCGCGATGAAATATTCAAGGGATGTGCACACAAGAGGCAAGCATTGCTTATAAACTGGTCTGACCGATTCACATAATGTCTAACTACCCCCCCTCTACTAATATAAACACAATAAAAACGAACAAACACCTCATCAACCTATATCCACTTAAACTTCAAGAGCAAAAACTCCGACCTTCACAAAAATACAAAAATATTTAATTTAATTATCAATCACTAGATTACTCTAAAAATTATATCCACATAAATTCCAAGAGCAAAAACTTCGACTTTCACCAAAATGCAAAAATATTTAATTTTTTATTTTTTTATCTTTTATCAACCACCAGATTAATTTTCAAACCCACTTTAACAAACTCAAATATTTCATATTTCCATCTTAGTTACCTCCCTTAGATCCGAATCCCTTCATTAAAAATCACTCCAATCTAAAGATTCTTACACATCAACGATTTTTAGAACGCATACCTTCAAAAATATAACGGCTAATGATACAAATTCATAATTTGGCTCACGGGAATTTCAGAGAAACCCTTTCTTTATTTTTATTATTTTTGTTTTTAATCTTTAATTTTTAATTTTTAATTTTTATTTATTTTTTTATTATTATTATTTTTTTTTTTTATTATTATTATTTTTATTTATATATTTTATTTATATATTTTTATTCTTTTTATTCTTTCTATTTTTATTCTTTCTTTCTCTCTCGCTCTTTTTTATTCTCTACAATTTATTCTCTATATATATATATATTTTTTAACCCACTTTTTATACTCTTTTTCTCTTTTTCTTCTTTTTTTTTTTTTTTTTTTTATTCCTTTATTCTTAGTATTAAAATGTTTTTATATATATATATGTTTTTTTATATTTATTTATATATATATATATATTTTTTTTCATATATATATTTTTTTATTTTTTACCCCCCTTTTTTATTCCCCTTTTTATTCCCTTTAATCTTGAATTCTCTTTCTTCTCCCGTGTTTTAAATCTCAACGGTCTTATGACACTAAATTCAAATTTAAACAAACACACACAACACACTGAGCAAATAACGCGTCCCAACAAGAGTGTCATGTGACCTCACATTTCCAAAACAGATGACAACAGAAGCTGAAGAGAGCCGGATGGGTAAGACCTTCCGTGCTTGAAACCGACGGTACGAATGTTGTACTAATTTTTCTGTACCAGAATAAATAAATATTATGCTCTTAATTTTTAACTTTGATTCTTAATTAATCGAGCACTCTGCTGGGATTTTTCCTACCATTCTACAAAGAATTTATATATATATATATATATTAATATCTTCATATTTATGCGTTTATGTATATTTAGATCTCCCCTAAATAGTATGGCCCAACAGTTGTTTCATTCTAATTGAGACTGATTAAAACGTACCGTTTTAAACGATATGTTTGAAAAGCTTGGACTTGAAAAATCGAAAATTATATGTTGATAGATGTGGTTAGCAAAGTTACCCCAGCCAGGAATGGATCCAGAAAGTATGGTTTGAGTTGTCCCCCTTTGCAAATTGGCTGTTTGGAGAATTTGAAAGCTAGATGGCTCTGGTTGACAGTCAATTTGCATAGATGGGGCAATAAGTAGTATAAAAACTGTACTCTTTTGATTGAGCTTCTCGAGAGCGTTAGGGAGAGCAGAGTGAGGCTGAAAGAGAAAACTGTGAAGTACAAATAATTGTTCTTGAACTATTGCTTACCGATTGGACGTTGAAAGAGATTAACCACTGTGGTTTGCCACCAGATTTTTTTTATATTTGTCTTCACGAATTGGCCACAATAGATGATAAATATGTGCATATATATCTAAGAATATTTTGTAGGCTAAATTATAAAAACACCAATCATGCAATATAAATGCATACATTTTAAGCATATTTTATTAAATAGAATGATCATGTTGTGTTAAACCGATGTGTTCAATGACTCAATCTAAAATTGTAATAAACGTTGATTGGTTAAAGGGTAACATTTGTAATGTCTTGAGATATCGTCCTTATATCTATGTGATAGGGCAGCCTTAGTATAGCCGGTATAATACATATTTAGTTTATTTATATTCATAGAAATAAGTGGTATACTATATATAAGAAAATGTAATATATATATATATATGTATATATATATATATATATATATATATATATATATATATACGTGTGTGTGTGTGTCAATAAATAAATATAAATATAGTTCAACAATATCATATAAAAATAACCTAATAAATATAATATTATAATATAAAAACGGATGAAGTCAGAAACATGAAAAAAGCTAAATACTTTTGGAACTATCGGATTACATATGTAATATAAGTGCATATGTATATTAGTAATGTATATCTTCTTTGCTATGATTTTGTTCAGGATTGTGTTGCAAAAATGGTAAAAATGGAAATGTGTTTGCAAAAAAACGCAAATGTAAACAGTTATATACATTTACAAATATAAACAAACATATTTACTTGTATAACTATATATGGGGTTGCTTCTGAAAGTTGAATGACTGTCCTTATACATGTATTCATGAACCAATGATCAATACTATTTATTATTCTGTCTTCTAATTCTTCATTCACGAATATGAATTTCACATAAATAACCTCTTTCCATTTAATTGGTTATCCTTGTAAAATACTAGATACACATAATGTAACTTTTAGAATTGCAAACAGTGAAAATATCTACTTATTCAGCAAAACGGGCTGGGCTTTTGAGATCACGATGTTACGTTTGAAAATCAAAATGGAAAAATAGCAAACATAATTTTTAAGATGAGATATTTCAGAGAGAATGCACACATTTGAACTAAGCACGCATTAAATCAGTTGGGAAGTTAAAGTAATTTTTATATTTTGAGATAAGATTCACGTGTCGCTTCTTAAGTGATTGACCAAGTGTCCGACTTATTGAAGTGTCCAACTTATTGAAGTGTCCGACTTATTGAAGTATCCAACTTATTGAAGTTTCCGACTTATTGAAGTGTCTCCTTTGACAAAATTGATTTCGAATGTTGTTAGGCTTTTTTAGTTAAATGCTTTTAACAGTTATTAAAGGTTTTGATATCGATTGAAGAAGTTCGGTTTGGTTTGGTTTGTTTTACGGCATCGCAACCAACTATAGCTTATGTAATGCCAATAAAATTTGTCAAATGCAATTTAGATTATTTAACATTGTCTTGAAAGACAATGTGAAGTGAAATGAAGAATTTATCATTACATTTTTTGAACAGTCAAACTTCCTTGATGAAGTCTAAGATTTTCGTCACATTTGTGTTTTTAAATAAATCTGTTAAATTTATTCAGTCGTAATATTTGCTTCGAGTTTGTTGCAGTCTGTTAATATATGGTTGACTGTGTAAGATTGTTGACATGCTATGTACATTAGAGACTCCTCTCCTTTCAACAAGTACTTGTGAGTAATATACGTGTGTCCTATACGGAGTCTGGTTATTATAACTTCTTTTCTTCTTGCTTTTCTATAGTCCAGTGGTCACACTTCTATAGTTGACCAAATCTAGTATAACTTTAAGAACTCATCCCAATATTCTTGCCATTTTTCTTTGATTATCTTGTTAATAGAAGGTCGAAGATCAGTGTATGGGATCGTAGTATTGGTCGGTGTCATTTGTAATGATTCTTTTGCGGCTTTACCCGCTCTTTCATGGACACGAATGCCGACATGGCTCGGTATCCAGCATAATTTGATTTTACATGTTTTCTTCTTATGCATCCTGGTGATTTTATTTAAGATTTTCACGACTAATGTTTCATCCAGATTTTTGTTCTTCAGTGCTGTGAGTACTGATAGGGAGTCAGAGAAGATGGTAAATCTATCAGTGCTATCATCTTCTATTATCTTTAAAGCCAAGTATATAGCTGCAGCTTCTGCACTGAAAATTGATGCCCTGTCAGGTATCCTATATTACATTTTAGTCTTATTTACAACAGTCGCACACCCAACTCAATCCGATTCTTTGGATCCATCTGTATAGATGTATTTATAGTTGGAATAATGGTGTTTTATGCGTTCAATTTTATTCTGAAATACACTTTGGTTGGTTTTGCTCTTTGAAGCTGTTCCTAAATCAACCATATAAGCTGGTTGTTCTAATTCCCACGGTGGAATTTTGTAAATCATCGATTGGTGGATGAGACTTGAGTCCAATTCCAGTTTATTTCTTAGTTCCTCGATGCGGTAACTAAAAGGTCTGATGGCACCGATTTTTCTCTCAAACAGAGTCTTATATTGAGGATTAAATGTGCAGTCGTAGGCAGGATTTAATGGATATGATGATAATTTTGTCACTTATTGAAGTGCCAATTTTTCTCGCCTTAGATGTAAACGACCTTCATTCGCTTCAACGTACACACTTTTCACTGGAGACGTGCGAAATGCCCCCAATGCGAGTCTTAGTCCCTGGTCACGGATAGTTACCAATCCCCAAGGTATGATGGTCTTGCTGCATCGTAAATGAAACTTCCATAATCAAGTTTTGATCTCACAATTGTTCGGTTCAGCTTGAGTAAGGATTCCTTGTCCGCTCCCCGTCAGTGTGAGCTATCACTCCCAGTAGATTAATGACCTTGTTGCATTTTTACCGGAGATACCTTATATGAGAGATATTTGAATCTCCTTGCCATCCAGTTTAAGGCATGGGTTATTATGCATTTTGTGTAAATTGCAAAAGTGGTTACACCTCTCTTCGATTCAGAGCATCTGAAACCGTTTTCTTCAGTCGATTTGTTGATTTAATTTAAAGTAAGTTGCAACTTACGTTCTGCCAGATGCATGTGTTTTGCTCGGCAGCAAATCAAAATGTCATCCACATACAGTGAGCCTTTGACTGCAGTGTCAAGGTTTTTAACAATATCATTAATCTTGACATTAAAGAGTGTCACTGATAGGATACTTCCCTTGGGTGGCCCATTCTCCTGTTCTTTTACGTCGGAGAGTGTAGTTCCGACTCTCACTCTGAAATTTCGGTTTTCTACGAAATGTTGTATGAAAAGGGCCATTCTGCTCCTTAATCCAAGTTCCCGAAGGTTTTTCATTATACCGTTCTTCTAGGTGGTGTCGTACACCTTCTCTATATAAAAAAGGATAGTAATCAGGTGTTTCTTTTTGATGAATGCTATTCTAATGAAAGTTTCCAATCTAATCAAATGGTCAGTAGTGCTTCTTTTTTCCTAAACCAGATTGTAGGTTTGACATCAGATTGTTTGACTCGAGGTACCATGTCCATCTGTCATTAATTATTATTTTCATTACCTTACAGAGACAACTAGTTAAGGCAATTGGTCGATGACCTGAAAGCCTATCAGAGTTGTTTCCCGTTTTGGGTATGGGTATCACTGTGGCTTGCCTTCAGAGATTTGGGATTTTTCCGCTCATCCACACCTCGTTTTAACCAATCACAACCATCGGCTCACTTGTCACTTTTGTCTATGGCTGCTTTGGTGTCTCCTTCAACTCCCTCCGAGCTACACCCCAATCATCCTGTAAGCATTTCTGAAATGCAGGCCACTCGTCCAGTCTAAGTTTCAGCAACAGCTGAACCAGTTGTATATATTTAGGCTCTTTCTCAACTGGGGGTTCTGATTTGTCTTGTTTTTTTCCGCAGTGGTTCCTACTATAGTGGCATAGGATTGGGGCTTCATATAAGCCTCCAAAATCTTCATAGCCTCTGAGAATGCTATATTTTTCGTGTCTTTCTCCTTTTTAAAGTGGTCACATGATCTTGAAAATGCGGGGTGATCCCCATGACAGTTTACGCATCTTTTTCCTCTTTGGCACTCGTCCTCGATGAAGGACGGGTCCCTCTCACCACATTCAGCACATACCTGCTGACTCCTTCATACGCCCTTATGGTGATCAAACTTCTGGCATTTATTTAGAACACCCAAGGGATTTTGAATGTAGGAATCTACTCTTTCGACAGTGCAGCCAATTCTCACCTCTTTTGGCATTGTTGCCGAATTAAATGTCAATATATATGTGTTGGTAATAATCGACTCTCCACCTCTTTTTATTTTTATTCTTCTGTTATTGGTGACTCCCTGCAGTTGCAGTGCCATCCCAATCTCTTCCTCCGTCGCCAGACCCAGTTCGGATGACTCCTCTTGACGTATTAAGTCTTACATCTAATATTATGAAAATGTGTCATTTTTAGGATAATGTTGGCTTTTTTACAGTTGGTAACCTCCACCAGAAGGTTACCGTTTTGTATTTTTTTAACGGTCTTTGGGGTTATCTTAGTGCTTATCACTTTTTCAATCAGAAAAGCTCACAGTTTAGCTAGTGGTGTGTCCTCCACATATTCTATTATGATGAATTTTGGGAAGTCGTTAATTTCGTTGTCAGACGAATCCGACTCGGGAAAATGTCGTTTGGGTTTGGTATTTGTGTTTGCCATTTGGTTTTGTTTGATATTCAATGGCCCTGAGCTCTACCACCCACCACGGAGTCCAACGGAGTTGACAATTTCCCAGGGGGGTAATCCGAACGCCCTGATCGAGACGGGGATACTTTAACCATTATACTCGTACTGAGTGAGAATAAATTAGCCCCTGCTATTTCTTTTTTCAGTACCCATCAACTGAAAGTCTAGAACTCTGCAGTGGTAATCTTCTTTGTTCTCAACACGCCTTCTAGTATCTATTTGGGAGGAACAATAAAAGAAATAAGGTTTTGATTTTGAGAAGAATCAAATTGAATAATACGGTCGGGGATGGACTTATAGTTACTAGGGCATGACGTGACCAGCCGATTTATCGGATCGGGCTTCTCTGACCTCCCGTCTAGCCGAAGTCAGGGCCAACGTGGAGTGTTGCAAATCACGTAGCCATTCATGCAGTGCAGGATTGAAGGAGTATAAGATGAATGTTTTAGAGGGAAAGAATACGAGGTGAACTGGGTTGAAAAAGGAACCGTATCAAGATGAGAATATAGATGAGAAATAGGAGAATTTAAAGACACAAATTTACAGAATGAGGCTGATTGGAATTGTTAGAAAAAGGGGGTAAAATAATCATAACTAAAATCCATCAGGATTTGTAGATGAGAAACACGTAGATTTAGAAGCAGATGAGAATACACAAATAAAAAAGGAAGAAAAAGAAATGGAAAATATACAGGTGATATCGCAAGAAATAGAGAATGAAAGAATAGCGGGGGAATTCGTATAAAAAAGATGATATGAAATTAAAATAAAATTAAAAGTGTGAAAATATCAGAACAAAGCAGGAAGAATTAAACGGGAAATAAGTGATGAAAATAGAAGAGAGAGTAAAAGAGATAGAGAATAGGATAAAATAAGGGATGTTCGAAGGAAATAAAAAAGATCACGTATGTATCATTCGGCGAAAAAAGGTTGAAGAAAAGTAAGAAAAAACATGATATGCAATTAAAATTACTAAAACAATGGAAATAAAATATGGGAATAAAATAAATGGGAATGAATAAAGTTTAAGAAACAAGAGACAGAAAGATAGTAAGGAAAAATCAGAAATTTAAAATGGCAGAATGATTTAAAGGAAAATAAAAAAATGAAAATCGAAGAAATAGAGTAAAGAGCGGAAGAAAAAGACAACGTTAAAAGAGGTAAACAGAAAAATTTAAATAAAATGTTGGAGAATAGAAAAAGAGAAAAGATGAAAGGAGAAGCAAGATTGTAATTGAAACACAAAAGTCGTTACAAGCCTAAGAAGGCTGTCCCACATTTTTATTCGCGAATGAAAGGTTGGATCAAAAGGTTGAGCTTTGAAAATGGGAAGTGGAAAGATAAACGCAACACTTATAGCTGAAAAAAGTTGCTATCACGAGGGAAAAGAATTGAACACGCGTGTGAACGCACGGCTTTTGAGTTGGGCGTATATATATATATATATATATATATATATATATATATATATATATATATATATATATATATATATATATACTCTAATCGAACATAGACCAGAAAAGTATATATATATATGCTGTATTTTTATTTGTCAGGTATACGTCGTCTCGTGGTTGATATTTATTATGTTTTCCTTTTCTTGGGATGCTTTACCATTTTCGCTATACTAGTGTACTTTAACTTTTGTGTGCATATGATGGGTTGACTTTAATATGTCACTTTCGTCATACTTGTGTGTGTGTTCTTGCTCGGGGACGTTAGTCTGTATGTGATATGTTGTTGATTTCTAATTATTCATGCAAAAAACAATTACGAATCATAACAATTCACTTTATTAATGGAATAATCATTCTTTTGTTTTCATCGTTACTTGAATAGATTTATCGATGTACAGAAAATGGTACAAGGCAGATGAACATGTCTTTTATTTATTATACTTGCTCCGTTTCGTATTGTTTCTACTCGTTCATTCTTGTGCTCTGCTGTCGTACGAAACTCACAAGTTTTACGTATGAGTTTCTATTTATCTCACATACATTTGTTGAAATATAGATTTTACATTATACATCGATACCCTGATTTAAGCGGGTGTGTCCCAGGGGTCGATCCTTCGACCTTTCTTTTTTTCTGATTTTCATAACCGACCTCCCTGGTAAAATAGTGTCCGAGATGGGTATATTTGCTGCTGATACGACACTCTATTCTCGAAACGTGGTTAAAAAGAACACACACACACGCATACCCACAGCAATAGCTGATCTCTTCAGACAATAACCTCCAGTCTGTAGTGGAATAGAGACATAACTGAATGGTAACAGCTTCTATCCTTAACAATTATGAGAAACGATCATTCTACCTACTCTGCTCAATATTCATAAGTAACATGAATTAGAACACATACATAGAAGTCATTGCCAAGACTGCTGCTAAGAATCTAATCTCCCTTTACCATGCTAGAAAACGTCTTATACTTGCCAGGTATCCTATATATCTGCAAATACATAATTTTCCGATGCATGGAGTATTGTTGTAACAGTGCGCAAAGCATTAGCGTCTCCCTCTTCGGCACGGTTCCAAAAAGCCTATGATATTGGTCTAACACTAACTACAAAGCTCCATCTCTTGTCTCAACGCCGCAATCCTGCATCTACGTGCCCGTTTTGCAAGTGTTTAATGGAATATTCTCCGACAAACTTGATGCACTAGTGGCTCTTCGACATAAATACACTTGACCGACCTGACGATCAGCAAGACCTCACCTTTTCACTGTAGAGGTCCCCGAAATGTTAGCCTTTGTAATTGTCTCCCCGCTTCTTGTTTCCAACATGCAGACATTTAAATGTAATGTTAGCAAACACCCCCACTTAGGACGCACATATAATTATGTCCCATCATCCAAAGTGTTCCCTTACGTCTCAGTG
Organism: Sepiola atlantica; assembly: GCA_963556195.1. Lineage (NCBI taxonomy): Eukaryota > Metazoa > Mollusca > Cephalopoda > Sepiida > Sepiolidae > Sepiola > Sepiola atlantica. The sequence continues at coordinate 1,542,176 of OY744516.1, read as the reverse complement.
GGCATCTGCCTTGTTTGGGGTGAACAAAAATTTTAAAAAAGAATGCAGTGGTTTAGCATTATTAGACTTAGTCGAGGTCGTCTAACAAATCGTTGGTTTTTTAGACCCTCTAATGAATGATAGGCTTAATATTCATGAATGCTTTCGTGTAGGTTAGATTTAAGATTTAAGTTTTACATAGTAATAGTGAGGCGGTATGTTTCATATAAATAATGTACGAATAGATAAAGAAAAACTGAACTTTTTGGGGGAACATTTTATGAATAATTACTTTCAGTAATAAGCTATAGAAATTCGCACGATTCAATAAATTTATGGAAATCTATAACAGAAGTCCTGAGACGATTACTGCCACAAAGTGTCACCACAGCCTGCCGTGTTCAAATTTAGTCGGAACTATAAAAAAGTTACATTGATTTAAATTATGAATCTATCATTTTTCATCGCTTATGTAGATTTTACTATGAAGGCTTGAGAATAGAATATTATTACTACTTTAACCATGGAGAGAATGTTAAGCGTTTACTTTCTATGGAAGCCACTTGTTTTCGAAAAGAAAAAAAAACTTGATTTCAAGGTAACCTGGCGAGAAGGTGGTCGTTCCCGGTTAACTCTGGCAAATAACACACTCATGACAGTAAGATATAGTGCCATCGGCTACGGAAAGGACATAACATGATAGAATAATCTAGATCAATCCTGTAGCTCATCAATTGCCTACAGTTTGAATTATTTACAATAGATGGTAGATATGCTTAAATATAAAAGTATGAAAAATTATTTTAATAGTGTCAATATTTTTACAAAACGTATCACGAAAGAATATATATATATATATATATATATATATATATATATATATATATATATATATATATATATATATATAAGATGATTTAATGAATTAGAACATTCCGATTGTTCAAAATATTAGAACAACAAGTCTAGTATGGCGTACGGTCGTTTCCAAAACATTCTGGAAATACTCCATTTTTTATTTTTTTTATTTTTCAGTTTGAAAATGTTTTTCTACAAAGCCACTCCAGAATGGGTCTTCATCAGAAAATGCAAGAAGAAAATAACAAGTTCGTCTTAGAGGAACATCTATTGACAGGAGGGGACGCAGGGACCAATATTAGAAAAAGGAACACGTTACAAATATAAAATAAAAATATAAAGATAAACCGATAATTATGATACAAAATTATGAATATTATCAAAATTATCAAGGTAAAATGAAAATAAAAATAAAATAAAATAAGGAATAACATGAAGTAAAATATGATATGAAATATAAAAAATAATAATATAATATATAAAGGAAAACAAGTATACGAAATAAAAAAATACAAAATAAAATATACAATAAAAAAGAAAAACTATAAATATAATATAAAAAAATAATAAAATTATAAATTAAAATAAAAATTAAACATATATAAAATAAAAAATTAAAATAAATTATAGTAGATTAAAATAAAATAAAGTAAACACAATGATAAAATATAAAAATAAAAATAAAAATTTAAAAAATATATATAAAAATAAAAATTTAAATTAAACAAATAAAAAATAAAAAATTAAAATTAAAATTAAAAATTAAATATAATGAGAAATAAAATTAAATATAATATTAGAAATATAGAGAAATAAAAAAATAAAAAATAAAAAATATATATATATATAAAGAATGTATAAAAAAATTAAATTAATAAAATTATAAATAAGAAAATAAAAATAAAGAAATAAAATAGTTAACTAATAATTGAGAATAAAGGCAACATTAGAAAAAATGAAGGTATAATTAAAAATAAAAAAAAAATAAAGATAAGGATAAAAACAGAGTTTATAATAAGAAGATGATAATAAAATTTAGAAATACAAAATGAGAATATAGGATAAATATAATAGAACTAATTAATAATTGTAGTATGAATTAAGAACTTAGAACTATTATTAAAAATAAGATAGAAGCATAAACAAGTTTCGAACAAAAGTTGAATATTGTCAAGGTTCCTTTTCTATAGGTTTATTAAGAAAAAACATCGCGCAGGGAGATGATTAGGTAGGAGGGGCGGAGGGAGGGCAGATGGGAAGGTATGGACAACGGTTAATTTTAGGGGAAGAGTACATGTGAGATAAGAGTGAGATGAACATTTTTTAGGAGGAGAAACGGACCTTATAAAAAATTATCATAGGGTAGGGGTCAAGGGTGACTATGAAATAAGGGGTGTAATAGAATGGGAGTATAATTGGGACTATACTAACATCCGTGCATAGACAAGTGCATGGGTACATGTGAGATAAGAGTGAGGAGAAAAAGAATTTCTTATTAATTCGGCTGGTTCTTCAGTAGGAGAGAGCATGCTTTAGAGGAAATAATTATCCTCTATCTCTCATCGTGGTCTTCCACCAAATTTGGCGTTTGAACCAATAAGTCAAACTGGAATGATATTAGATGTGGGAGGGTGAATTATATAAGGAAAAGTTATAAATTTAGTCTGGCGGTTATGCGTTATTTATTTATTTAGGAGAAAGTCTAAGTAAACAGAGTAATATATATATATATATATATATATATATACATATATATATATATATATATATATATATATACATATATATATATATATATATATATATATATATATACATCGATGTCTCTAGGTATTTAAATATTTAATATTTATTCATAAAAATATTATTGTATATATATATATATATATATATATATATATATATATGTGTGTGTGGGTATGTATGTGCGTGTGTGTGTATATTAGACGTGCACTACGAAACTATACTATTTTGATTCCATTCGATAATTCATAGACTGTAACATACTTTTAACATAATATTATTGGCTTACACGTGTCTACTTGTATATTTTGATTATTATATAAAGTCATGTTATATTATATTGTCCTTATCATTATATAGAAACATTATTATTTTTATTATTCTGATATAGATTTAAATAGACTTATTATTTTACCATCTGAGTTTCATACATTTGTGCGATGTTTCCATATGTATGTAACTTATGTGGCTGCGTTAAAAATAGAGCCCTTCTTTCTCTCAATGCTCAAATACACATTAAGATATATAACAGGATGCTTACATTATTAATATAGAATGATAGGTGTCAAGGTCATACGTAAATAGATGATTTAACATTTTGAGAATTCAGCAAATATACGTAGGACATGGCGTGTATTTTTTTCTTTTCCAAAACGTGTTAAATTTATCCGGAACACCTGTTTTTTTTTACGACGTTACTTTTAGGAAATAACGTAATCCGCACATGACGTTAATTTCCATAGGTGTACTTTGAAAGAGGTGGAGCTTGATTTGATAAATGTGACACCCACTTCTTTACACGTTTCTGGTTAATAATTGAATTATTTCCGGCTAGCTAAAATGGCATCTCCCGGCTTTGAGAGTACTTTAAAAGTAACTAGTAATGACCTATATTCACAAAAGACACACTTTGATATAAGAAAAGAACGGTATTCATGAAGACTAAGATCATGCTGTATCAACAGTACTGATGTGGAAAGCTGCAGTTAGTAAAACCAGAATGCCAAATTTTGTCTTTTTTCACCATAACACGACACTATTTAATTTCTGGGTGATCTTTGAATAACTAGATGTCATGGTATTAAGAGAAAAACAATTCCATTATTAAGTCGAATAGCTGTTGTTCATGCATACACATTCAGATATTTCCAGTTTCTGTTAAATTTCTAACATTACGTATTACATATCAATTAATAGTTATGCCTACAATTCACATTATTCGGAGTATGTTAGAGAGTTTTAAGAGGCAGATCAGGCACAACACTCTATTTGAAAATTTAAACATTTCCAATTTGCATTAAATTGAATCAATAGTTATTAGAATCAAATTAATTAAGATTTTCTGAATTTCAATTACTTCTCAATGCTCCTTAAGCATTTAGACATTTTTACATTTTTGACATTTTCAACAATACATATATATATATATATACACATACGTAAAGTTATGTTTTCTCTGAGGGGCGTTTAATTGTACAATACACTACACTCGTTATTAATATAACATTTTATATAGCAATGCACTATAAAGACTATACATAAACGTCACTTCAGTTCAGCTTTAGTCCAAAGAACAAATGATAAAAAAACAGTGTAAAATACATTATATCATATAGATTTACACATATAGTTGTTATGGAACAGACTAGAACACACAATATACAATTATGCATGCAATATGACGGAGGATGACGTCGGCTCTGGCAGACACAATGCCAGAACACACATTCAGACTTTACTGCGGAGACTGTTATTCCTGTAGCAATAACTCGAGCCACAGACGTCGATGCTTGGGCCAAACAAACATCTAGGATGCTACTCATGGTCACCCCTACTATAAGGAAAGTTAATAATACACCAGTAAAATTTATAACCCCAACTTACTTAGTTACACTTCAAATTACTGTGTCCGGTTAAGACGAATGGTAATATAAAACCTTGTAATTTAAAATACGTTGAGAATTGTAGTAATAGGACGCTTTACTTGGATTTTCAATTATTTTATTTAGCTAGCTAAATACCAGCCGACCGGACGTCATCAATAAAATCAACGGAATAATTTACTATATAATTGTGTTACTTTCCAGACCCGCTTCCCATATCGCGGGGATAAGCAATCTTACTATCTTGACCTGTTCTTGACCAAACTGTCCATGGCTTGTGTGACGGACACCGATTGCCCACCCCAAAATGCTGATCATCTTGTGATACTGGTTTATATGACCCTAAAGTATCGACCCTAAGCTAAACAGACGTTGCCTAAAATGATGAGCTACTTCAAACGGGCAAATTAAATCTGAGATCACACCAGATACGCCCCATGGGGTAATTGTTTTCTCACTCTGTTGATCAGTGCGCACATCAGATAACTGAACGAGATAAAACAGGCATTGAAACACATGTTCCACCATAGGCATTATATAGCAAGCCCCACTCTCCACAATGGTTCACTTAAATCTGCGTAGCTTCTATTGCTCATAGGCAGCAAACATTCCACCGATTTAACCGCCATAAGTCAACTACAAATAGACAGAAATGTATAGCATCAGTAGACCATTGTAAGATTGTGATAGACGCAGTTAGAACCAAGTTTTCTGAGATTATCAGAATAGGCATCGAGTCGCAGACATTAGGAACTTGCGAATTCTAGAAAAATCTATAATAATGTGCTGAATAATGGAAACTCAACAATCTCCTCGCTATCCAACCACAATGATATCGTTTGCACGGAAACTGATGAAGCTGAACTACTTGCCCAGTTGTTCGCCTTGGAATTCATCCTTCACTCAACAAACTACTTCTTCACAAATTTTCTATTGCGAACTGAATCCACACTTGATGACCTGGTTATCATCTTTCCTTATGTCCGGGATATCATAAGAACCCCTTACACCCCCAAGCATGTGGGGTTGACTTTGCTCCTGCTGGCGTGTGTCCTCTCCACACTCTACAAAAATGGGTTGCTGAATCCAGGTTCCTTGATCGCTGGTGAATTGCCTCTGTAGTCCTAGTGTTCAAGAATTCTGGTGAAAGAGCTGACCCTAAAAATGATCGCTTAATCTGTCTCCTCCTTGCCTTTCTGCTCAAATCTTTGAATCATTAATAAATCTAGAAATAGTCCGCCATCTCGGGGATTCTAAACTTTTTTCTAATCATCAGTATTTATTTAGGCAATCACGTTCTACTTTGGGTATCCTAATGGTCATCCCTGAACACATACACTATACTGGACCAAGAAGGTGCAGTTATGGTCGTGTCTCAATCTTATAACAAGGTCTCGTATGAATACATTTTTATGAGAATTGATTTGCATGATATTACTGAACGAATATTTAATATAATTAGATACTTACTATGCAACAAAAGATTCAATTAGTGTTGAATGGTTCTACATCCAACCAACGTGACATTAATGCGTCTGTACTCCAGGGGTCGATCATTGGATCTTTATTTTCTTGGTCTTCATAAACGAACTTCCTGATGAAATTGTGTCCGAGATGGGTATATTTGCTTATGACACCATGCTCTATTCTCGACATGTGGGTAAAACAAACACACATATGTCCAATGGAATGTCAGATTCCTTAAAAAAGACACTAAGTGTGTAGTTACAGAGGGACACCATTGGTGGTAACATTTAATGCTACTAAAGCAAAGCTCTATTTTCAACAATTATTAGAAACATGTTCAACCATCAGTTACCATGGTTTATAGTATTGTACCTGACAGTCAAACATTTAAACGTCTCGGCTTTACAATCACAGGTCACATAAACTGGAATAAATACATTTAAGATACTGCCAAGCCTGCTGCAAGGAAAGTGGACTCCCTCTATCATGCTAGAAAACTACTCACACAAGCCAGTGTCCTATATCTGCACTCGACCTACTACACTTAACACCTCTGGCAATCAGCAATACCCTCTTTCACGGTCGAGGTGTTCTACTCTAATCGCTTCTTTCCATCGAACTGTAGAAATTTAAATGTAATGTGAACAACAATCTTGCTACCCAACTCCCTACTTTGTATGCACCCGTAGGGATAGCCTTTAATTAAACGAATTCCTTTACGTCTTAGTAGTAATATGTCATATTTGGGGTGAATAAAAGGAAAAAAATATCACTAATTAAAATAAATATATTAATTCTAATTATTTAGTAATACTAACATAATTTAATTAAGTTGTATGTTGCTTGTTTGTGTAATTCGAAAATAAAGGATATTTTTATTATAATTTTGTTTTACATTTGTTCACCTCAAACACCAACTTTCGACTCAAATGTAAGGGACTACTGTGATAGCGGCCAGATGTATAAGTAGCAATCAAATAAATTAATTGGCAAACTACGATCCTCTTCGTCATTTGGCACTTCTTAAAATTCACTTTTAACAGTTAGTCGAAATGTTGAAACGGTTCTTTTAGTCTTAGATCTTCCCTTTTCCATTGGAATATATATATATATATATATATATATATATATATATATATATATATATATATATATATATACATATATATATATATATATATATATATATATATATATATATATATATATATATATATATATATAGAGAGAGAGAGAGAGAGAGAGAGAGAGAGAGAGCAAATGGTAGAGAATGCGAGATTTCTATGTTTGATCCAATTAGATATTACCGTACCTTCTTCTCTGTACGCGCATTCTAAGTAGTGATCTATTTTTGTTTATATTTCAATTCGCCTCGTGCCATCTCCGATGTAATTCGTTCTCTTGTCAATATGCATTTGTTTTGTCTTCATCCGTTTATTCTGATCTCCGCTCGAGCGACGTCGTTACCAAAGTTTCCAAATTGCCAAAAGCCGCTGACCATCATCCGATTTGCTTCTCACATTCCTAGATTCTCCATAAACCCTATTTTTTCATTTGAAAACGAGTTATCACAATAAAAAAGTCACAGGATTTACGACATGAACCAAAACAGATATTCTGAAGATTCAGCCATTCTATATATGTAAATGCTTTTTCAGACTTAAGCGTGACAGACCAACTAATGCCCTGCTTCGAATGTATGCGTGACAGACCGACAACAATTACCATTCAAAGTTACCATTGACATATTTACCGTTATACAGATATGAATGGACGCATCTAAAGCAATATGCGTCCGTTCAATCTGTGTGTTTACCGAGGAAAATTTATTTCAATATGCAGCGTAACAAACCGACTGCCGGACATGCGACAACGATTCTAAAAAGACTAACACACTGCGATTATTTAATTTGTTTTTCTCCAAAGCTTATAAGCTTATTTATTTTTCCCGCGGCATATTTCTCGTCAGTCTCTAGACATTTTCCCATTCGATATTTCGACGTTTTCTGAAACCACATCAAACCCGCATCTCGTGTTTACCCGGGTACTGGTTTCCCTCCCTTGTCAATACACTTCTTTCAGAATTTGGCGCTTCATTTTTCTAAACCCATCACATCTCTTCCGTCTCGCCACGTCTCTCGTCCCTCGCCACTCCATCATCAGTCTGCCTACCTGTAATCGATTCCTCAAACCAGACCACTACTTCAGTTTCCATACCTACTTTTCCACGGCTTACTGCTGACGTATGATACAAAGTTGAATGTCAAATATAAAGTCTGCACTCTTATACGAATACCATTTATTAGTTCTTTGCTAATGAGTTGCCCGTAAATGATTTTAAAGTTATTGTATTTGTTTTATTTAGCATTTTATTTAATCAGAATATGATTTTCTTTTGAATGATATAGTATAAAATAAATAAACACTTTTAAATAAAATAAAACAAATAAGCGATGATTAATCGTAGTTATTTATGGATTGTATCGACCCGTATCTTCACGTTGGCAAATGCTTCTGTCTCTGAAATGATGTTCACCTGATTGTATTAGATTGTTACACATGACGTATCAGTTTTTGCACTCAATAAAAAAGGTACCCAATTAATAACCAGAATCGATACCCTTTTTCCATTACTTAAGATACAGTTTTCACATATCAGTAAATTAAGTGTGTTCTTCTCTATTGCTGTTCACGTTGTCTCATGGTAAGTCCCCTATTTGACATCTTTGAGATAATGTGATGATACACTTAGTTGGCATCTGATGGCAAGATGTATTACCTACAAGGATTCTATTCATGGATGAAGTAACATCTATGTTTACTTTCCTTCCCACGAGACCTCAGTTAGACACAATCCTGATGTTTAATGTAGAAGAAAATGCATCTCGACAAAAGAGGAACTCTGGATTGTGACACAAATTAACATTGCCTTTGTCTAGAAGAATGTCTTCTTCACTGACTGTCGAGATAACAAAGAAAGTATAGTATGAACTCCTGTACTACACTTTGATCCTATCAAAAATAGCAAGGAAGGATGTGTTTGACTTATTAGATGAAACTGTGTCCGGTGAAATGCACACACATATAAACAATACATTACTACTTTTCTTTACGGCCTATCAACTCTTTCTGAATTCAGTAATATTTCGTCAAACAAAACGAAGCAACTCAAGTGAACAATTTTATTTCTGGTGTAACGCTACTAACACTTCGAAGGCAATATTTCAAGTCGGCACCCAAGCCAGGGTGACAACAGAAATTCTAATTATATTTTAAATAATGAATTATGATATTGGAACTTAATATCTTCATAAACCGGCACATTATATTCTTTATGCGCGTTTTTTTTATATGGAAAAAAGGATATTGTAAATATAAAGTCAGCTCCAGCGCAGTAATTGTTAAGCATCAAAGCATTGTCGGTCGTAAACAACTTGGTAAGGCCTGACTAAACATCATCATTATCATCGCCATCATCATCATTATACTTATTATCATTACTATCATTATATTATTATTATTATAATTATTATTCTAATTATTATTATTATAATTATTATCATCATCATCATCATCATCATCATCATCATCATCATCATCATCATCATCATCATCATCATCATCATCATTATCATCATTATCATCATTATTATTATTATCATCATCATCATCATCATTATTATTATTATTATTATTATTTTTCTAATTATTATTATTATTATTATTATTATCATCATCATCATCATCATTATTATTATTAATATCATTATTATTAGTAGTATTGTCATTATTAGTATACTTATAAATATTATTATTACAATAAATAGTCACAATAATGATGATGATATTACAACTACTAGTACTACTACTAATAATAATAATAGTCGTTGTGTATCTATATATTTATTTATATGTCAATAATTTTGATGGGTACTCATTTCATTGCCCATTGCCCTCTTCACTCGACAATTAAGTACATTCGAAATGTGGCATTCCATGTAATTTTTAAGATGAGGGTTGATAATTTGTAGAATTTGCTATATTCGGACTGCTATTCTCATATTGGGTGTTTTTATCACAACGTTTCGGCCGATGTAACCTCCGACCTTCTTCAGGTGTACCTTGTCGCATTCTGGAATCTTTCTGTCGAACACGGAATCTGGGAAGAATTTCAAACGGAACATTTTATTAAATCCACGAGGGTAGCATGCTCTCGTTCGATCTGCTATGCCTGGGAAAAAAGTCTTCTGTAATTCGCACTTCTTCGTATCGCCCGCACTGCGGATTGAACCTTCAACCTTCAGATGACTGTCATTAGAACTGAATTTAACTTAGTACTATATCCGTAGAGCGGCTGACACGTTGTGATAAAAACACCCAACATGAGAACGGGACATACACTCTCATTTATTTATCCAACTCAGCAACGTATATATATATATATATATATATATATATATATATATATATATATATATATATATATATATATATATATAGTCATCCACATACATACTGTTTCGCTGCTTCACAGCTAATCAGTGCGGCTAGACCAGTTAGTGCCTCAAGTCGGGATCGAAACGCAAATATATATATATATATATATATATATATATATATATATATATATATATATATATATATATATATATATATATATATATATATATATATATATACGTTTACTTTGTGTTGGTCGCTCGATACAAATAGTTCATTGTTTGAATGTCATTAAACGATTATGTGATCTAGAAATCTTACTTAATTTCATGCATGTTTACATAGTTTGAAAAATCAAAGATATCCTTCTATTTATCCGAACTCGTGACTGAATAATACTAACAATAATCCTAATACGATGAAAAATGCTATTTAATTGTTTAATAATTCGTTGGAACGTCTGTCTACGCGATCAACAATAATTTCCTTTGATTTCAGTTAAACAGTTGATATGATCCATGCTATTTCGGCAGTTAGTGTTATCATACTGGCGTTAAAATGTCTGAGGAGATTGAAATATTTACACATTAGGTCGTATGTTGGTTTGCAAGACGTCAACTATTTTTCAATATTCTACTTCAAGAAACAACTCGGTGCATACAACAAATATAGTGATATGTGCTTACCTTAATAAGTACTGAAAACTTGTGTAATGACGTGTCCGTCCTGTAATACATGAAATGCAGAAAATTTAATAGGAATTGTATATTTGCATTACATTTGCATACAAGAAAAGAATTCTCCTCGAAAACATGACATCCTACAAAATATAATAAAAGTAAATAAAACGAACCTACACTGAAATGATTGTTTCATCGTTTAAGCGTATACATTATTCCACTCATAAAACAATAGTTATTATAATAATATCGATAATAAAACTTCCAGAACATTCATAAATGTCATGCAACCAAAAAATAGGATAATATACACTCACGAATTAAGTGGCACTAGCATGGGCCGATGTCACACAAATAGGTCGTGAAGGATAAAAAATGAATTGAAAAACCAAGCAGACCTCTACTTAATGGGTGCGGACAGTACTGGAAGCTTTTAGACGCTTCTTGCAACTACAATTTTAGTGAAGATACACGCTCGTTGCTAGTTAAGAAATTAATGGTAAATATTTCTTGCGATAACATAAACATGATTTGCAACGGTTACCTAAAACCGTAATGTACTGGACATCCAAGGAAACTATTTGTCACTTACACTTAAGGCAACACAATGGTGATGGGCAGTGATAATGCCGAGTGTGAAAACGCCTACTGAGTAAATAATAATAATAATAATTATAATAATAATAATAATAATAATAATAATAATAATAAAAATAAAATAAATAAAATGTTCAGTGAAGCTGGTCATTCTCCGCGTTGATTCCTATATAACACTAAGTAATTTGTCGACTTGTGAACGTCGATTACAATAACAACACATTTTTTTTTAAAAGCGTTCAGTGAAGATGGTTATTCTGTGCGTGGAGTTCTACATAACACCAAATAATTTGCCGACTTGTGGTTTATAGTAGATCGATCACTATGAAAATTGTTGCAGCCGACATTTTATTTGATTTAATTGCAAAGCGTCTTCGTTTATTTAAAAAAGAAACAAAACAAGAAAAAAGGAATAATAATAGGCCATAGTAATAATTATATTAACAATAATATTTTTTTTAAAATGGCAAATGAAATGTAATAATAGCTGTATTCGTAAAAATGATGATGATGATGATGATGATGATGATGATGATGATGATGATGATGATGATGATGATTCCAGCCACGAGTCAACGTGCATAGGGGTCTCCAGTAATTCAAAATTATAAAACGGAAAACGACGTAAGTGGGTCTGAAATAGCAAGTACAGGTCCTGCGCCCGACAGACGAATGAACGAGCCTTCCAAAGTCGTCATCTAGCGAAACCCTCGAAACATGAACTACTTTGACTAAATCATTAAACAGTATTGTGATAACAATTTATTTTAAAAGTGACCCTCCTAAGACACGATATAGACAGCGGGTGCCGTTCCTTGATTTTTAAATCCACTATAATCCCTCGATTCATAGCATGTACATCTCTCCAGGAAAATGGCAAATATAATGTAATAATAGCTGTATTCGTAAAAATGATAATCATAGTAATGATGATGATGATGATGATGATGATGATGATGATGATGATGATGATGATGATCCCAGCCACGGATCAACTGGCACAGGGGTCTCTAGTAATTCATAGCGAACGCAACCTCTCTAAGCATAGCAAATACCTTCTCGAATGCGAAGGCAGTTGTAAATACTAGGGTGTTATCTGGCGGGGTTTAACTGTGTTTTAATTGCTACATTTGGGTCTTAAGCTTTGCATAGCAACTCCCCGAGAGATAGTATCTCAGGAAAAATACTAGGGAAGGAAAACCTTACACGAACCATTACTCGTATTATTTCAATATCAGTGTTCAAAATTATAAAACGGAAAACGACGTAAGTGGGTCTGAAATAGCAAGTACAGGTCCGACGTCCGACAGAGGAATGAACGAGCATTCAAAAGTCGCCATCTAGCGAAACCCTTGAAACATGAACACTAAAACTAGAACTACTTGGACTAAATCATTAAAAAGTATTGTGATAACATTTTATTTGAAAAGTAACCGCTTTAAGACACGATATAGACAGCGAAGGCACCAAAGATTGAATGGGCCAAGCCTGTTTGAATTATCAACACAAAAAATTGCAGGAAAAGCCCTGGTGATTAGAACTAATGAATCGTTATCTGCTATTGAAATTGAAAATACTAAAAAGAAATTAAAATGTAAGACTTCGACGTGCTTATGGAGGTCAATAAACTTGATGGAGTGGAAGAAAAGTTAAGGGTAGAAGCAGAACGTAACTCTGTGAAAAAACATTGTAACTAATGGTAAATAGGCTTTTTCCACAGATGCAATCGTAATACCTATGAGAAAACATGGGATTACAGAATAAGTTATTAATATTTTCAGATTGTTAGACGAGAAGCTAAGAGCTCGCAATTAAGAACAGCCGCTGAACCTGCGATTTATCAATAGGACACTACTTTAAACCGTCGGCACCAAAGTAAATGAAGTCTGGCCATTTTTATTGGTAAATAATCTTGATCAGTTTTAAAAAATTATTGAATCTGCTGCCAATACTGTGTCAAAGCTACTCGGAAGAGAAAAAAAACTGAAAAACGAAGTAAAGAAAAAGCTTTTGTGATGGAAAGGTTATAATGAACAGATAAAACAACTCAGTAATGATTTTAATTAAGTGCCAGTTGTCGGAAATGGGAAACTCAAAATCATAGTGGAAAAGTTTTGAAGTGTGTAATTGAAGAACTGAAATAACGTGTCGTAGCTAAAACTGCCAATGTTAAACGTTACCGTGGCAGTATTGAGAAGTATAGACAAAACAGACTGTTCGAGAACAACCAGAAATTCCTGTCTGAACAACTAGAAATAATTGCATGAGAGAATGGTATTATACCTAATACTGATCGGTATCTGAGAAAAAGAAGGAACATATCAAGATAGATCAAACATATTGAACGGGATGTGCTATTTAATGTAGAACGACAAACGAATACAACAATCACCGTTGAGAAATCTTTCAAATAGGAAAGCACCCGAACCTGATATTGGTTAAATAAAACAAACCTATCGGCTCTTCACCCATTTCTTGCAGAACATATTTATGGTCATTTGGACCAAAACAATGTGTTGCCTGAAGAACAGAAAGGCTGCTGATAAAGATCACACAGCAGCATAGATCAACTTCTGATCGGTAAAATTATCCTGAGAAACTGCAAATGAAGAACTACTAACCTTGACCTAGGTTGGATAGATTATAAGAAAGCATTTGATACACAGATGCTTAGATATTTTCAAACAGCTTTAAAGAATAGAATGAAGAATTAGGAAACCAATTTAACTTCAGGAGGTGTGGCATTAGGTAAATTAATCCTCAGGAGAGGGAGTTTGCATTAGTTTTATCCCGATGCCACTTCTTGTACGTAATGTAAACACAGGATACGAACTTGGGTAATGTCTTACTACCGTCAACCATTCACTATTAAAGTGTTTTGAAAAGAAGGTAAACGAACTTGCTATACTAATAAATACGGTTAGATTATTTAGTGGCAATATACGAATGGAATTTGGCATGGCCAAATATACTATTATTGTTATAAAAACAGGTACATTGGTTCACTCAGATGACCTTGAACTCCAAACAACAGATCTGATAAAGAATGTCGATTGTAGGGTGGCTCCACATACCTGGAAATCTATGAGGCAGATTACAGCTGAGTACAACGGAACAGTAAGTGTTATTTTTAAATCGCACCTCTACAGTCGAAATACAATATATGCTATCATTGTCAGGGCATTAGCTATCATTCGACATACTGCTGGTATACTTGACTGTAGATGAACTAAAATGTTTGGACACCAACACACGGGAAAGGCTTCAGAATGATGGAGCTTATCCAAAGAGAGGAGAATAAGAATACTGCATTTAAAGATAATAAGCACCGGAATTAATTGGTCAGGAGTGATCTAAAAAATATATACTAGGAGCACTTTAATAGCAGTCCAGAAATAAGCTTCTTGCACGAGGCGCATTAAACATTACATTTACAAAAGTGAAGAGTCACCAATGTGACGATTGTGTAATGAAAGTAAATACACAATAGCGCATATTGTACTCTAATGCTATATGCTAGCAAAACATCAATATCAAAAATAAAAACGCAACAAAGTCGCTCAGGTACAAATCTAGAAATTATGAAAACTTTCTGAATTGAAACCACAATGAGTAATGGTATGAGCATAAACCAGAAGTGGTACAGTAAAACGATAATTTGAAACTTCCTCAAACATGTGTACTAACTCATAAGGTGCTTGAACATTTCAAAACCTACTCAATCTTTCTGAGGAAAAACAAGAGAACTTGCTAAATCGTTGATATAGCCGGCCCCTTCGATACCAGAGTGCATCAGAAAGAACATACAAAAATCAATAAATATCAAAATTTAAAATGGAAATTAGTTAGACTATTGGAATGTAAAGAGGTCAAATGCATTCCTGTTTTAATTGGGATGCTTGAAACAATAGCGAAAACCCATCAAAAATAGCGCAAGCAATTATCATTTCAAATTCTACAAACAGCATACCTGTAAAGAACAGCGAAAATGTTATGGTCCAGCTCGAATCTCTAAAGTCAAGGTAATTGACTTGATATTCAAAAAAAAACATCCAACTGAAAACATCTAAAAGTTGAGACTACTATGATATAATAATAATAATAATAATAATAATAATAATAATAATAATAATAATAATAATAATAATAATAATAATCAAAACAATAATAATAATAATAATAATAATAATAATAATAATAATAATAATAATAATAATAATAATAATAATAATAATTACTTCATCGCAGGTTGCAGAATATTAGTTGCTGAATGATTAAAAAAATCGGCACAATTGATTTGGTCAATACATTTTATAGAAAAACAATGCAATTGTATAAAAAAAACAACCTGATACTCTCACTTACATTGACTATATAACCAACTCTAGCGATATCATCAGACATACTGATGTTAAAATTAAAGCTCGCATATATTAATGTTGAAAGATAGAAACAAAAAGTCGACCTGTTGATAGAATCGATATTATTTGCCGATTGCAAAGTTACACACATTTATATCTAATCGTACCAATGAAATATATATACCAATATATAGAGAGAGAGAGCGAGAAAGAGAGAGAGAGAGAGAGAGAGAGAGCGAGAAAGAGAGAGATCGAAATGGTTATGATGGGTTTAACGAAATTCAATAGTGCACTTGATTGTACTATAAGAACATAATAGGTATTTATCTATGATTTTGCGAAGGTTTTTCATGGTTTAGCGACAACAAATAATTGGGGTAGTGTGTTTTAACTCTCGTCAGTCATTTTTTTACTTGCAGGTAAAGTGAAATAATTAAGATGAATATCGTTATGAGGTAAGAATGAATCGGACAGGAAATTAAAGATGTTATTAACTTCACCATTTCCCGTAATTACTCTATCTGCAAATAACAAAATGGTGACGCACAATAGAAACGATTACACTTTGCAATATTTTGCCAGGCTCCGTTTTCGTCGCGCAACCGTTGGCACGATTAGATGTAAATGTGTGTAACTTTGCAACCGGCAAATAATATCGATTCTATAAAGAGGTAGACTTTTTGTTTCCATCTTTCAGCATTAATATATGCGAGCTTTAATTTTTATGAAACAAAAATAATAAATCGAATTCGAAACGGGGCTTACTATTTAATTTTTCTTAAAATCTTACGTAACAGCAAGTGTGGTGATAGCTGTTTGTGTATTGTCCGGATGATTATAAAAATCATTTATTCAATATTTCGGGAATAGAAACTTCCCTTTCTCAAAAATAATAAGCACCAGAGGAAAACTCTGTCTGTGCAGAGAAGCTACAAAAATCTATGCCATACTACGACTATTCCCAACAATGCTTCAAGCAAATTTCCCTTCTCCAATATATATTACATATATATACATATATATATATATATATACATATATATACACATATATATATATACATATATATGTATTTATTTATTTATTTATTTGCCCTGTTTGTTTCAGATTCTAGATTTTAGATTTTTTGTTTTCTGTTTTTGTTTCTTAGATTTTTTAATTTTTATTTTTAATTTTTAATTTTTTAATTTTTTAATTTTTTAACGGCCTTAATTTTTGAAATGTTAAATTTCTTTCCTTCTTTTTCTCTTTCTCTATCCCTCCACTTCATTCTCTCCAAATATGATCTGAGGTTAAGATCGGATTCTAACTCTGCCTGATGAGATCTCAGTTTATAGTAACGGTTGATCGATAACATCGACATGCCAGTGTCGCAGATTTTGTACATGTCTGTGTAAATAAAATTATCATATATATATATATATATATATATATATATATATATATATATATATATATATATATGCACGTATATATATATATATATATATATATATATAAGTATATATAATTACATATTTAAGTTAATAAAATAAATACACATCTAGGAATACATATAAAGTTATAGTATAAATAAAATATGTGTTATCACATAATGTGTAAGGTTGTTTAGAAAATGGAGAAATGGGGCCAGTAATAAATAGGTCAATCATGGATATAGGAAAAACACTAAACGCTACATTTTTGGATAACTAAATTAGTACGTAAGTTTTAAAGAACACCATTTTTGTGGTTTATGTTTGTGATTGAACAATGAATTGAACTTACAATAACATGCTTAAGAAGCAAATAATAAGTACATATGCGTAGTATAATAATAGGCATTTCGAAATATGTGGTGTTATGAAGAGAAACCTTCCTGGGTGCTGGGTTTTCTATGTGATGTGTAAGCTATGCAGTAATAAGCGAATTGTGTTATCATCTAGCATGATAATTGTGGAATATATTACTGTGAAATAAACCTTCTAAAAACATTGCATATTTTATTCATATTCATATGTTTACGCATTGTCTATTTCTGTTTTTGTACGCATTGGCTTGTGCCGACAGGCAGAGTTCACTTCCATAAAATAAGCTTCATACAGTGTTTGGTCATTAGCGTCGACAATTGTGTCGTTGATATTACCCACACTGCCATTTTCCATTTTAACACTTGTTTGAAACTCATGGCTGTCATGTGAGTTATGAGCAATCGTACCGAGTTGAGATGTACAGTATAAAGTTGCCAGAACGAACGATTCTCTTGTTTTGGCATTATTGAAAAATATTGATATTTCTTTAGTAATAAGGGCAATACGTATATACTTAATAGTTGTATGAAACAAGGGATATATTCAGTCGATAACAACGAAATCTTCGTCCGGTAAACTGGATATTTATTTATTATTTATTTTACATTTAAATATATATATATATATATATATATATATATATATTTATATATATAGAACAGTTATTTATTATATCCCAATAACCATGGTTTGTTTTATTACTTTTATTTTTGTTTTTATTTATTTCACATTCTAATTCTAAGAACTCTTATTATTTGTGAACTTGTTCTGATGATTTTGTAGTGTTGCAGAGACGATATTGACATACAAATGTTGTTTGGCACAAAACAAATGAAACGGATTGTTAAATATATCTCACAGAAA
Organism: Sepiola atlantica; assembly: GCA_963556195.1. NCBI lineage: Eukaryota > Metazoa > Mollusca > Cephalopoda > Sepiida > Sepiolidae > Sepiola > Sepiola atlantica. Next base: position 1,523,514 of record OY744516.1, on the reverse strand, counting down.
TTTGGAATTTTTGGAAATGTGAAAAAAATAAAAACAAAACTAAAAGTAATAAAACAAACCATGGTTATTGGAATATAATAAATAACTTCTATATTTTGCTCTGTTATCAATAATTGACAAACATTGAGCTGAATCTTCAAAGGAGACTACAAACTTAAAGGATCTGATGATATATGATAATACATATATTGTCTTTAATAATTAATTATATATATATATATATATATATATATATATATATATATATATATATATAGTCTCGGAAGTTTCTCAAACATTAAAACTAAAAAGAAAAAAAACCCTTAATCCCAAGTCGTTCAATGGAAAATCACTCATGTAAGTCAATTTATTTTTTACAGTTATTATATTAATTTGCTTCTACCATTATTTAAGGGATCATCAGTTGTTTACCATGAAAAACTGTTTCGGGAATTTAATGTATATTATATATATATATGCATATGCATATGTATATATACACACACATATATATATATATATATATATATATATATATATATATATATATATATATATATATATATACAAAAATATATACAAAAATACCTATATATGTATACTCATACAAATGCATACAGACGTTCACATATTAACAAATGTGAGACCTTATAATAAAATATTACAGTTGTAAAAACAAACGAACCAAAATAATCATACTTTGGTTTTATTTTAAGTTTATTTTCTATTATAATAACACTACAGAAAACTTTTATTTCTAATATGTTCGACTTATTTAAATTGTGTACGTAAACATAATTTCATATTTACTTTAATAAATATTGTCATAAGCCTTCTTAAAAAGGTTGAAGTTGACCCCTTTTCGGGGAGTTAAAAATAAACTGTCACATAGCTATATGGCATGTTCCGACAACGTTCGTTAGATACTCTCTTTATAGTCAAGTATATCTGCCTGCTTGACATTAATCAAGACACCGTATAAAATTATCATCTCCTACATTGTAAGTAAAATAATTTAATATGTACTCAAATAAATATTGCTATGAGAAATTAAAGTTGAGCCATGATCGAGGTGACCCCAAAAAACGGGCCCCTGTGTACACTTTATGTGATCTCTCCTTTATTTATTCACCAATTGCCCTTAATCTACAGGACATGACAGAATCAACGACCGTGAGTACACCAATACCTCAGTGGGAGCTGGGGCAAATAATACACTGTGTTAAATTTTACTACAATACAGGTTCGTTTAAGAAAACCAAGGACAGTTTCATGCATCAGTTCGAATGTGAAAAGGCTCCATCCAAAAACAGTATTCAGAACTGGGGGGACCACTTCGAGAAGTATGGGACCGTGGAGAACGCCAACGCTGCCAGTGAGAACAGTCCAAGCAACTCGAGACGTCCCAAGAAGCGGACAGTCGAGCTGGTTGAAAGTGTGAGAGAGTCTCTCCAGGAGAGTCCGAAATGCTCTGTGCGTAAGCGAAGTCAGTCCCTCAGTATCTCCAGTGAGGCTTGCAGGAGAGTGCTGGTGAACGATATCAGGGCTTACCCATAGAGAATACAGACGCTACAGACCCTTACAGCCTCAGACAAGAAGCAGGGGAGCGCTATGGCAGTCAAGATTCTGGATAAGACACCAGGTCTCCTTAACCTTCTTTGGACCTCAAATGAAGCCCACTTCCATTCATACGGAAAGGCGAACTCCAGGACAAATGTCTTCTGGGAGTCCTCCAGACCCAATGAAGTAGCCACCAAGCCCCTGCACTCTCCTAAGTGCACGGTGTGGGCTGCAATCTCGGTCAGACGCATCATCGGACCAATCTTCATCGAATAATCTAGGGCAGCAGTGACAGTCAACATAGAGCGTTATGTTGAGGTCCTCAATATATTCAAGAGTGAGCTCCAGACCCTCTATCCGTCGCTCATGGGCAAGTTCTGGTTCCAGCAAGACGGAGCAAGTTCTCACACCTCAAACCTGTCCTGAGATTTGCTGAGAGAGAACGTCGGAGGCCGAGTGATCAGTCTCAAGACTAATTTTGAGCTGCCACCCCATAGCCCGGCGCTAAGCCCCCCATATTCTTCATTCTTAAGGACAGAGTGTACGCAGGGAAATACAGAACTATCACGGAACTCAAGGAAGCCATCAGGGAGGAGATGAGAGCCATTCCCAATTCAGTCTGTAAGAATGTAATGGACAACTTCGTTCTGCGCCTACAGAAATGTACGAAGCTAAATGGAGGTCATCTAGAACACATGCTGTAGAACGGAGAAAAAAAGGCCATTTGCCCTAGTGTGTTGATGTGATGTTTTGAATATAATGAACTAGTTATGACCAAACATTCATTTCATTCGGACGAAACACTAAGAAACGGGGTCTAATTAGAGTTGGGCCCTATTTTTTGGGGTCACGTTGTATATGTAATATATATTTGAATTGTGTAGGTCATAGCTCTGAAATGTACTTGCTGGGGTCTTAAAATTTAGCGAAATTTTATACTAAATAACTAACGGCAACTGGAAATTTATTACACTTTGTACTATTGAATTTTATTCAAAGAATTCGTGAGATTTTCGAGTGTTCAAGTAAAAATACTTCATATGTTTACCTTTTAGTCACAAAAAGTAATTTGACAAAAGTTTCGTCAACGGTTTTCAATATTTTATTTTGTGATCTCCGAGGGGAGAAAGTATGAATCAAAAAGGATTACCTATCTGTTAAATTATCAGCAACTCATCTCACGTATTAAAACAGTCAATTGATATTCGAAATTCCGGAGCTATCATAACACAATGGGCTTTACAAAATATTTCGTAACTTGCGATAAAGTTTATACACGATGCAGTACGAGTACTTTTCTAGAATTACGTAATTAAATCCATCACAATATATTTCGGTGTATCAAGTCATGCATTCTAATCATTTATTAACAGTTATAAAATAATGTTTGAAATCATTAGCTAATCTTCCTGTACTAAAACAGTGAACGTTTTGCCAGCGACTTATATCCACAAATCTAATAAGTAATACTACCTTAAAAATAGTTATCATTTTATTACAATTTGTTTCACTTAAAATGCAATGATGAAATGTAAGTATTTAATGAAACATTCTATACATCATTTAAAAAAGCGAAATCGAAATTAAAGTTAAAAAAACACTTCTATGCAACGTATTACAAGCTATTGAAACTTTTCAAAACTGATACGTATAGCATAATTTGTAAGGGAGATTTTTTTTATTTAGAAAATAATAAGCTCATTTTAAAATTGTTTTAAAAAATAATCTAAATATTACGGTATCGTTTACGTCACCGAAAATGAATTCATACAATTGCTCATTTTAATAATTTAATAATTCAGAATACAAGTTCCCGGCTCATGTGGTCACATATTGGGCGATAGTGGGGAAACATGTTACATTAAACATGGGAAAATAGGCTCGTCTACGTAACTGAAATAAGAATTCACATTTTTTTATTTAATTTCCTCCAGTTGAATGTAACATATTCATAGAAACAAAAATAACAACATTTACAACACAAAGAAAAATTGTTTTTAATAAAACAATCGAATGATATTTTTTTTATTAATAAATGTTTTCTATTCAAAAGACACTTTAATAGTGTGAAAATCACAAACTTTCATTAAATAGTCATAAAAGTAGAAAGGAAAACATGAATAATACTTCTTAAAATTGATGACATACTTTGAATAAATGTGTTCTCAAGGAACATCAGATAATGCAACACCACCCTCACACAATGAATACTCCCATCGATGTAACTAGTTGAAAAATAAGCAGAAACGGGTTCAAAGAAAATGTGTATTACTGTACTTGCAAGAAATGTTAAAATATGTTTACAAATAGAGCATGTTTTATTTAGTAAACTATGGATGACTTTTGTGAATATTATTTTTAATGTTACGCTCTTTTACTAAGTGATATCGGAACCTGTAAGTCTGTTTCCAACATAACAGTTTTCGTAGACGAAATAAGTATTTTCAGAAGGTTAGCAAAGCGATATTCAACATATTAGTGTCACTATCATAGTCGCATAAACTAACGGAAATATAGGCTATGGCGAATCAAATAGAGATATGTCAGACCGATTCGTGTCTAACTCTAATTAGCCGACTAAATAATTTTATAGAGTATATATATATATATAATCATGAGTAAGTATTATTGTTATATTAAGAATAAATATATGACTGTTATATTCAAGGTTTCCTCTAAAATTATATTAGTTCTCATGAAATGAACAGAACAGCTGATCTGATATATTGTATTCAAATACTGAATCCTCTAAAGTCAGATTATCATTATAGTTTACCGAACCGTAGAATAACATTATTATCATCGTATAACTTGTTGTTAGTATTAAATTAATACAAACAAAACGTCAATAAGCGAATTTTGAATTAATGGTCAAATTGTCAAAATAATTTAGGCAGGTGATTAAAAAATTTTCTTCCAACTAAAATTAAACTTCTGCAGCGATGAGATGTTGCTTCTGATAATAACTCTTGTCGATGATTATTTAATTAATTTGTAATTGCCACTCTTTTGATTCCGGTGAATTCCAAGTTGAAAGCTGAAATACCTTTTAATTAGGCAAAGTGTGTGGAACAACAAAAGGACTATTCCCCTTCTTGTCTTTAAAAACTTTTATTTTTCTCTATATTTTATACATTCGTTTGATTGTTTTCTTTTATTTAGTTTCTGATGTATTTATCTCTGTCGTCACTCGGTTCTTTATTTCCTTGTCTCTTTTATTTGATTATTTGTCAGTTTCTTTCTTTTATTTTCATATTTTTTCTTACATTGATTCTATTTTTCGGAGAATTTTTCTTTATATATTTAATTTCTTATCTCTGTTTTTCTTGTCTACTTTCTTTATAACGAACTCGATGTACACCTTATCTTTTTATTCTTTCTTTCATTCGTGTTCTCTTTTGGTTTTCCTATTATTCATTTTTCTCAAAGTATTTCCCACTTCTTAATGTTTCTTTTATCAGCTATTTCCTTCTGTTTTCGTTTATTTATTATCAGTTCACCCTGCAACTTTCTTTGGTTTTCCATGTTATCCCTTTCTCTACTTGTTTTTTTCTATTTAACTTTTTAATATTTACTTCTATTTATTCATTTCATTTTTACGTTGATTTGATCCCTTCCTCCTTGTTTGACACCCATGACAAGTCGAACAAATGTGCTCTTTTTATCATTGTGTGGTTGTGTAATTTGTGTTTAATGGTGAGATTGGTGTGATCGTTTAGGATATCTAAATAGTAATATACACCAATATGATGTAACCAATGAATAGTAATTGTGCGTTCGTATTCATTCATTCATCTCTCCAAAGCTATTCTTTTGTTAAACATACGGAAAACCAAGATGTCGTCCACCACGTGGATAACACATACGTGATGAAATCACTGGCACTGAGGATTAATAGTTAAGAATGTAACAATAACTGATTTGTTTATGTAATCAGCGTAGAACATTATATGTATTTTGACAAAAGCATTTCTGTAAAAACGAAAATTGAATTTGAGAATTCTCAAGTATTTGAATGACTGTTCTATAATCAAGTTAACATTAGTTTATATTACACACATGACCAGAGAGATATAGAGTGTGTGTGTGTGGGGGGGGTGTGCGGGTGTAAAAGAGATGGATAGGGGATAGAATACTGTGACCATGTATATAAGAAGAAAATAAAGACGATCAAAAGAAAATAGCACCAAAAACAGAACCAACATGTTTTGTAAATGTGCCACTAACCACCCACGTCATTCTGCATGAATATCCCCTCCCTTATTATTGCGTTTATTTCATTTTCCGTTTCTCTTGATACCTCTTATTTCAACCTCATTTATAGTGAAACGTTATTCCAAGCTAATACCACCACATTAGTGTTATTCTGAATTCACACATGGACAGAATAATACCTACTTCACACGAATTAGTTATTTTTCAACTAATCAATATGTATATATATAGTAAGCAATGAAAATATATATGGCAATCAAGCTACACAGAGGCTCCCGTGTTTCATCCCCGGGGGGAATCGTCAGGCTAACGATCCCCCCCCCGGGGATGAAACACGGGAGCCTCTGTGTAGCTTGATTGCCATATATATTTTCATTACTACCTAACTCTACTTACGTATCAAGCACTGTTGAAGTAAATACTGAAAACTGATACATAAAAAATTATATCTCCTTATAATATTTTATGTGGATACATGAAGTACTAATATATATATATATATATATATATATATATATATATATATATATATATATTACTATTTCATGTATCCACATAAAATTAGTTATTGTTCAATCAATTAATATATATCAAGGGAGGCGCGATAGCGCTCTATCCCTTAATAGACTTGAAAAACGACCTATGCTAGAAATCTCATTTATTTCATCAGTCATAACTCAAAAACCAATAAACCAAATTAGTTAAAACTTTGCACAACATTTTCATTTGATAGGTTCCATAAGTGTGTAGAATTTCAGCATCATTTATCAAGGCAACCCAGAGATACAGAAAAGTAAGGAGTGAGTCTGTGTTATCCGTGTGTACGTACTTGTGTGCCACCCTGTATCTCATCAACTATTTGATGGATTCAGCTGATGTTTGGCAGAGATAGAGGTTCTAGCGTCTAGTTGATGGCATTTTAATTTCAGTTTACCATATACCTTAGTTTTCCAGAAAATTAAAACAAAACTTAAAAATTACTATTGTCTTGAGGCATAGCCTTTACAAAAGTAGTGACATGCCATGATAAATGCCAGTGTACTAAAATCATATGCCCTTAATAGGGTTAAGATGAAAATTCATATACACTAAATGTACAAAAGCAAGGAAATTCCTAAATTTTTACACTTTTATTGTCATTAAGGGTATGACTACATATCAACCAAACGATTTCATTATCACATCACTACAGTATAACTCTCTATGCATGAGTAGATGAAGTGTGTGAGGTGCGCTGAATAAAAATTCCTACAAGTAAAATACATGGCCCTGTTGTACTCGCATACCCTTAATGACAATAAAAGTGTAAAAATTTAGGAATTTCCTTGCTTTTGTACATTTAGTGTATAGGAATTTTCATCTTAACCCTATTAAGGGCATATGATTTCAGTATACTGGCATTTATCATGGAATATATATATATATATATATATATATATATATATATATATATATATATATATAATAGAAATTGGTAGTTAAGTCAGTTTATATCATATTCCAATAAACATGGTTTTATTTTATTATTTTTATTTTTTCACATTTCCAAAAAGTATAAAATTTCTGTGAGATATATTTCACGGTCAGTTTCATTTGTTTTGTGCCAAACAACATTTTAATATCAATATCGTCTCTGCAACACTACAAAATGATCAGAAAAAAATCACAAAGAGTAAAAAGTTCTTGGATTAAAGTGTCTTGAAAACACCTACACTATACAGTAGTTTCTTTTTAGAGTGAAAACAAACAAAAAATAAACAAAAAGAGAGAGCAAAAACTAACACGTGAGAGATCCCACAAATACTTCATTTTGAATTTTTCGTTCAAAGCTAGTACATCCTAAAATGTTGTGCGAACAATTTTAAAATGTTAATTCAGTAATATTTCCTAAAATAGTTAATAAGTTCTATAATTTATTTATAACATTCTAATTCACTTGAAGATAATGTTTTTTTTTCTTTACTAAAGTTACATCAATGTTTATTTAACTTATTTGGGTACGAAACTCATTTAAGTTCAACATTTTAGAGCTAGTTTCATAATGTCAGCCGCCCATTTAAGCAACTATTAAAATTATTTTACATCGGTGTTTTTGTGGAAGATATATAGTATTTACTAATAAATATTTTCCAACAATATTAAGAGAAGCTGAATTTCTTAGAATTCTTAACTCACCTAGTAAGTTACTAATTAAATGCGAAACTAAGGGGGGATTTATCACTCACGACGAAAGATATCCTCCTGTTACCCAGACACAGTTCCAAAATACCGAAGGGAGCCATAAAATATTTATTTATTTATTCTATTTCTTAAAGTATTCTGAGGATTCGAAAGTAGTTGTTTACGTGGATCTGTACCTAAAATTGATCTTTACTACGTTTCAAATCGGATTCGCATCATCATGTGAATAGCGACAACACACGGATGTAAATACTAGGTTTAACTTTAATTTAATGTTTACATTTAATATTAGGTAGTGTTCATTCTATTATTTATTTATTAATATGTCTATTAATATACATAAACCAAGATGTTTAGTATCTATTAATAAATTGTTTCCATATATATATATATATATATATATATATATATATATATATATATATATATATATATATACATATATATATATATATATATATATATGTATATATATATATATATATATATATATATATATATATATATATATATATATATATAAATTACATCGCTATTACATGTACGATGAAACTTGGTGTTTCTTTTTCTTCTAAAACCCAAATTAAGTGAAAATAGGTCGTTTAGGAATAATGCCAAATCCTATTTCACTCTAAATAATTTACGTGACTAAAATAGGATATAACCCATTCTTATTTATGTTTCTACTATCACACCGCTATGGTTCCAAATATCGAAGGGGGCCATTAAATATTTATTCATTTATTGTTTTATAAAATGATTTTGTTTTTAAATATATATATATTGTACTATCGGACTATAAACTATAGGACAGTTTCTGTTTCTGGATTGATATATATATATACTTTAATTCGAATATTGCATGTGACCGTTTATAATTCATCTGCACAAAAATGTGTTTGATAGTGGGAGGAAGGGCGAAAATTGTAAGTAGACATTGACTGAAAAGACTGGAGAGTGACAGGAATCATTAAATGACAAATAGAGGGAAAGTGAGAGGGTGGAGATACCGACAGATGCATGAAAAAAGGGAGAGAGTAAGAGAGAGGACAATTGAGGGAAGATGTGAGAAAAGATGAAAGACAAATCAGTATCATCAAGGATTAATAGTATTTTATTGAAAATGGATGACATCGATAAATTAGCTTATTTTTTACAAAATGTCCCTAAATATATTCATCCTTCATGACGACATCTATTTTCAAATAGATACTTTCTTAGAAATAAATTTATATCGAACAATGCGAAAGTTAAGCAATTACATATGAAATAATATACATTATTAATACTGACCAAACTTGTCACAGGCTGATTTGTATACTATAATCGTATTTTGTAATCAATATCATACACTAATGGACCTGAAAACTATATTATATAAAGATAGACCTACATACACCATGTATAACAGATAAACGTGAGGACAAAATGTATACCAGATATGCCTGTAGAGAACATGTATAACGTATAAGTCTGAGGACAAGCTGTATGAGAGATAAGCTTAAAGACAACCTGTATAAGAGATAGGATTAAAGGCAACCTGTATAAAAGAAAGGCATGAAGACACTCTGTATAACAGATAGGCCTGTAAACAACATTATATAACTAATTGGCCTGAAGACAAAGAAAATACGACGCTTATATAAGTTTCTATTCATCAAAGCCTGCACCCCCAATGCCCCAAAGGTTCATAGACTTGACCAAAGTCAAGTAAATATCCATTTGGATCTGAATAAGTGAGCATAATCTGTTGTTTGCTGTTCTTCATCGTCGCGGTTATCTCAGTTTAAATTGACATCACATATACCTTATCTCCCCAAAAAACACACGTTGCTACGCATAATTAAATGTCTAATCGTACCCCCTTCTCTATATATGTGGTTTTCTGTTTCCCTCCAACCAAACAACACCATTCCTACTTACCCCGCCCTAAACATAGTTTGACTCTCTCGAAACTAATAAAAATCTGATGTCTCATAAGCTTGACATATCGATAACCGAAACCAACTCGTTAAAACCGCCAATCAATATGCCCTTTGCAACAAAGGCGTATATTGACAATTGCTTCTTCATCTATTTTTTAAATCATGTCTCTGTTTGTGTACACACATCTCTCTGCGATTGACCGGTTGTGTGTGTGCGTACCTTTTTTACATTTCATTTAAATGAATTGGTTCTTCATTCAATAAATAATATTCAACTGAAAAAAAAAAATGAAAAACGATTGATTATATCGATCACCACTACTTATTACACTTTATTATTGGGCCTCGTTTGCTTTTGTCCATTTTTTCTCTCTTCGCTGACGAAGATAGAGAGAGAAATTGGAAAGGAAGTTTGTTTACAATTCAGTGGAAACTTAAAAGTAAACACAACAACAAGCTTAACGACGAAATAAATATGTTCTCTTTCTTTCGTTAGCAATAAATCAGAAGTCAAGGGTCTATTTGATTTTTTTTTTATATTTTAAAATAAAAATAAACACTACTTTTGATAAAGAATGGTTTTATTCCTCACTCGCAGATTTCAAATAATTGTAAGAATAAAAAAGTAGCACATTTTATTTAAAAAACATGCTTATATTAATAACTATATACTTCGCAAATGTATATATGTATATATATATATATATATATATATATATATATATATATATATATATATATATATATATATATAGTCTCGGAAGTTTCTCAACCATTAAAACTATATAAAAAAATATATATATATAAAAGAAAAAAAACAAACTTATAGTCTTAAGTCTTCCAGTGGGAAATCACTCATGTAAGTCAATTTATTTTTTACACTTATTATATTAGTTAGTTTCTAACACTATTTTAAGGGATCATCAGTTGTTTACCATGAAAAACTGTTTCGGGAATTTAAATATATAATTAAACATATATATATATATATATGTGTGGGTATATATTAATAAAGATGCAAGTTATATGTGTTCAGAAACACGCTTCCATATCTATTATTTTCTCTATTGCAGTGGGCGAATACATTGTTATCAATCAGACGAAATCAAAACTATCTGTTTCCTTGTTTATTTTAAACATTTTCATTACAAACGATATGGTTAAATATACGTTTCGTTTCATCGATTTCTCATTTGTCTTTATTACTGTCAACTTATTTTAAATGTTTACTTACCAATAACACTTATGGTCAATGTATAATGCTACAGCTGATTATTTTAAGATGTTTAAAGTTGGTTAGAAACAGATGTCCCACTAGTGGATAAAGATTTATTAATAATTCACCTTTTCAGTTTTATTTTTACAAATAAAAGCATTTGCATCCTTCCATAACATTTAGATGACAAACGTTTTGGGGGTTTGTTAAATGTAATACGTTTAAAAGTAAAACTCTTTAAAATATAAATGGCAGTTATTATCAATTTCCTCTCAGACATTGTTATGTTATGTTAAAACATCCTTTTGTTAGAGAGCAATTTACATTTATATTTTATATTGTTCGAGGTAGCAATGAATGTTGTCTTTACGTATCAAATGTTGATATGACAAAAGCCCAAATAAGCGGTTTATTTCAACTAATCAAAACCCAAGAAATATTTAGTTCTCTTACGCATACTATAAAATCCAAAACAATACGTGTTCTACTTTTACAATCTTTTATAATCTCAGCCATAACTGACAGCTAGTGTCTACCGGAATGGTTTTCTTTCCCTTCAATCTAATTAACACCTATCTCCAAGACATATATACTAGCTGTCCATACCTGGCGTTGCCCAGGAGTAAAAGAAAAAAATGACTGACTTGTTTATGAAGAAAGTTAATGTAATTTATGTGTCTTTAATTTTATAATCAAATCTTGTGAAATTTAAGGTGTTCTTAGATATGTATCTCTTCAGAAATAACTCATGATATGATTATTTCTCTTTAATGTATAATAATATTCGGTGCGTGAGGTAAAAAAAAGTTCTCCACTCTAAAAGTTTCCTTGGCCAGAATAAATATTTTCAGAAAGAAACTGATCCGAAATAAAATATATTCGAGCCAATAACATAGTGGAAGGAAGAAACTATTTTCTACTGTTAAGAAACAGTACGTGTGCGTAGATCACGACCCTTGCCTCGGAATCTTAACAGAGAGTATCACTAACTGACTAACACAACGTACAGCAAAGCATACACACGACACTCACCAACCTCACATACACATAGCATACACACATTCACTCAATAAGAACACACATTCTCGCTAATATATACACACATATCAATGACTACTGAAGTAGACGCACACGGCGAAATGAATACATGCACACGATTTTCCCCTACAGGTAAACAATTTCCTTTCATCAGAACGTTCTGAAACTCTCTAGATTTTCGTATTCTACGAAATTTCATTCATTCACCAAACTTGACTTTCGTTTCCACACGAATTGTTTATACTAAATACATATATTTTCCTCTATTGCAATCCAAGTGACAACATAGCGGATTGATAATTTAAACCGTAAATACACGTCACCACAACAAGCGTAAAACGCTTCAGAACATTGATGAGACTGTCTGCGACATCTTCAACAATATGAGTGGGTATCATAAAGAATTAAGACTAAATGAACGGAGAAATAATACTTTTTCCTTAAACTAAAATACACCAAAATAATATATTTTAGAAAGCAAAATGTTTAAAAATGAAAAAAGTTATAAAATTACAAAAGAAATTTTAATATTTTAAATTATATATATATATATATATATATATATATATATATATCTATTGGCTTACGGGATTTATATAGATATATGTATTTAATTCTTTTACATTTTTATTATATATCTTTAAATGTTCTCCGGTTTAAATCTCAACTGTTTCTTTTCACATACCCCCTTTTTATTCAAACGTTATTATTTTCATCACCCCATTTTGTTTTCAAAACGTATTAAACCTTCCTTACACTAAATTTAAACAAACATACATAACACTCTAAGCAAATAACGCGTCCAAACGAGAGTGACACTTGACTTCACATTTCCGAAACAGATGACAACAGAAGCTGAAGAGAGTTGAATGACTAAGTCCTTATGTGCTTGTAACCGACGGTACGAATGTTGTACTAATTTGTCTGTACCAAAATGAAGTAAAACATATATATATATATATATATATATATATATATATATATATATATATATATATATATATATATATATATATATATCAGAGAGAGAATAATCAGATTTGCTGACCATTACTTGACGGTAAGGATAACATCATCAGAAATGTTCGTTTTTAAATGCCAAAATAGGGATGTGGCTCAGTGGGTAGATCGCACAGAACCTATCTTAACAACTAACACAAGGCTCAACCTTCACCTATGAAAGCCTGCAAGGTGTGATGGAAGATAGAGCGAGATGACGTGAGAGAGCCAGGAAGATTATTGACACCACATCATCATCAGCTTGTAGGCTTTCATAGATGAATTGTGAGTCTTGTGTTAGTTTTTTATGTAGGTTATGTACGCGCTCTCTTTCTCTCTCTCCCCCCCTCTCTCTCTCTCTCTCTCTCTCTCTCTCTATATATATATATATATATATATATATATATATATATATATATATATACAAATATAATCTAATTGTACTAACCAATAGCGTAAACTTGATAAATCATATATCGCATATAAATACACAATTATCTCTAATTATGCTCCATTTAATATGTTCAGCATTATTCTAATATTGTATATATGTTAATATGGTAAGAAATAAAACGGCATCACAGTGATTGCTCCTAATTGTTGAACTATTTCTGAATATGTGTTGTAAATATAAAGATTCGTGTGAAATTATTTCCGTAATATTGTAAATAAACAGACTTGAGCAAAACCTTAAACAATTAATGTATGTTTTATTTTTTTAAGGAAATTACAACAATTTCCTTTAAAAGACAGAATTTACGAGATGTTTTCTAATTTTTTCGGTAAAATTGAAGGATTTGCATTTGCATGTTATTAAATGGATGAAACGTCGAACATGAGAAAGGACACAAACAAAAACAAGGCGAACAGGAAATAAATTGAAATCAACAGGCACAGTGTAACAGACAATATTACGTATTTAAAATTAAATACCCAGTGAAAATGACGGACACATGCGTGCGCACACAGACATACTATATATATATATATATATATATATATATATATATATATATATATTCACCAACAGACAGCTGTTTCGCCGTATTGTGGCTTTTTAGTGTAGCCAATCATCGATCTTATCTGTATATTATCACACTCTTAACGAATATAAGGGGAATAGTTATGTTGGTTTTATCTTTGTGTACATTATTGGTTGGCAAAACAACTCTATTCTAATTACAAAACATAATTTTCTGCTAATAACAAAAAAATAATCTCTAATTTAATTACACAGCCGAATTAATACAGAAACTCTTAGAAAAACGAATAGATTGTTATCTTATCATATCGAGCTATTTTAGTATTAACTGATACTATTATCTACTTAGTTACGTTGATTTTATTTATATATATATATATATATATATATATATATATATATATATATATAGGTCTGTAAATATATATATATATGCCTATTGATGTTTAGTATATTGTCCAAATAATTCAAGTTAAACTCTTGATGATTCTAAATATTTTACAACATAGCATATTTATTTTAAATAAATATGCTCTGTTGTTAAATACGCTAAATTCTAGTGACCAACTTTTTATATTTTTAAATTTTTCACCCCAATCAAAAAACTTTGATGAATTTTGACATGCCGTTTCGCACATAGATGAACAATCAAACTTTATATATCAATTGAGGATCTTTTGTCTATGATGTTCTTAAGAAATCCAATGTTTATCTCCAGAAAAAAATATATTGTAAGGCATCACACAGAAAAACATCCAACATAATTAACTTACATTCAATCCAGTTCCCATGAGGAAAACATGAATTTTTCTGTCCTATTTAGGCAACCATCTTTGAATTTTTGGATTGAAAAAAAAACGGTTTGATTGTTTATTTCTGTCGCCTTCTCTACAAGCTGATAGATTGGTGAGGATCACAAGGGGAATGAGAAAGTGATCAACATTTTGTTGTTTTATGAGAAATGGAATTTTGCTCAGCTAGATGAGTTCAAATATCAGCTAGATGAGTTCAAATATCAGCTAGATGAGTTCAAATATATCAGGAAATATAAACATATATTATATATCATATATTAATAGTGACATATCAATGGTAAATGATTCACGGCGTTTCAAGCGGTGGACGATGAGTGTCCGTAAAACGGTTTTCTTAGTAATTATAAACGGCTGTTTCACTTCCTTGCCATACAGCTTCATATTAAATGAAATACACACGTAAGCAGAACGAATTTAGTTGCACGAATGTCATTTAATATTTCGGAAAACAAACGCATATATAGACACATTGCAAATGTCACTTTGGATTTCCTGCATCACGTAGTATAAAGGTTTTGCCATGGCCAGCAAGAAGTGCTGACCTCAATCATATTGAACATGATTGGGGATGGCTAAAAAAATGTTGTGACCATGACGGCAAGCAGTATCAAATGATGCAAGAAATCAAAGTCGCAATCTTAAAGGTTTGGGATGAGCTCCCTCTGAATCTGCGCCAGACGTTGATTGGCAGCAAGATAAATCGAATTTATGAACTGATTCAAAACGGGTTCAGTCGCACCCACTACTGTTGACTTGACCTTTACCTCATTTATACAGACTTCTATGACTTTCCTATATTTTCCACGTTACTTTATAGTAAGGAACATGACTGTATGTTATCCAATTGCAGTTATTTGTCTTAAAGTGTTATTATTTTATATATATATATATATATATATATATATATATATATATATATATATATATATATATATATATATATACTGATATATTGTATTGCCTGAATCCGTTTTAAACTATCGGGAAAATTGCTGCCATACAAAAGTAGAAAATATTTAGATTACTTTATAGTGTTGCACAATACTTCATATG
Source organism: Sepiola atlantica (assembly GCA_963556195.1). NCBI lineage: Eukaryota > Metazoa > Mollusca > Cephalopoda > Sepiida > Sepiolidae > Sepiola > Sepiola atlantica. Next base: position 1,507,551 of record OY744516.1, on the reverse strand, counting down.
CATAACTATACATACACATCTATATATGAACAAAAAATACATATATATATATTTATTCATTATAGCATATCATATATGTATACTTACACACATAGACATGATTATAAATATATATATATGTATATATATATATATATATATATATATATATGTGTGTGTGTGTGGGTGTGTGTGTGTGTGTGAATATACATACAAATAGTGTTATGAGTAGCTACACAAATACATCTATATTTCTACTTGTAACTGACAAGCTAAACAGCTTAAATTAACAATTATTTTGAATATATTTTTTCTGACTACCTCGCGAATCTCGTCTTTCTCTCGTCAATCAACACGCAAATTATTATATTGTTTGATGCATGTTTAGTTCTACATTTATTAGGTCTAGAGTTCAGTCTACACATTCGATAAATACATTTCAAAACCATATTTGAATTTTGCTACAGGAACGAATAGTATTTTGTGTTTACCCAGTCCTATGAAACAACTCTTTCATCGCATTGAATAAAATATATTTGACGGCATATCAGGAGCTATTATCAACTCAACAAATTATGTAGCCAAGATTAGAAATTAAGAACATGTACAAAGTATTGTTTATCTATCTATTATTTAAAAAATATTACTTGTCAGAATTACTTGAAACGTATTCAACATTATAAGAACGTAAATCATAATTACATCAAATGCTCCGGAATCAAAGTGTTTCCGTGTCGCATACCGGACAACAAATACTGTACACGTCAAATCATTTTACGTATTTAACATATAGTTTATTTTAAAAAGAAAACATTTATCCTTTATTACAAAGAATTGACAAAACACTATTTAATGAATGTTCATTGGTAAATATTTTTTTAATTATATATTTTTACTAGCATGACCCGTGTCCCGGCGTTGCCCGGGGAAATATAACAGCCTGATTTTAATTTTTAAGTTAAATGAATGGATTCAGAAAATAAATCATTTCACTGAAAGCAATTTAGGTAATTAAAATTGGATTTAAAACGTAGCTGTGCCCTAGCGTTCTTGTGTTTGTTCCAACAGATGTCTCCTTTATAGTGGTAAAAGTTATTCGTACAAAGCTCTTGAACATCCTTCATAAAACTGCGCATATCTAAAGCAAGGTGAAGTCAAGTTTAGACCCACCACTGCCAATGAGTGTCCTTGGGACTTGTTAATTGTCATGGCAAAACACAATTTAACTGGTAACTGAAGCCTTTTAAATTTGATTGCAGAATCCGACGGAATAATGGGTATTCTGGGAAGGAATGACAGTTTGCCCCTTGCCACACCAGTTAGTATTACAGCTTCTATCACATGAGGTTGCATGCATTTAACACAGTCTCGTTCCATTACATAGCCTTAGAGCATCAAGATTCCGGAGTAACATAATTGGGCATTTAGCTTTCAGCTGTGTATTGGGATACCAGGCAATTCTAATGAATTTAAAAATTCTGTAGGGTATTGTACAGCCTGGACGCGATCGAGAATAGAATCCACAGAAGTGAAAGTTTGTTCATCACCTGGGGTTTCCTCAAGCAGTTGTTGATTGATGACATGCACCATGTCATTTTTAGGAGCTAGAATACCCTCTCAGTTAGCCATTTAGGTGAGTGATGAAACAATTGAGCCAATACCTGGAGTAATAACAAGCTTGCCATTGTTGGTTGTTGCAAGCTTGCCATCACCTATTTTTAGGAGGAGGGAGGCAAACTCACCAGCCATTGGGTCACTATTGAGTGTTATGCCACCCATAACAGCATCACGTCTCTTGAGATCACGCAATGTTTTATCTAGAGCCTCGAACGTTTGTTTATGTGCCATTGTACATTCATCCCATACGATCAAGGAACAATTCTGTAAGACTTTGGCTGAATCTGACCCTCTTTCTATTTGACAAATTGGATCAGCATATTTTGTTAGATAATGGCAACTTAAATGTGGAGTGAGCTGTCCAACCACAAAGAGTACTTCCGGGTGCATCAAGGAATATAAGGCCACCTTGCTGTCTTCTTCAGTATTAAGTACAGTACGAACAATATGAATTTGCTCATTATTTAGTTGTGCGATACCATCTCGAACAATTGATGCTTGCTCATGAGGTTGATAACTAATTTCACGCGTCCATGCAGTAATGACCGGATGTGTATTAGATCGATTAGGTGAGTGTTATGGTGCCGTACCTACCTACAAAGAACTAATGGACTCGTCCACCTTATAAATACGGGAAGCACGTGACACTTGTTCTCTTCTTCCCAGGCAAACCAGCAATGGCGGTTGAGAGGAACATCTCCTTGTAATATCTTTCTTTCTATTATATAATATATACCTTTGTTCATTTAAACCATGTGTTCCTGTGTTATTCATTCAGCTTTACCCAGGTCCACAACAAATGGCGACGAGGCAATTCGAACTCTTGGGTAAAAAAACTGAAAATACCACGTGAAAATGCACTCACAAGGTTAATGCAGCAAGCCGCACGCAAAAAACAAAAAAACAAAAAAAAAACAAAGGTTATTGCCGTACGGTCGATAGAAGAAAAGAGAACTCAACTGAAAAAAAAAACAAAAAAACACGTTGAATTCTTAAGTGCGAGAAAATTTTTTTCTTTTAAGAAAAAGAAAACTGAAATAGACCTGTTGTGTTCTAAGTTTTAAAACTGCTTATCGAAAAAAAAAAACAGCTTCAAATTGGGTGCGCGTTCCTCTGGGAAAACTAGTTAAAAAAAAACAAAAAAAAACAAATAACAAAAACAACTGAAATTGAATGCGTGTTTTTTTTCTCTGGGTTGGAAAACTAAAAAAACAAAACAAAAGAAATACCGAACACCAAGCTTAAGCGAGTATTGTTTTTTTTAGACAAACGTCACAGCGAGTTTTTTTTGACGAACACACACAAAAAAAAATGAAACCGACACCACGTGCTTCATTTTAAGGACAGATATAAAACAAAAACATGAAATGAACACACGTGCGTTACTCTATAAAAAAAAAGACGCACGATAAAAAAAAGGTCAGTTTTATTTTCTCTCTCTTCTTTTTTTTCCGACTTGTACTGAAATATTTTAAAATGCAGAAAGAATTAATTGTGAAACAGATTTTTTTTTCTCTTCGTTAAAATTAAAAACGTGTATAAGAAAAAAAAATTTCATAATCTTTTCATAACTAAAACTCAGCGTCTTGCAAACGCTAATTTAAAGAAAAGAACTTCTTATAAATTCATTAAATAACGAGAAAATATTAATTTTCAAAATAAAAAAATAAGTGAATATACGCGTATATAGAGAAAAGGAAAAGTTTCATAATCTTTTCATAATTAAAAACGGCGCCTAGCAAACGCTAATTTAAAGAAAATAACTCTTATAAAATCATAAGATAATAAGAAAATATTAATTTTCTAAATAAAATCAGAAACTAAATGGTTGAATATGGAAGATATTAAGTCTATAATCGCCGAACTAACGAAATTCCAAATCTCCCAGCAACAACAAACTGAGGAAAGATTTCAAAAGCTTTTATTACAACAGAACCAAAATATTTTATTACACAAAAAAGAGTATGATGAAAGATTGGAATTTCTGATACAAACAATATCGCGCAGTGACCAACAAAATGAAAAAGACGACACGTTTTTGCAGAACGAAATTTGGAACAGTATTGATAATTACTCATACACGGAAAATAATACATTTGAAGAATATTTCCGAAGATATGAAGACCTATATAAAATTGACTGCGGTGGTTGGAGTGATGCGAAGAAGCTACGCCTCCTTCTTAGAAAACTAAATACCACAGAACATACCAAATTCGTGGATTTCATTTTGCCTCGGAAAACCAGCGAGCTAACTTTCATAGAAGCGGTTGGTTTATTGACAGAACTGTTTAGTCCAAGAACTACACTATTCCACAAACGATGGAAGTGCATGAACCTGGTAAAGAAAGACGAGGAAGATTACGCTACATTTGCATCGATAGTGAACAAGCATTGTGACGATTTTAGACTAGCTGAATTAAGTGCTAATAATTTCAAGCGTCTAATTTTTGTACAAGGTTTAATCTCAGGAAATGACACAGAGATAAGGCGTAGAGTTCTAAATAAATTAGAGAATGAACCAAGCCTTACGCTGCAAAAGTTGGCTGAGGACTGTCAAAGATTTGTAAATGTAAAACAGGACTCAAAAGACATTGAATTGTCCGGCATTGCGCACATAAAAAAGGTACATCAAAAAACAAAAGCTCAACCTTATAGAAAAATAAGAAATAATAATTTTGATGTAACAAAGACAAACCAAACCAGTAAAAAAATAAATAAATTGCCACCAAGCCCTTGTTCACGCTGTGGTAATCCACATTGGTACAATGAGTGCCCATTCCGTTTTAAAACCTGTATGAAATGCAAAAAAGTTGGACATGAAAGTTCGCACTGCAGAACGGGCAGAGGAAATAAAATGCGGATTCAAGCCACTAGGACAAAGAAGGAAACTGGCATGAACATAAGAAAATATGTACAGGTGAAAATCCTGGATAAAAATATAAAATTGCAATTGGATTCTGGTTCAGACGTTTCCATTATAAATTTACATACATGGAGGAGATTAAATAAACCTACTCTATCAAGAACAAACAGGCTGGCAAGCACAGTTACTGGTGAAAGAATTAAGTTTGAAGGAGAATTAATCACAAATGTGTCCCTAATGGGAAATACTAAAAAACTCAAACTACTGGTACTGAAGGATTCGAATAATCTTTTTGGTTCAGATTTTATGCAGGCATTTGATTTATGGAAGTTGCCGATAAATACATTTTGTAAAAAAATAAATAGTCGCGCAACAGAATCGGAAAAACTACAACGAGAATTAAAAAACTCGTTTCCAGAGGTTTTTTCTGGCGGTCTTGGATGCTGCACTAAACTGACTGCAAAATTCCGTCTAAAAGAAAATGTACTGCCGGTATTTAGAAAAGAAAGGAAAGTACCCTTCGCCTCGATTGAAAAAATAAACGCTGAATTAGACCGACTGGTAAAGATGGGTATTTTATCAAAAGTACAACACAGCCAGTGGGCAGCACCCACGGTTTATGTAAAGAAAAAATCTAATGAGATTCGTGTATGTGCAGATTTTTAAACAGGACTGAATACTGCCCTCGCGGACTATCACTACCCACTCCATACCCCGGAAGAAGTGTTTACAAGCTTAAATGGAGGAAGAGTTTTTTCAAAAATAGACCTAAGTGAGGCATACCTACAAATACCGGTGGATAAAGATTGTTCTAAGCTGTTATGTATAAACACACATCGTGGTTTATATAAATTCGAAAGATTAGCGTTCGGAGTTAAGGTCGCGCCAGCCATTTTCCAACAAGTAATGGACACAATGCTGGGCGGACTCGATTTCGCAATAGCGTATCTCGATGACATCTTGATTAACAGCAAAGATATCGAACAACACCAAAAACATGTAAATCAAGTGTTTGCGAGAATCCAAGATTATGGGTTCAAAGTAAAAGAAGAAAAATGTGATTTTTTTCTGGAGGAAATAAAATATCTGGGTCATGTGATCGACAAGGACGGCAGAAGACCAGCCCCAGAAAGGGCTACCGCAATAAAAAAACATGCCGGCGCCAGAAAACGTCATGACATTACAGAGTTTTCTGGGCCTAGCAAATTACTACCAGGCTTTTATCCCAGAAATGCATAATTTGCGTGCTCCATTAAATGAGCTATTAAAAAAAGGTAAAGCCTGGGTATGGACACCTGAATGTCAGGATGCATTTAATAAAATCATAGAAAGACTTACGTCAGAGTTATTTCTAACACATTACAATCCAGAATTGGACATAATCGTAGCTAGCGACGCTAGTTCATATGGTTTAGGAGCATGTATCCTACACAAAATGCCTGATGGAACCCATAAACCCATTGCACATGCATCAAGGACCTTGCTCCCAGCGGAAAAACAGTATTCTCAAATCGAGAAAGAAGCCCTAGCAATAATATTTGCAGTAACAAAGTTTCACCGATACATACATGGTAGACAATTTACCTTACAGACAGACCATAAGCCGCTAATTACAATTTATGGATCTAAAAAAGGCCTACCTGTATATACAGCTAATAGACTACAAAGATGGGGAACTATCTTATTAAACTACAACTTTAAAATGCAACATTTGCATTCAAATAAAATCTATCATGCAGATGGATTGTCGAGATTAGTGCCAAAACAGAGAGAGACTCTAGAAGACACAGTGATTGCGTCTCTTCAAACAGAAGGAGATTTTAAAGAGATTTTGTGCAACGCAGTGAGAGAGCTCCCGGTGACACTATACGAGATAAAAAAAGAAGCTCAAGAGGATGAATTTATCACCAGAACAAAAATGAAATTGGTAGATAAGGATTTACATGCGGCAAAGAGTTTCTTACTCTGTGATGACGTACTCATGCATAACGAAAGGGTGGTCATCCCAGAAAAACTACGAAAGCAAATTCTGAAAGAATTTCATGTTGGCCATCCAGGGATAACCAGGATGAAGGGGTTAATGAGGAGTTTTGTGTACTGGCCAGGTATGGACAATGACATTGAAAAAGCAGTAAAGCTTTGTAAAGGCTGTGCCTTAGCGGCAAAAGCACCGCATATAAAGCATAGCCCATGGCCAAAGACCGACCGTCCGTGGGAAAGAATTCACGTGGATTTCGCGGGACCATTGGAAGGATTTACTACTTAATCGTAGTCGACAGTTTTTCAAAGTGGCCCGAGGTACTACGTTGCAAGAGTCCCACGTCAGAGGTTACGATAAGATTCCTACATGAACTATTTGCCCGTTTTGGGGTAGTGGATTGTTTGGTGAGTGATAATGGGACACAGTTCACGTCATCAGATTTTGAGGAGTTCTGCGCGACGTTTCAAATCAGACATATAACGACGCCCCCGTATCATCCTAGGTCAAACGGCCAGCGGAACGCTTCGTAGACACATTAAAAAGAGCATTAAAAAAGGCCGGTGATACTCCTAAGGAGAAGGCTTTACAACAATTCTTACAGGTATATAGAATTACAAAAAACATGAACATAGCATCATCATTATCCCCCGCAGAGATGATGTTTGCGCGGAATATGAAGTCCGTGTTTGATCAATTATTACCTAAACATAATAATTATGATCCAATCTCTACGGTACCGAAGAAAAAATACAACCCAGGAGATAGGGTATATTTTAAGATGTTCAAAAACAATGCATCGTTCTGGGAACCCGGTACAATTGAAAAGAGGATCGGATCGATGGTCTATATCATAAAAGGACCACGGTTCTCGCATAAGAGACATCTAAATCAGATCAGAAAAAGACTGTCAGATGACATTGACAGCGCCCCACAAAAAGAAGACGTGATGGACGTGATATATGACACCTTCAACTTACCAGCACCCCAGGTAGTCACACGTAAACGACAACCAAAAAGAAAACGAATGGCTCCGGACTACCTAGAGATAGATCCGAAAAGGAAACGTTATTAAGACTCCTGAGGAGGTAAGGCTTGGAAGGGTGGTGTTATGGTGCCGTACCTACCTACAAAGAACTAATGGACTCGTCCACCTTATAAATACGGGAAGCACGTGACACTTGTTCTCTTCTTCCCAGGCAAACCAGCAATGGCGGTTGAGAGCAACATCTTGTAATATCCTTCTTTCTATTATATAATATATACCTTTGTTCATTTAAACCATGTGTTCCTGTGTTATTCATTCAGCTTTACCCAGGTCCACAACAGTGAGGTAAGACCCAATTTTGTCAGTCGTTTACCATTGATCTTATAAGTCATATCTTCGATATTAACTAAAGCCATATTGAAGATGTCGTCTAAAAATGTTATATCAACTTCAGGCTGTTGATTGTGTTTCCTAAGAAGGAACTCTTCACTAAAAGCTTATTTGTGTGCATCCCAAAGTCGTTTTGGATAAGACACTGCACATGATGTCAACATGATGGCAAACAAAGGTCTCAAATTGTCTGCAGATTCAGATATAGATGCTTCCTGTAATGTAGCATCCCAGTGGTTATCATCCTCAAGTAGTCCATGTGCACTACATGCATCCCTGAATGTAGTCATAACTTGACCATTGATCGTTTTTAGGTCATTAAAGCTCTGTGAACCTCTAACATTGTGTAGAAGCAGTCTCAAACAGAAGCAGTCAAATTGATTTGGATGCACGGTGTATACCCTGCCCCAAAACTTCTGTTCTTTAACGCACGGATAGCCTGGAACTGGCTTACCCTGTAACTGTCGCTTGAAGACCTTAGTTTTAGTGTCCCAGGTATAATAAAGTTAAACTTCTCAGTACAAAACTGTACGTGCAAAAAATCTGTTTGACACAATTTGAAGAAAGTTGTTAAAGTGGTTGAAGGTGGATTTGCAACTCTATCTGCTGCAGTACTTTCAGTAATTATATACGCTGTCCATTTTCTAGATGAACTGATAGGTGAATAACTGGATGATGTATATGTATGTGAAAGTTAAGTATTCTCCAAATGGCTTCATTGGTTGATATGTAACGTCCCGTATCGTATCTCTTAACTTCATCATGAGCATTATTTTCAATTATGAAGATAGCTTGATCACTACCCTTGTTTTCATATTTACAAATGTATTTTAGTGATTTCATGCTGTAGCAATATTCAACATTGATATGTGCATCAAAAATCTCACAAAGCAGTTTATTATGTGGTTCTCAAATCCTCCAGCTAAAGGGGATAGTCGTAGATATTGTTGGTAGCCATTTGTATCCGATTTAGTTGCACTCAAGAAGTGTCTTGGATATCTCTTACTGCAGTGTCCATCTTTGAGACAGAGTGAACATCTGTTTATGTTTCCACATGGTCCATGAATCATATGGTGCCTAATGATATCATGTAAAACCGGATCTGCCACTGGATCTTGAATTTCCGCACTGATAACTGAATCTATGTCAGAGGATTTCAATTTGTATCCTCTTTTCTGCCACTCAACAGTGTACATGTATGCTATGACATATAAGGGCAACAGTGTTTGTCGCCGCCACTTACTGTCACCAAGCACAATCAAGGATTTGGTTTATCCGACTTAAATTAAACAATAGCAAGCAATTAAAAGTAAAGAGGATTGTCTGCATGTAATGTTATAACAAAAATGTTTTTTTTTTACTTATTGGTATGCCCCCCCCCCTTACACATGTTGGACTGTACATTTGCTCGCCAGAAGGTGAATCGTAACATAAAACGGGCAGCACTTTTCCCGGTCGCCATCGGCATTTGTGACTCAAATGCAGTCACGAAAAAAAAAAATTGGAGAATAGTCTTCATTATTAAAAATAAGCATACAATCGTAATTTTAGTGCCCCCCATCTGAATACAATTTGTAATGCTCTGCAGCCTACATTAATTATATTTGTGTGTTTCAGTGGTGCTCATTTTCCATGTTTCTTTTCAGCCAAAGAAAGTAGAATTTATATGCAAAGGTTATTGGGGTGGGATTTTAATGGGGCTATGTAGGCCTCCTTCATTTTCCAAGGGCCCTTATAACAGACAGTGCCGGTGTTTATAAAAAAATAAAAATAAAAATAAAAATTCTGGTGAAATCAAAGCAAATTGCTTTCAGTATATATCGAACAGGCTTCGTTTAACTATATTAATTTTCATATTTATATTATATTCCCCATCGGTGGGTTAGTGGTTACGACGTTACAGTTTTTGGCGTTCGATTCCATTCTACTAAAACGAATTTTTTTTAATGTTAAACACGGTAGCACGGGGGATTTAAAATTCTATCAGAAATAGTCAATAGTGATCGGATAAAACGAAAATTATTAATGTAAAATGAAAAATGGAGTCTGGCATTTCAGGTTGACTCGTTGGAATGAAGTTGTTTTAACTTTATGTAAATAAGGAAAACGTAAATGTTTTTATTAATTGTTAGAGTTGAATTTTTGTTTGAAATTATTATAATATGAAATATCAGAATTATTCAATTATTTTTTCGTATCGTAGCATGTTTTCGATTGTGAAGGTGGTCGGATTAATGTAATCCGTTATTCGATTACTGTGAATTGTTACGAAAGAAAAATAACGGAATGATATTCGTCTAATCTGTAAGCGCGGTGGTTTGTTATCTTTCTTAAAAAAATGCATCTAATCGGTTTGTTTGTTTTGTTACTTGTCTCAAAGTATTTAACGGTGAGGGAATTCTTCCCAAAGAAGTTAATCGATTTCGACAATGTTTTTTTTTATTTAGTAACTTAGAAAAACAATGTAAATGTTTTTTTGTTATTGTATGAAGTAAAACTTTCGCAAAGTAGGTAACAGTCATTTATGAAACGAATATGTATAATTTTCATGAATAGTCATTGAATTATTTATTGTATGATTGAAAAGTTTCTCAAAATAGTCAACCGTGAAATTTTTTATTGTATGAATTAAAATTCTATTAGAAGAGTAAATAGTGATCGTTGAAAACGAAAATTTAGAATTTAAAATTTAACGTTCAGTCTGGCACTCGGTGGAATGAATGGAAGTCTTCCAAGTGTTGTTTGGAATACAGAAGTATCCTTCTTTAAAAGTCAAGGATCTGTTCTTTTGAATTGTTTTTCTTCTCATAGTCGGTAACTGAAATCCCATTTGTAAAAAAGTATATGATTATTTTATTGACGATTTGAAAAAAAAACAGTTCGGTTCAAATAGTGTAGAAGTCACATGTTTGTTTTTAAAGTAAGTGATAGGTATAATTATTGGTATATATTGATTCTTGAGTTGTATATTTCGTAACATAATGAAAACGTAAATGTTTTTATCTTATATTTTAGAGTTTAAATTTTTTAATTTTTGTTTTAAGTAATCGGTGTTCGGTACGTGAAATAGGGGAAGAAAGTGAAAAATACGTGTAAACTGAGGTCCCCCCCCGGCAGAAACATAAAAGTAATTTGGAATATTGTTTAGTATGTAATATAATATGTTTGATGTGTATTCTTTGTGCAAAATAAATTTGGTTCAAATAGTGTAGAAGTAACATGTTTGTTTTAAAAGTAAGTTATAGATATAATTATTGGTATATATTGATTCTTGAGTTGTATATTTCGTAACATAAGGAAAACTTAAATATTTGTATCTTATAATTTAGAGTTGAAATTTTTTAATGTTTGTATTATGTAATCGGTGTTCGGTACGTTAAATATGGAAAGAAAGTGAAAAATACGTGTACACTGAGGTCCCTCCCCCCCCGGCAGAAACATAAAAGTTATTTGGAATATTAGGTGAATTAATCGTCGTGTTTACGATTGTCATTATGTTCAGTTTAATGTAATCTGTTATTCGCTAACGTGAAAATGCTACGTAGCAAGAATAATGGAATGTCAATCGCTTAATCGGTAACCGGGGCTTTTTAACATAGTACGTTAGTATTGTAGCAGCAATTTTAAGAAGTGAAGTAGATGAATGTATAACGGAAATAGCAGAACAGGAACGGTATATTGCCTGAAGAAAAGTTTGATCGGTAAGGGGAATCGGTATAATTGTTTAAGGGTAGTGAATGGGGCACGCGTTTCGTGATCTGTAGTTGCCGTTTGAGTAGAAGCCTTAATTCTTTTTTGGCGGAAGTGACGTAGTAAGATGTATTGAAGGGAGTGTCTGGTATATTTTCTGTGCAACGTATGCTTCTGTGTGGTGAGGTGAAGGCATATTTAACGTAAATAATAAGGTGTAAATTGTGTGAAAGTATCCGTTGTGTATTTGGTCCCGGTGTAGACTGGTAGCGTGGGAGGAGTAAAATGTTAGAGAGGAATGTTCTTGCTACTACCTGTATGGTGTCTGGTTTGGGGAGAGTGACTGAGTGAGGAACGAAAGTAATAATTTGCCCGAGGTGGATGTAAGAGTCTAGAGTTGGCTAAGAACACACTCGAGCGAATAAGCTTGGGGTTGTAGTGATTGTCGTAACCTATTGAGTTCGAGTTTATTTTCCTATTCGACGCGAAGTTACAGGGGAAAAAAACGTCTCTACTTTATATATAAGATAAATAAGTTGCAAGTAATTCTGACATCGTTAAGAATCTTGGATCGAAGCTTCTGACTTCAAATAAGTGTCTGTTAGATCAACCTAGTAACTGTGATGCCGCGATACACATACATAAAAGGTTGCTTCATATATATATATATATATATATATATATATATAGAGAGAGAGAGATAGATAGATAAATATAGATATAGATATAGATATATAGATATATATATATATAGAGAGAGTATATACATGTACTATATATTATATTATATAATGTATATACATTAAATGTATGCATACATTATATAATATATATATATATATAATATCGGTATATACTCAAATGCAAAACACGATATACGCCATTTTCAATTTTGTTTTGACTAAACACTTTCTATGGCTTTTAGATTCGCTTTACCACACTCTATAATCTTTTTTTTTTACATTTTTTCCACTTGTTTTTTCTTTACAAAAATCGGTTTCGTTGCAAAACCCGATATCACCATGACGGATTCAGACATAAAGAGAACAACCATAATCAGACATATTTGGCTTCAGTCTCTTATATTTAAGACAATTACACGGTTAAAAGCTTTTCAATGAACTAAATAATTATTTACAATAAATTAAATGTTTGAAATGTTTTCTGAAATGCTACAATTATGCTATTTTTTCTTACATTCGATTAAATAATTGATAAAGTTAATGAGGATTTTTAATGTGTAATAATATGGTGTTGCACTTTTGGAAAATATACAGTAAATACTACTCATTCTACTACTACTACTACTACTACTACTAATAATAATTATTGTCAAATAGACAAGTAAAGAATGGGTAGAAGAACAACTAGATGGACGCTCATGAAACTGACAAGAGAAGAAACCAACAAAAACATCTGGGTATGGCTAAGAACAGAAAACTTGAACAGAGAAACGGAATCTTTACTGACAGAACAGAACAATGTGATTATGGCATTAAAACTAAACTTTAACACGTAAAACAGAGAAATGCAAACTGCGTGGACAAAAAGACAAAACAGTAAATCATATAAGTGAATGCAGCAACTAGCCCCAAAAGATACAAGAACAGGCATGGCTGTGTGGGGAAATTAGTACACTGGGAAATGTGCAAACAAGTGCATTTCGTACACGCCGGCAAATGGTACACAAATAAACAAGAGACAGTACTGGAAAACGAAAACCACAAAATCCTCTGGGGTATTTAGGTACAAACAGATACATTCATACAAGCTAGCAGACCGGATGTCAATCGGCAATCTTGCTAAACTGTAAGCTTTTCCGTTCCTGCAGATCACGAAAAAACGAAACTAAGACGCGCGACTTGCCAGAGAACTGAAAGTTATATGGACCATGAAGAAAGTCAATATAATACCAATAATCGTAGGACCACTAGAAACAGTCCCAAACTACCTAAAGTAAAGACTAGGAAAAACGGAATCACTGAGCCCATTAAAAGGACGACAATGATCAACACAGCTGCGATCTTAAAATAAATTCTCGAATGCGGAAACCAACTCGCATAAGATTCCAACGGTAACCGGTCACATAGAAGTTACTATAGGAATGAAAACAAAACCACAGAAAGAAACCCACAGCACGAACCCAGAACCAGAAACTTCAAGAAATATCATAAGATGCCTCCCCCCGCAACAAATCATGGTACCCGCCTCGGCTGATACCACACAAAATATTCGCAGAGAGCCGAGGAGGGAGATCACTAACCAGACCTCCACTGGAGAAGTGCGGAGAGTTCTGGGACTTTAGGGAAGCTTTATCCCAGAGAAGACCAATGGTCGTTTCCAGCGATAAATCAATCGTAAACGTATGTTGCGATCCTGCAAGGTCATTTGCGGTGGTGATAGTATAGAGGTGGACAGTACTGAAACTCTGAGGAAGCCTGTTGCTACTAAGGCTCGAGGGAACCCCAGCGGTTGTTGCTGGTGAGCAATCACTGACGATTACTTGTGTGACAACTTCTACTATGTACAGTAAATACTAATAATACTTATAATACTACTACTACTACTAATACTACTACTACTACTACTAATAATAATAATAATACACATATTGTACAGTTTTATGTGAGTTTTTCTTTGTGTATATATCAAATGTATTATATTTTTAAATATTAATTAAACGTATTAAATTTTTGTTTATATATAAAATGTATTATATTTTTATATATTAAACGTATTACATTTTTGTTTATATATTAAATGTATTATATTTTTATATGTTAAATGTATTATATTTTATATATTAAATGTATTATAGTTTTGTTTATATAGTAAATGTATTATATTTTTATATATTAAATGTATTATATTTTATATATTAAATGTATTATAGTTTTGTTTATATAGTAAATGTATTATATTTTTATATATAAAATATATTATACTTTTATATATTAAATGTATTATATTTTTGTAATTGTCTACCTATTAGCCATCGTATTGTAGCGAGACATAAACATAAAATGATACTGTTTTAACCGATTACATTAACATGTCGGATTAATTTCATGATATTTTAAAAGAACACGATGATGGTCATACTACAGGGAAAGCATTACAAAGCTTATGATTTCAGAAATGGCACTTGTTTCATTGGGAAATTTCATATATAAGTTAAGCTGACTGACGTAAAATGTGAGATATAACAAACACTATATTGCGATCAACCATGTTACGATTGTGATAATCAATGACATGCTATCTTAAAGCGAGGAAAGCTTTGAGAACAATTGAAACTCAATGAATTGCCTAATGGAAGTACAATGAAAGACGAAATATCATTGTATTAGTAAATGATATTAAAGTGGGCATGCCTTCTATAGCGAGTCACTCTCACATATTAATGATGTCAATACTGATAGTGCTAAAAATGTGACATAAATATGATTAAGAAAATATTAATTACATAGAATTTATTTTTTAATTACTTCGTTCTATATTATTTATTTTCTTTAAAATATTCTCAGATGACTTACTATAACGGGGCATCTATAATCATATTGAAATATAGGCGATGTGTCGAACAGAGATTAAAATCACATAGACCAAAAGAAAACACTATGTGTAAAATAAGATTTTCTCTTTATTTTCAGAATTATAATATAGAGATATACTATTTAAATGAGGACGGAATAATACCTCTATAGCGAAATATATTTATCAGATTTTGCAAATAAAAATACACTTTTACAGTAAAATTCAAGATTTATATGTTCGTTTTTGTATGATCAAATGCTGACAAAAAAGTACAAAAAGTGGGTTTGTCCAATCATATTTGAGCTATAAAAATTGGATTGATTGCGTTCTGCTTTCGAACTTTGAATATATAATTTAGCCTCTACCGAAAATATGTTCTATTTAGACCTTTTATATGAACTGTTACATTGTATTGATTGACGGAAATATTAATGAAAATTATTTTCCCTATTCCAACGAGTACGTGTTCATAAGTCCACACTTTTAAACCAATCCTAAGCAATGGCAACCCATATTTTAATATCTATCTTTTGAGAAATATCTTTTGTGGATCTTAAAAGAGAATTCGTCCATTTGTTATTGACTATTGGACGCATTTTTCTCGGATAAAAGTCTATCGGTAAATAACTTTCTCAGAAGATACTTATTAAAATATATATTGGCGTTGTCTTATGTTGACTTGAACAAAAATAAACACAAGACAATTTCATTTTAAAGTATTTCTGTTTTACGTGCAATACTCAGACAAATATAAGAAAATGAGAACGGATATTCCTAGGAGTCGTTTTTATCAGTCTTCCGGTTTGGAAGAATATTGAAATAGTAAAGTCTCACAGACTGACTAAATTGCGTCACAGTCCGATGAAACTTTTAAACTAAAGCGTCATCGACTGACTAACAAATATTTCCAACTGAAGTATCACAATAGGACGAAAAACACTTTTTCAAACTTAATTGTGGCAAACGGACAGGATGAGTTTTTAAATTCAAGCATCACAGACAGAAAATAATGCTATTTCAATCGCAATGAAATTATATTTGAAACTCCAACGTGACAGACCAACCTAAATGACACAAAAATTGTATGAGACAAATATTTATCATATTTAAACAATACACATGAGGGACGAGCGAACTTTTAATTTAACCTTAAGTATGATAAAAAATGCAGTTGTATTTCTAACTTTGCACCTTTAGGAATGTAAATGTAAATTCAATCTGCACCTTAAGAAATGTAAATGTTAATTCAATCTGTACCTTAAGGAATGTAAATTTTAATTCAATCTGCACCTTTAGGAATGTAAATGTTAATTCAATCTGCGACTTTAAGAATATAAATGTTAATTGAATCTGCAACTTTAGGAATGTAAATGTTAATTCAATCTGCAACTTTAGGAATGTAAATGTTAATTCAATCTGCACCTTAAGGACTATAAATGTTAATTCAATCTGCAACTTTAGGAATGTAAATGTTAATTCAATCTGCACCTTAAGGAATGTAAATGTTAATTCAATCTGCACCTTTAGGAATGTAAATGTTAATTCAATCTGCACATTTAAGAATGTAAATGTTAATTCAATCAGCACCTTTAGGAATGTCAATGTTAATTAAATCTAAACCTTAAGGAATGTAAATGTTAATTCAATCTGCACCTTAAGAAATGTAAATGTTAATTCAATCTGCACATTTAGGAATGTAAATGTTAATTCAATCTGCACCTTTAGGAATGTCAATGTTAATTAAATCTGCACCTTAAGGAATGTAAATGTTAATTCAATCTGCACCTTAAGGAATGTAAATGTCAATTCAATCTGCCACTTTAAGAATTTAAATGTTAATTGAATTTGCAACTTTAGGAATGTTAATGTAAATTGAATCTGCACCTTAAGGAATGTAAAGATTAATTAAATTTGCACCTTTAGGAATGTAAATGTTAATTTTATCTGCATGTTTAAGAATGTAAATGTTAATTCAATCTGCAGCTTTGGGAATGTACATGTTAATTCAATCTTCACCTTTAGGAATGTAAATGTTGATTCAATCTGCACCTTTAGGAATGTAAATGTTAATTCAATCTGCACTTTTAGGAATGTAAATGTTAATTCAATTTGCACCTTTAGGAATGTAAATGTTAATTCAATCTGCCACTTTAAGAATGTAAATGTTAATTCAATCTGCACGTTTAAGAATGTAAATGTTAATTCAATTTGCACCTTTAGGAATGTAAATGTTAATTCAATTTACACCTTTAGGAATGTAAATGTTAATTCAATCTGCACCTTAAGGAATGTAAATGTTAATTCAATCTGCTTCTTTAAGAATGTAAATGTTAATTCAATCTGCACGTTTAAGAATGTAAATGTTAATTCAATTTGCACCTTTAGGAATGTAAATGTTAATTCAATCTGCACCTTAAGGAATGTAAATGTTAATTCAATCTGATCCTTTAACAATGTAAATGTAAATTCAATCTGCACCTTAAGGAATGTAAATGTTGATTCAATCTGCACCTTTAAGAATGTAAATGTTAATTCAATCT
Source organism: Sepiola atlantica (assembly GCA_963556195.1). Classification (NCBI taxonomy): domain Eukaryota; kingdom Metazoa; phylum Mollusca; class Cephalopoda; order Sepiida; family Sepiolidae; genus Sepiola; species Sepiola atlantica. The sequence goes on along the minus strand of OY744516.1, from coordinate 1,489,969 downwards.
GCACGTTTAGGAATGTAAATGTTACTTCAATCTGCACCTTTAGGAATGTAAATGTTACTTCAATCTGCACCTTTAGGAATGTTAATGTAAATTGAATCTGCACCTTTAGGAAGTTAGATGTTCATTCAATCTGCACCTTAAGGAATGTAAATGTTAATTCAATCTGCACCTTTAAGAATGTAAATGTTGATTCAATCTGCACATTTAAGAGTGTAAAGATTTATCTAATCTGCACCTTAAGGAACTTAAATGTTAATTCAATCTGCACCTTAAGGAATGTAAATGTTAATTCAATCTGCACCTTAAGGAATGTAAATGTAAATTCAATCTGCACCTTTAGGAATGTAAATGTTAATTCAATCTGCGACTTTAAGAATATAAATGTTAATTGAATCTGCAACTTTAGGAATGTAAATGTTAATTCAATCTGCAACTTTAGGAATGTAAATGTTAATTCAATCTGCACCTTAAGGACTATAAATGTTAATTCAATCTGCAACTTTAGGAATGTAAATGTTAATTCAATCTGCACCTTAAGGAATGTAAATGTTAACTCAATCTGAACCTTTAATAATGTAAATGTTGATTCAATCTGCACATTTAAGAGTGTAAAGATTTATCTAATCTGCACCTTTAGGAATTTAAATGTTAATTCAATCTGCACCTTAAGGAATGTAAATGTTAATTCAATCTGCACCTTAAGGAATGTAAATGTTAATTCAATCTGCACCTTAAGGAATGTAAATGTAAATTCAATCTGCACCTTTAGGAATGTAAATGTAAATTCAATCTGCACCTTTAGGAATGTAAATGTAAATTCAATCTGCACCTTTAGGAATGTAAATGTAAATTCAATCTGCAGCTTTAGGAATGTAAATGTAAATTCAATCTGCACCTTTAGGAATGTAAATGTAAATTCAATCTGCAGCTTTAGGAATGTAAATTTTAATTCAATTTACACCTTAAGGAATGTAAATGTTAATTCAATATGCACGTTTAAGAATGTAAATGTTAATTCAATTTGCACTTTTAGGAATGTAAATGCTAATTCAATCTGCCCCTTTAAGAATGTAAATGTTAATTCAATCTGCACGTTTAAGAATGTAAATGCTAATTCAATCTGCACCTTTAGGAATGTAAATTTTAATTCAATCTGCACCTTTAGGAATGTAAATGTTAATTCAATCTGCACGTTTAAGAATGTAAATGTTAAGTCAATCTGCACCTTTAAGAATGTAAATGTTAATTCAATCTGCACGTTTAAGAATGTAAATGCTAATTCAATCTGCACCTTTAGGAATGTAAATGTTAATTCAATCTGCACCTTTAGGAATGTAAATGTTAATTCAATCTGCACGTTTAAGAATGTAAATATTTATTCAATCTGCACGTTTAGGAATGTAAAGATTAATTCAATTTGCACTTTTAGGAATGTAAATGCTAATTCAATCTGCACCTTTAGGATTGTAAATTTTAATTCAATCTGCACCTTTAGGAATGTAAATGTTAATTCAATCTGCACTTTAAGGAATGTAAAGATTAATTCAATTTGCACCTAAAGAAATGTAAATGTTAATTCAATCTGCACCTTTGGGAATGTAAATGTTAATTTAATCTGCATCTAAAGGAATGTAATTTTTTATTCAATCTGCTTTCTGGCGAATAGACTGACCGACGATGCATCTTACATAGACACGTTGACGCATCGAAATCAAAAGCAAAACAGTATTTTCCATAAAATGGACTAAACAATAAATAATAATTATCTGGCATTTCGCAATTGCTCACCTTCACGGATTATGGTAAAACAAAATACATGGAAGAAAACCATTTTCTTTTTTATCATTTGGCAATTGTTTTTTGTATTAAAAAAAAGGGTGAAACAGCCATAGCAAAGTAATGATATTGGAAGCCGGCTGAACCGATTAATATTAATAGTTCAGCATAAAACTTCAGAAACGACCTCGCAATAGAAATAAATAAATAGACGATGAAAGCAAAGAGCAAGTTTAATCATACGAGAAAACGTGTAAAAAACATAAAATAAAAAAGTTCAAAGTCTAGAAAAGGTGAATATATATCAACAATATGGGACAAACGTACTCTCACAAACTCTGTCTCTGTCTCTATCTTTTTCTCTCTTTTTCTCTCTCTCTCTCTCTCTATATATATATATTAATATATATGAATTAATTAATTAAGTTCAAGTATTACTAAATGAACAAAACCATTACTTTTCAAAAGTGCTCAATATATATTAGAGCTTTTATATTAAAATAAACATAGTTTGAGTATCCGACAATTGTTTCATGACCTCGGCTCCTCCTCAGGGATATACTGATTAGCGAAGATTAGATCAGCCAATACACAATCATAAAAAACTATAACAATAAACAAAAAGCAAACGGACAAATTACATTTCTAAATTTTCAGACGAGAAACCTTTTGCATAAGATGACATATTGACAC
>OY744516.1:1440000-1482500 GCA_963556195.1 Sepiola atlantica | reverse complement strand
TAGTTGTATGATTTTCCATATTATACCGTTATGGCGCTCACATTGGGCGTTTCCCTAAGGGTGGTACGGCGTCGTCCGGCTTGTGGCTACTCTTCGTTCGTGAAGAAATTGTTTGAGTTGTTCAAACATAAAAGAGGCTCCACGATCTGAATGGATGTAGGCTGGAACACCAGAAATGGCAAATAAAGAGCACAAGCACTGTATCACCGATTTCGCTGATATGTCTGGACAAAGAAATGCGAATGGGAATCGTGAATATTCGTCGATGACGGTTAGAATGTAACTATTCCCATTATTAGATGGTAGTGGACCCTTAAAATCGATGTTTATTCTCTCGAACGGTTGTGTCGCTTTTATCAGTGTCCCGGTTTTAGGCCTGAAGAATTGTGGTTTATGTTCAGCATATATTGTACACGATTTAATCATTTTCTTTATGTCATCCGAAGAATATGGTAGATTTCTGGTTCGTACAACGTGTGTCATTCGTGTTATTCCTGGGTGGCACAGTTCATTGTGTAAGGTCCGAAGCTCATCCGTGTTGGGTATCGAGCTACATACTCTCGATGGTGCGTCAACCGCAGCATTCTCTTTACCGGGTCGGTAGATTGCATCAAAAGAAAAAAACAGGAAGAGTTCTATTTTCCACCTCGCTATTTTATCATTTTTGATTTTGCTTGTTGTCCTGCTGTTAAACAAAAATGCGACGGATTTTTGATCAGTAATCAGTCTAAAATGTCGTCCGATCAAATAGTGTCTCCACTTTCTGAGTGCTTCCACTATAGCATAAGCCTCTTTTTCGATTGCTGAGTGTCGCTGTTCTGAACGCGACATGGTCCTTGAAAAAAAGCGACCGGACGCCCGGATTGTCTTAGAGAGGCAGCAATTGCATAATCAGATGCATCTGTCTCCACCACCAGAGGAATAGTGGGGTCTATAGCCGTAATTGCTGCATTGGATATATCCTTTTTAATATTCTTAAAAGCCTCCATTGCTGTGTGCGAGAGAGGGAAAGTGTCCGGTTGTACCAATGGGTGAATTTTGCTTGAAATAGAAGCAATCCACTGTTAGTAATATGCCCCAATTTCCCACACTTGTGGCATCTAGCATCTCTGGCCGGACAAGAAAAACGAGGGTGTGTACTTAACCCACAAAAGTGGCATTTACGACCTGTGGAAGCAGCGGTGATAGGCAACTCTGAAAGATTTGCAGTGCTCGGAATTTCCTGAGAGAAGTCACAGAGGAGGGGTCCGGAGAAGAATGCACACAAGAGGGGGCCGAATAACAAGAGTGTGTGTTGTTCAAAGCAGCACCGACCGTATCCGACTGCAGGTAGAACACCGACTGTTTTGGGGCAATTTCGAACGTATAAGCCTGTTCGTAAGCTGTTCTGAGGTCCATACATTTGTTTTCGAGCAGTCTTGTCTTACCTGAACACATAGAAGAGTCCGTTAATAAAAGCATCCATAATGTGCTCGTCTCGAATGTCTTCGGCAGACATTACCCGGAAATGACAGTCCTTGCTAAGAGTTCGTAATTCCTTTAAAAACTGCTTCAAAGATTCGTCATTTTGTTGTCGCCGTGTAGCAAGTAAATATCGCGAAAATATTTCATTTTGGGGTTTTCGGTAAGTGGTGTGTAATGTTTCTATAGCCTCTTCATAAGTGCTGCAGTCCATAATAATTTCGTGTATCGTGTGAGATGCATAGTTAGTTAGTAGTCCGAATTTGTTTATCGGTCGTAGTGGATTTTCTGCATGCAACATTTGCAAAAAGTTCTCAAATGTCGCTCTCCAATGAGTCCAACGTTGTTCAGAGTTAGAAGGGTTCAGGTTGCACGTCGAACCGTTGTGGGCGCATTAATGATTCCATGTTGATTGTGTGCTGAATAAATTGTAATGACTAACGAGAACAGACGTAACTTGGGAAAGCTTTATTCAGTACACAATGGGGGTACAGTATTAGTGCTTCTATTTATAGTGGTTAGTAGAAGCAGGAGAGTTCTCGAAAGGGGAGATAAGTCAGAGTAAGGACGGTTACTCGTAATTATTCATTACAGGTTGGCCGTACAGTTTCAGAGTATTGCAGGGTTAGTTAATAAAATTGGAATATAAGCCAATGGCAATACAAGATTAATGTATTAAATTTTTTTTCTAACATTAATCCTATTAATTTAGGAATACAATTCCATCATCAGGGGTGACCAGTATTCAGTCATTTTTTTTCATCTAAAAAACAAGAATAAACAAACTTATTACTTTGTTACTTGATAAACGTCTTTGGTGCGACGTCTCCGCTGTTGTTGTTGGCGGTTAAGATTCGCATTCCGGTGTAGAACGAGGCGATAGCTGGCTATTCTTGATAAGGTGTGGGTTGGTCGTTCAGTTTCAAAGTATTGCAGGGTTAGTTTATAAAAATTGAAATATAAGTCAATGGCAATACAAGATTACTTTTTTTTCGTACATTAATCCTATTAATTTCGGAATAAACATTTTTTTGATGTAAAAAAAATGATTCAATACTGGTCACCCCTGATGATGGAATTTTATTCCGAAATTAATAGGCTTAATGTAAGAAAAAAAAATTAATAAATTAATCTTGTATAGATCATATGTATGCAGTAAATAACAGCATGTCGTGTAAAAGTGCCGTGTGTTGTACACATGCTAATGTAATTCAAATAAAAGTCAACTAAACTCTATTGGCCTATTTTTTCCCTTGAAATTGACTGTCCCCCTGCCTAGTTTGCCGTGCTTTTTTCTTACGGGAGAGAAGCTCGATTATTTATCCGATCTTTATGTTCGCATTTAAACGTACTGGTCATAATAAAGTCTTGAACTGAAAAGGTAGGTTTTGAGGCGAGATAATTATGCCGAAATCTGCCTTTACGTATTCTTAATCGATCAGGGAAGAGATGATAATACAAATAATAACAACCACAAATACCAGCGATGTTCGCCGCTGACACGACCACTAATTCATGTTGCGCTTTTAAGAGAAGAGATGTGCTGAATATTGCTTCTGCGTTACGAGAGAACACGTTTTGTCGAATAGGGATTGAGATGAGATGGTCTCTTTGCGTATATGACATGTAGAGTCTAAGAGATAGTGTGTGTGTGTGTGTGTGGGTGTGATAGAGAGTACGAGAGAGAGATAATCGATATGAATTAGTTATGGTCATGCAATTCATAAATGCCGTCGAGAACTAACCCTTAAAAAATATTATTTAACGTATTAATAGACCTATATACATTAAACGCACACACATCCACATATAAATATTTACAGACATACATGCAAGTACATATTTTCATATACTGTACTTACGCACCCGGAAATATACGCGTATGCATTGACAAAGGTGCAGAAGAGTGAACACGTACACTCATAATGACACCGGTAAAATAGAAAGTCTGCTTGCCCTAAATACTCATATATACATTACAACCTATACATGTGCACACGTACAATCGACTTCACAATCTAGTGGGGTGATCACTTCTCGTCTCCACAATCTCTTTCACGTGTTGTTAGCCTCGCTCTACGGTATCATTATGTTTATAGTAGGGTATTGACTGAACTTCCCTAACTACTACAACATGGTCCTCTGCAAGTTTAATGTGAACAAATATTGTTGAATCATCATCTTAGATAACCAATCCCTCTTTAGCAATCTTCTGCCTATACCGGCCATTGTTTCCGATCCTCTCGTAAAGGTTTCTCTCCAAGTTTCAAGAACCACAACTTACACGAGTGTATTCATATTGGTGTGGAGCAAATAGTCGATGTACTACACCAATGTAATTACACTAACTACATGAAACAGCTTAATCTAAGCAAACCTGATATTTAAGCGTGCACGTGCTGGTTTATTGAACTACATAGTTATTGGAAAAGTGATCTCAATTTTTATTTTTACAACTAATGAATCAGATAAGAAAGTGTATTGACTTGCATTTTGTTAGACTCCATAGATTTATCTGTTTAAGCCGCCTTGGAACAGCAAAAACTTTCACATCGAAATCGTTTTTTAGTCAGCACTTATCAAAACAAAACACTGGACGATAAAAATTAATGAATTAGATGGATATACAGTTGAATTATGATGAATATAATGAGAGGATTCCAAATCTCCACATACCAGCCATTCAATGTAAAATCTGATGAAATAAGACCGTATTTTTTAGTGAAAATCATGACTTATGGAATGGGAGAACTAAATGGGGAAATAGTAAGGCAGGCTCGTAACACTCGCTTGTCACAATTCTGTGATTTAGTTTCCACAATTCAAAAAGGATGTTTCTGAAAATGAAATAAAAATTGCTATTTTCTGGATCATCAGTTGTTGTGAGTGGTGGGATGTGGAGATTTTAAATCTTCTCATAACATTAATTATAATGTAACTGTTTATCTATCCATTCCATTAACCCTTATCCTCGAGTAGCGTTTAACCTTAATAAGTGGTGACTCATTGGTAATTAAGAGCTCTTTGTAAAACCAGTTGACGCGGTATTCCTGAAAGTGGTGGTGAATCATGAAGTGGGGATTTCAAGACAAGGGAGGTACAGCAAGATGAACAATTGATTCCTGAGGTGATCTGCATGAAAGTGTTGTCAAATCAAATTCTCTAAATATTCCAAACAATATCTGACTGGCGATCTCATTGAAGTACGATCATCACCGACACCAATATAATTAGACCCATACTCATACTTATTTATTCAAACTGAAATTATTGAAGTTAATTTTGGTTATATGAACTAAAATATTCATCCGGTTATCCAGAAGATCAGTTCAGTGTAATAATACTAAGCTAATAGTGAAAATATGGATAGAAGCTTAGAAAATCATATATAGATAAGTAGCGCGACGATAGCGTCCTATAAATGCGTCAGGTCAGAAATAATAAGTGCCCCTTGTCATTGCTATTAATGTTATTCGAATAATGAGTTCTGTAACAATACCTATGACCGATATTCTAATAGTTTTGTAACATGTCCGTTTCATCTTCGGTGCTGTTCATCGATGCGTCTTATATTTCTCATTTCAAAAGGAAATTCAATAAAATCGACGCCTGACTGACAAAATGCCTATTGGCAAGCCGTGTTTGAACACCAACAGATTATTGTCAATCAAATATGAAAATGGAAAACCAACCTTTCATTCAGTTTGTCGAACGCCATGTTTGGCATCAATAAAAACGAACCTCGAAATGGGCGGAAACTCATTCATATTCACCATCTTTTTCCTCGTTTAATAGCGATTCTGATTCGTGAGTTGATACATTTATTTCTTTTTTCTTTGTTTGACTTTCTTACTTTTTTATCTTTCAATTTATTACTTTTTCACAATAGTTATTTATCTCCTTTGACTTTGGTACCTTTCCTTTTAATTCCGTGGTTGGCTATTATTTTACGTTTTTCAAATTTATTCATCTCAAAATTCCCTCGTAAGAATATATTTCGATTTTCGCATTATGTTTGGTTTTGTTCTTTTCCCCTGTAAATATGTTACTTTCTTACATTTTTTTCTTTTATTTATAAATTTTTCCATTTCAATTTTGTAATTCTTTCTATTTTATTTTTTCAATCTTTTTATCATTATTACCTAAATTTACTGATTAACAATTCCGGTTACCTTTCATTTGTCTATAGTTCATTTTTTCACCTTTTTAGCGGTTTCTTGGTTTTCGTCTTTCATCGATTGTTTTTCATTCTCATCTTGTTTAATAATAATTCATACGTCACTCATAACAGTGCTTACAATAATTTTACTATTTTCAGTTAACATAAAAACAGCTTAAAACATTAAAGCAATAACTTTTATTTATACTTTCAAGATTTCAAATAAAGAAGGAAGGGATTTCTTTTCTATTCATTTAGACTATCTGCTATTTCATTGAATGTTTTCCCCATTAAATTACCCCAACTCCTAAAATACTGAACCGTTAACATCAAAATTGTTTACTTCATTTTACTTATCCATCTCTACTTTGACAAGCAGACCAATAGTAATAAATTACTTACTTATGTAGGTTAATAACCAAACTAATATAAGGTAACACTGAACATTGTATCTACTTTCCTAGGTCTTTCTATTAAGAGAATACGAGGGAAAACCATACAAATATATATTACAATATCTATATGTCTCTATATATCTGTGTATATATATATATAAGTGAATATTTTTTGTGGCGATATGTTAAAAGAAAATTAATGAGGATCAACTATCATCTAACAAATGACACCCATTCAACATGATCGTGGTTCACTCAGACAAGCATGACTCCCCTTCATGATGCGTCATTATTTATTTGCTGACAATTTCGTATGGGTGTTCTCGCTTTTGTTTTATTTGCTTTTCGCCAAAATTTAGAATTTTAGTTCTCTCTCTATCTCTCTCTCTCTTTCTCTCTCTCTCTCTCTCTCTCTCTCTCTCTCTATATATATATATATATATATATATATATATATATATATATATATATTGATTTTATTCCATTAGTTGCGACAAAACAAGTTTTGTTTCATTGGTGCAAATAGCGACCAACTCATCGGGCAGGCGAAGGAATTCAAATGGCATAAATTTTAACTTCAACTTTAACGGGAGATTGAAAATTGAAAATACATTAGAGGGGGAGGGGGCAGAGTTGGGGCTTTGTCTATAACGGTGACATGGGACATGAGAGCGGAGGGGGAGGACCCCAACAAGTCATGTTTCAAATTATTACGTGGGAGGTTTTTCACGTGTCTGTGCTGTGATGATCTCAATTTCAGCCGGGGTGGGAGGAAGGGAGATGGAGCGACGGCCAGAGTGAGTTAAATTAAAAAGGAGAATAAAATTATGATTATAACCGTCATTCCTATTTTATTTTAATTCTAATAAGTAATTATCATGTGGATAAAAATGTTTGATAATTTTAATTTAGGGTATTAATTGCTACTTTTGCATTTTATTTATTTTATTTTAATGTTTTGTTTATTATTTGTAGTGAATTTTGTTGTGATTATATATATATATATTTTTTTTAAATTGTGATTATATTATACCGAGATCAATACTAGTGGAATCATTTTATAAGAGAAGTTTTCTGGTGTTACCAGTTTTATCATTAACAAAACCGATTATGACAATGATAACGCCTGCAAATCATACCTACGATAGTCGCAGTGATAACAGCCTTAATAAAAGCCTTAATAAAAATAAAAATAAAAATAAAAATAAAGTTAAATATAAATAAAATTAGAATAAAAATAGAAATAACAAGTTTGTAAGAATATTAATGATAATAACAATAATAATAATAATAATAGTATTAAAAAATAATAATAATAATAATAATAATAATAATAATAATAATAATACTAATAATAATAATAGTAATAATGATAAATATCACCATCATTACCATCTTGCTACTTGTGAAGTCATTGGGCGAAATAAGTCGTGATGGTAGGCTTTTTTGTTCTACTACCAATGACAAGGACTAAGTACCAGTTAATAATTAAGTGTTCAAGGTAGTGATCGAAGGGTTAAGTAATTGAGATTAGATTAGTCCAAGTGATATCAGTGTTAATAGCTGTCCCAGTTATGGGTTTATGTTAGAATTGGTAGTATGGCTGAGAGGCTATTGAGGCTGTGCATTATAGGTAGTACGTAGAGATTTGATGTTATTGGTAGTTTAGAGGGGTGGTTATATATTTATAGATTCATCATGACTTGTTGGGGTGGTATTGGGTGGTAAATTTGGGTGGGTGGGTAGGGGGTTATAGTGTGTTTTGGGGTAGTGTATAGTGGGGGTTTAATGTTATCATTCATTTTTGTAAAAAAAAACAAAAAAAAAACACTTTTAATTTTATTTTAAAGTTAACGATTCAATAAAATTCCGGTTATACTGTATATTGCAACTCACTGTATGTCTTAAATAATTTATTTAAATGTAACAAAACAATACAATATGTAAATATGATGTTTAAAGTAAAAAATATAATTATTGTATGCACTGGAGAATGTCAAATATATATAATATAATGTATTTATTCGGTCGCATACGTCTTGCTGTGTAATTGTATTTTTTAACATAATTTACTTATTTGAATTTACATTGCAGGAAATTCATATAAAAATGACGAAAATATTTCAAAAAAAAGTAGTCTCAGTAATAATTACTTTTGTCACAAACCAAGAAAAGATCGAGACGAGCATCGTCAACGGAATAAAACACGTCAAAATCCATGACAGGATTCGAATCATCCAAGCAGATCGTAGCACAACTGGTCAGTCAGATAAATGATAAACGTCATTTTGCGTTGAGAAGCGTTGCTAGTACTTGAATTATAATTAATAAACGTTGGCATAACAGATATTACGAATATTGACAATCTGAGCGTATCACAACCATAGCAAGGAAATGGCGTAATCTAATATTGCGTTCATATCCAAATCCACAGGAAGCCAAAGGAATAATGTGCATAATGCAGATGACAGCAGCTTTATGAACGAATAATGAGTGCATTTCAGAGAATTCACTCCTAAAGCCGGAAATTATGTAACTGTTCCCTTTTAACGGTTATATCTCAGCGTCTCTTCGTAGGTTCTCAACTACTACCAGTGTCCATAAATAATGTTCTAATGAGGTTGCCCACTGATACATACGTGCTGTTGTTATATACGATATCTGTTCAAGAGATGGTCATAAAATGTTATATTGTAATCTAATCTAATATGCCAACATTGGATATACATCGCCCCTACTGTTATAATTTTATCAAATAAATATGGATGTACTGCCGATGAATGCTGACAATTTCGTATGGGTGTCCTTGCTTTGATTTGTCTGTTTTTCTCCAATATTTAAGATATATATATATATATATATATATATATATATATATATATATATATATATAAGTTATATATATATTATTTTAGCGTACATACAAGTAAGCCATGGATACGTGTTTCTGGCTCACAGCAGTCATCAGCATGGCTAACGTAGACATGGATCGAACCTTCAATATGTATGTCTATAGTTCAGCGTCTTTACCATTGGACCAATACGTCCTGTCTAGAAATCTGCACGATTTTGAACACTTTCGTTTTTTTTTTGCTTACTATGGTTTCGATTAATGTATATGTATATATATGTATATATATATATATATATATATATATATATATATATATATATATTCACCCTTATCCGTGAATGACCCAGGACCTAGATAAGTAGTGCCCACTCAGAAACACAAACACACGCACACCCCCCCCCCACACACACACACATATATATATATATATAAAATTTGATATATATATATGTATATGTATACATACGTATATATAAATATATATATATATATATATCTCTCTCTCTCTCTCTATATATATATATATATATATATATAGCTAAGTTATGTGTAGGTGTATGTGTGTGTCGTTGCATGCCAGTTAAAAAAATTTTTTTTTCTCTATTTGAACTAACGTTCAAAAGATAAAAGTTTCCGAAACCAAGCATCGACGGTACGACCAAAACGTTTGTTTTAAAATGAAAAAAATGCATAAAAACATTTTTCTCCTGACAAATGTTCATTGAAATGATGTAAAATTAATTTAAATAAACCCGGAAATATTAAAGTCATGGAACATAATTCGATCTAATGGATACACGCAAACTAGTTAAATAACTATATAAAAAACAACAAATTCCGAAGTCAATATTTGAAAGTACGTGGTGTGTTTCTGACGTGAAAAAAATCATTTTTTTTTTAAAGAAACACATTTGTAAGAATTCAAAACAGGTGGTGCGTCTATGACGTAAAAATATTTTTTCTTCTAAACATAGACTTGAGAAAAATATTTGGTCCGTTTCAATAACTTTTCCTGGAGAATTTCTGAATCAGAACTTATTATAAACTCTGACACAATTGAACAACGTAACGGTTTCTACAATTTATCTCCTTTGATCAAAAAACTAGTATGAATCAACTTGAACTTCGATCTAGGCAAGCTATGTTACACTACATTCCCAAGCAAACTCTGTAGATAATATCGATATCAATGAAAACATTATTTTAATTAACCCACTTCATAAACGCACCTCATATTTTGAATTCTAACGTCTATTTTGTTTGAAAATAGAACATTCTTTTCACGTCATAGACATACCAGATATGTTTTGTTAATATTGACTTCTATGTTTTTCTTCAAATCAGTAACGTTGAGAACGTCTTGAAACAAAGACGAAACGTTGATGAATATTTAAGCAATTTTCAGTCCTCCCCTTTTTTTTCATTTTCTATTACGTTTGATGCTTATTTCTATAATTATCATAGGTATATGTGTGTATGTGTGTGTGAGAGATTTGTGTACGGCATAGACAGCGAAACACGTTACGAACATGTATATATATATATATATATATATATATATATATATATATATATATATATATATAATAATCCAGTTAAAACATCCACAGGGTAGTAATCCAAATAATTTTAACCGGGTTTATAAAAAGTGCTCAATATCTAATAGAGCTTTAATATATAATTATTTTTATTTACGCACACATGTACAAAATCAGCGACACTGGCATGTCGATGTTATCGATCAACAGCTATTACAAACCGAGATCTCATCAGGAAGAGTTCGAATCCGATCTCAACCCTAGATCATATTTGGGAAGAATGAAATGGAGAAAGAAACAAAAAGAAAAAAAAAAGAAATGTAAATTTCTAAATTTAGGGGGTCACGTGGTTGACACGGTTAAGAAGCAAAATATTAAAGTCCAAAACCAAAATACAAAAAACAAAAATAAAAAATAACAAATAATTAAAAAAATAATTAAAAAATATATTAATATAAAATATATAACATTAAGTAGAAAAGAAAAGGTACACTTAAAAAGGATAGATAGATAGATAGATTGATAGATAGATAGATAGATAGATAGATAGATAGATAGATAGATAGAAGTCATTTGCGGTATAGACGGAGAGTAGGCGATGGAGGTACATACAACTGAATGTGTCAAAAAACTCGAAAAGTTCAAATCAGCAGCAGCGCGTTTGTACGCGTACGTGCGTGCGTACATGTGTGTGTTGAGGGGGTATTGTCGTTAACACATTTGGCCGCTAATGCAGTATCAATTACTAACCGTTTCACTCTTTCTTAGACTTATCAAGTTTTCATTAATCAATTAATAAATAAAACAAAATAACTATTAGATTAACTTAGTTGTAATAATAATGAGAATAATAATAATAATAATAATTGAAATGATAGTAATAATAATAATAATATCGGTAATGATGTAGAAATGCTGAGTACTACTATTAGCAAACATTATTATTATTATTAATAATACTACTACTACTACTACTACTACTACTACTAATAATAATAATAATAATAATAATAATAATAATAATAATAATAATAATAGACGGAAAAAAGAAACAAATATACTGAACTTGCCAGAGAACTGAAAGGAATATGGAACATGAAGAAAGTCAGTATAACACCAATAATCATAGGAGCACTAGGAACATGGAGAAACGACTAGGAGAAATAGGAATCAAAGGGATAACTGAGACCATACAAAGGACAGCTACAATCCTGAGAAATGTCCTCGAATGCGGAAACCAACCCACATAAGCAACGAATGGAGAACAAACACATGGAAGCAAAAGAAAACAGAACCGAGGAAAATAAAACCGCACGAGAGAGGCGCAAGCATAGGCTGACACCATGAAAATTATGGACAGAGGGTCGAGGAGGGAAAGCGCAAACCAGACCTCCACTGGAAGAGCGCGGACAGCTCTGGGATCTTGGGGAGGCTTGTTGCCACTCGGGCCCCAGAGGGGACCAATGGCCCTTATCAGCGGGAAATCGATGATAGGTGGCTGTTGCGATACCACAAGGTCATCAGCGGTGATGAGCGAAAAGAAGTGGAGCATACTGGAAGTCTGAGGAGACTTGTTGTCACTCAGACTCCAGGGAATATCACAGGTTGTTTGCAGTGGCCGATCACTGACGATGACCAGTGTGATAACTCCTAGTGAGTAAATAATAATGATCATAATAATAATAATAATAATAATAATAATAATAATAATAATAATAATAATAATAATAATAGTAATAATAATAAAAATTATAAAAATATTATTAATAATAATAATAATAATAATAATAATAATAATAATAATAATAATAATAATAATAATAATAATAATAATAATAATAATAATAATAATAATAATAATAATGGTCATTTATAAATATCAATAATAATTAATAATACTAAAAATTCCCCTTCGGTTGTCAAGTTTATTATTGCAATCCATTCTTATTGGAAATGATCAATACTACTTTTAATGTGAGTCGTTTTATTGCCTCATAAAAATTAATTTCGACAGTTCCACATTGGATTACAGACGTATCCCCGTCTGCTGATGGGCATCTTAGGCGAGACTTATAGTATATTAGTCGCGTTTGTGCTATTTTGATTTCTAAACAGATTTTCGGAAAACAAAAAATTGATTATGTTGACATTAATGTCATAATACAAGTTAAGATTTGCTTGATTGTGCACATCTTTTCATTATGTAACAAGAACAAAAGTCAACCTGACAACGTTAGGATGAACCACATTCTTATCGTTGCCTTGCTGTTTCATGTTGCATGGTGTATTCGTGAAGTTATGCCATGGAGACATTCATAACTCAAACACTATTCATCCGATTAAGCTTGAAGTTTGCATAGTGTTTATTGAAATCAAAGCCCATCACTTTCACTGGTAAAATTTTGAAAAAAAATTGAAGTTGAAATACCATAAATATTTCGACCCTGAACGAACTTGTCAATGTCAATATCAAAGGAAAAGGTTACAATATGCGGCCATACGATTAACGGGACCTACGTTATCGCTTAACGTGCGCCTCTCACGTTTTTGGCGACCTTGACAATTGAGCTAGTTAATCCAAAATAAAAACGGTTATAAGTTAGACCATGCTTGCTATTTGTTTGTTAACGATTGGTCAAGCGATGTTGGCGATTGGCTGTACACAAATCAGTCAAACGTTGAGAGAAACTAAAAAAATCGACCGAAAACACAACCTTCTTTACTAATGTAATTCATATATTTAAAGGTTAGTACACTTTCTAAAATGTATTAGTGATTTTACAATCGTTCCATTAATAACTATCGATTAAGTAACAATTAATTTTCAGAAAATCTAAACAATATTTAGAAAATTAAAACTTACTCATTGACACTGCGGGTGAGATATATCGCTTTATCACTCAGCTTTTGATTTTTAGATGTTCACTAATCGTTTTGTATAACGCCACCCTTCTTCCTTCTAAAGTTATGACTGATACTTATGTAGGAATTGTTTGGGCTGGTTTGGAAACGGGTGACGATTCTACAATTAACACACATGGTGAAATAATCGCCACATAATAAATATGAAATTGATTTTTTTCACATTTCTTATGTTAATTTGCAACAAATTATAGTAAACACGATTTCTAGAACGGTGGTATTAAAATCCAAATACACATCCAAGTGAATGGCGTCATCCCACAGACAAACAATGATTCATATTCCAGTGGCCGCATTATATCACACAGGAAAACACCTCATAGAAGGAGGTTTTAAGCTTATTATAATCTGCCGAAATAGAATACATCACATAAGAACGTGATATTTAGGTGGAGTGTTCTTTACTCATTATTCAGTTACCGAATCACAAACATTCAAGTCGGTTACTCGAATTTTCTCTTTGGACAACTTTAACATCTCAGACAATCTGTCAAAAATAGGAGATGTATCTTAATTATCGTGTCCCTGTCAATCTGTAATTGTAACAGTACTGACAAAAGATAAGTACGTGAATCTTAATTATCGTGTTCCTTCCAATTGTTGGTGCCCTACATATTTGAACTGTTTTCTATATAGCAATAAGATTGTGGTGTATATTTTAATCTTCCCTTGTATATTAAGAAATGATATGCCCAATGACAACATGCAGTGATTCTACGTGTGCATATATAAGGAGCCGAAACTACAAAATATATAAAAATAGTTGGCATCAAAGACTGTCTCCATTATCAATAGAAACTGAATAAATACAAGTGCGAGATAAATTATGGTACAGCTTACCAAACAGTTTGACATTTTATTCCTTCGGATTTTAATTGTTTTGTGGGCAAACTATTTGTAGAAATTATATTGTTTTGTTTATTTACCGATTGCCATTGCTATGGCAACGCTGTCATAGATTAATTAATTATTTTGCTGGAATTTTAATTAGATTGTCATCATTAAAATATGATCATTTCAGGAGTGAAAAAAATCAATTTCACTTAACTGTCATCATCAAATAAGTCTGATACGTATTACAATTACAACATACAATTAGTGTTGATCAAAAAGGATACCTGTCGTCAAGCAAGCAATAAATAAACATATATCCAAATACATTGACTTTCGTTATTATTATGAGATTTGAAAAAATTGATAATGTTCTGAAGGTTCACGGTTTTCTTTAAGTAATATCATACTAATTGAGGGTTACATTTATGTTGCAGAAGATGCAGACTCCTTATTTACTTCGGCTTGCCGTCGTTATCCTGGGTGCTTAGATATTGCTCATGCAAAACCCGAACAGAACACAGTATATTAATAGCATTGTATTTTCAACATATATTACCAGAAGGAAAAAAGACAACATCATTCCAAGTTGCAGCACACGCGCATGTATAGCACCTCGTCTGTTTCTCTAACGTATATTTGCCTCATCTCAAAGGTTATACTTCTGTAGACACCCCAGTGTTTATTAAACAGTGACACCATTTTCGAAAAAATATGTCATTTGTTTTAATTGATCAAGGCGTCGAAACAGTTTCCCTTTTTGCTTTATTCTTTTAATTTTGAAACTGTAAAATTAAATCCAATCAACGTTATTGTTTAGCAGGCGAAGATATTTCAAGATCTAAGAATTCTATTTTGCGTTCAATTTCATAATTTCTTTGTTTACCGTATGGCTTAAGTACTTATTGGAATAATATTTCCCACGTGTAAACTATTCAATATGTTTACAATGCAACAGATTAAGTGTCGACGTGACGACACGTTCTGCGTGCATGAAAAGAGAACATTTCTCTAAACTATTCTCATCAATGTAGCGCATTTTTTTGGTATTCCTTATAATCGTTCGTCGAAGAAGAATTGTATTAAAATGCTATGTAACCTTTCAATGTATCTTCGTTGTAATCATATGACCTCATAGCTTTTAGTTTCATGCCTAACTCGCTTTCTAGTATACATTTAAAATCTTTCCAAATTTATTTACATGGTAATTATTTTTAAAGTTTTGAAAAAATAATTCAAAACAATGAGTTTTACGGTAACACCGATGCGTGTGTTTCAGTTTTAGCCCTTTTTCCGTTCGTTGTTTTGACATCCTTTTTCTGTCACGTAAACATTTCACATTTTAAAATACTATAGGTACATTTTTCGGTAATAAATATCATTTAAATTGTGTCTGAGAAAATTTCCAATTTATGTTTACAACCAGTATTCAGTAGATTCTTAAGCGAAATAGTTCAATCATCTCAATTTATTATAATACTTTGTTCTCTTTGTCTAACGAGTGTTCGAAAAGTTTTTGATGGTGTTGATTTGCTGCAATGCGATATTTGAATACATACATTTTCCATTTTCGTTCGGGCTTTAATAGTAACTCGCTTTATTTGGGAGACATAGGTCCGGTATTCAGAAGGTGCAATACTATAATTGGATTTTGTTAGTAGATTTTTTGTAAAGCGAAATACTCACGATAAAATGCAGTGACGGACAGCTAAATCGCTTGAAAAGTCAGCATCGATGATTTTATTTACTTCTAATTAGATCAATATTTTAAAGATATTTGTATGATACTCATTTGATATAACAATCAATCATTAAAATCAAGCCATCAAATATAACATAACGTACAAGACTATAACAAAACACATAACAAAAGTGTCGACATGACACACGTTCTCCATGCATAAACAGAATAATTTTTGCTAGGCATAACAGTGAGTTTGATTTAGGGGGGGGAGTAAAGAAGAACTACAGAAAAAATTATGAAACTTTCTTTTTTTACTTTGCTTTTCAAATTTCAACACATTAAACTGATAAAATCCAAAACTACTTCAAAGTATTTTTGAATTTTATTTTTTAAATGTTTTTCATATTGTGTTTTATTTGTGTGAGTTTATTATAATTAGGTCTTAATTGTTTTATCAGGTATTTATATATATATATATATATATATATATATATATATATATATATATATATATATATATATATCTATGGGAAAATGCAAAAAGAAAACCAAAATATGGATGTATTTTTATGTGTACATCAACGTTTCGTCTTTATTTATAAGACTTCATCAGGATGATAATATAAAGAAAAATGTCATGCAAGTACAAACACATATAGGGTTGACATATTGGGAAAAAGGAAGAAAATAGTAGCCACTACTTGAGAAAACAATAGGGTGGACGTCCCTGCTTGGTGAGGAATGAAACATGAATGTTTAAGAATGAGTGGGGAAGAAGTTGAAAGATGGGGGTGAGCAAGGATACTGTGGCTGGTAGTAAGAGAAAGAGGTGGGGGATGAGCAGGAATAATGTATATATATATATATATATATATATATATATATATATATATATATATATATATATATATATAAGAAGATATGTTGGTTCTCCATAAGAAATAATTCAATATTTAAGTGTAAGAAAGATATTTGAAGCCTAAGAATGTATTTTTTTTTAAATAAATAGTAATTTATTTAAAAGTAGTCCCAAATTTTCGACGTAATACGTCCTCGTCAGGGGTACAAGACATTTTTTTTCATAGCGACATGTTTATCGCTAGTAGAAGGTAGAATCCGTAAGATGTTGATTCGGTAATAGTTCAAATGTCGAAGTCTTTTAGGGAAAGATGCGCGGACACGCATTATAGCTCACATTCCCCACTTGCACGCCCAGTAGATATGTTACCAAATGTATAACATATTTGGGTTTAATAGTTTCAGAGTTTAATCCACACAAACATAAAATATTTAGTTATAATGTTTCTGAAGTTAAGCGACATTGTTTCTGGTCAGTACCAGATCGGTGACACTTTGGAGACACCATGGTGAAGGACAAATGACTCTACACCTAGCTATGGGCAAATAGTGGCGTAGCGACTATGGCACTACCTCTGAATTGAGATAGGTGGAAGTAAATAAGAGAGCGGCCTCTTCTCTAAGAGTGATAAAAACTCTAATAATGATAATAATGAATATAATTGTTAAATTATAAAATTATATTATATATAGCGCCATCAAACGTCACCTTACTACACAATACAAAAGACTACAGTCGGCCGATATACGGACAATATTAACATCTAACGCCAAAATGATACACAAAAATAACTGCATAAATAGACTTAAAATACTAGAAGCAATATTAAAACTAAACAGCCTAACATTAACAAAATAGCTTTCAACACAGGTACCAACATATTAAAAGTATTTCATGTTTAAATGAAAATAAAGTAATAACAAAAATCAAAATAAATAAATAAAAATAAATTAATAAATAAATAATGGTAAAAATAATAATAAGAATAAATAATAATGAATAAATAAATAATAGCAAAAATAAGAATTAATCAAATAAATAAATAAACAATAAAACTAAACACACAAACGATAGAATAAAATGAACTCAACTACACACACCTTTTTTTTCATTCGCCCTTTACGATACCTATAAAACATAAACTCAAGTCTTCTTATTTAAAATAAAAAATCAACCCAATCCTGAAGACGACTATGAAAGTCGAAAGCGCTCGAAAAGATGGCCGAATTAAGAACAAACGGAGAAGTACTATATGGATTGCACCTTGAAACCAGAAGGATAGCTCGACGGTCTGAGAACCCCACGAAGAAGATATACAAACGAAAAAGTTCCGTGACGTTCAACAACGCTCGCTTAGATAATGACTTGCTGCCTAAGTATACACACACACACACACACACACACACACACACACACACACACATATATATATATATATATATATATATATATATATATATATATGAAATATTTTTCTTAAATATCTGCGGATGCACTGAAATACATAACTAGTACACGGGCACAGGAGTACACTTCTCGGTGTGATGGTCCCATATACTTTATTAGGAAATCCACTGAGGAAAAATAAACACCTGAATGTGAGGGTCTCAAGATGCGGGAGAGCTTTCTACTCAAATAGCGTTTTTCCCCGACCTGTCGATCTTTAGAACTCCATCATGCTCCGTTTCTCCGACTGTAGCGACATGCGTAAATTTAAAACTAATGTAAACAAGCAGCACGCAACACAGTTCCCTAATTTAATATGAACCCCATAAACTTTAACCCTAATTCTCAGTAGCCTCTACAGGTTCAACGTGCCTTGTTTAGGATGAACTATATAAAAAGTAATAAAGCAAACAGTAGCCTAAGACTGTTGTGTTCGACTAAGCTTGTGTAAAACGACGCCTTAAAACAAAGATAGTGACATCAAGACAACATAAGTGCATGTGGACATTCATACGTAATAGCACAACATCACAGATTTGCAATAAATACAGCTATCCCTTTTACTCATCTCATTGTAAAAAATAATCGATTTGATAAAAATAAACACATGCCAAGTAAATATTTGTTTATGTATATATAAGACAATACATAAATGTTGGTCACAATTATGTTAGATGAGTGTTTTATAGTTAACCACGGGATTATGCAAACTCTATAGTTGGAGTCTATTGGAAGCACACACTTAAAGGGGACAGCAAATAAAGCGGGAATAAGTTTCGAAAAACTCCCGGCATTTCTTATATAAACACCTGAATCTCTTATCTTTTTGTTTAATCTATATCTATATCTATATCTATATCTATATCTATATCTATATCTATATCTATTCCTTTACTTGTCTGTTTAAACTTATATACGATGTTGCCCATTGACAACAATATAAGATCTTTCATTCCAAAATAATGTATATTGCTGGTAGGAGTATGATTGGATGGCAACACAGTACACTCCTTACGTGCAATTTGATGGATTCTACTTTTGCAAAATACGTCGTCTTATGACCCCTTTGAGATTGTGAGATAAAAGCCACACTGTAAAAGATCAGGTGAATAGTGAGGGTATTCCTGTACATCACAGACAGAAAGTGTCAAACGATCATGGTGTTTCGAGCAGGAGGATATTCGTGGTGAAAAAAGTAGGGTAAAACAAAACCTTGTAAAATATATTCAATAATTGCTGAAAGCTAAGATTACCAAGATACGATGTTAGATAACAACCAAATACGCTAATCACTCTTTCGCCCATAGTTAACACAGCACACACAGCACCATTATTTTCACACACACCTTGTATATTTACGTGTGTTAGCATAACAACGTTATTGAAAAGAAACGCATTAATATAAGGACTAACAGTGAAAATGGAACGATTTCAGGCATGGGTAAGTGAAAACAACTGTGCCGTAAATAATGATCCACACAATTCGTGTTCATATATTGATTTTGATTAACATTGATTTGCAAACACCCTGAAACAGGGCTATATTCCCAGGTCGATCATTTATATATATATATATATTAAACATTTATTGTACATGACTTGCGATTCTGTGGATATTGCACACGAAATAATTAATAAATACTTCGGGTTATACTTCCAATATAATATTCAGCTTGGGGTGTGTCAGTTGTGATTGACCAAAGACCAATACAAACATGTTTAAACACATATCTTTAAACTTTACATTTACTAACATTAACAAAAGTAAGTTTTAGTGGTATTCATTTTCATGGCACATTTTGTACATTAACTAACCCACATTTATAGCAGTTCCGGCTCTAAATTCATTTCGCAAAAGGGATGTAGTACCTAATTTTACAATGGCATTTGCAAGGGCCGCAGCCAGTCTGAAAAGAAAAGAAACAAAAAAACAGGAATTCAATCCAAGGGAAGGTGATGTAATGTGTGCACTAGGTAACCCTTTCCGTACATGGATGTTTATATGAATGTGTCACAAATGTTAATTAACTTCACTTTACAAAATATTAAAGCTTTTAAATTTAGTAAGTAATTAAAATCATTATGACTAGTGGAAACATTACTATTACGATTTATTATTTCATGCTTGTTTTATTTATTCGCTCTTCGATTTTTTGGACGGTTTTGAGGTTTTACGTGCACATGCGTTTATGCATGTTAATACGTTGATGTGTGCTCCATAACTTATATAAATACATCAATATTTATATGAAAACATCTATGTTCATGGTTACTCATACAGTGCGCACATGATTGTCGTCGTTGAAAAACAAATATCTCAAATTTTATATTTTTGTAATAATATTTACATGAGTTTTTAAGTGAAATGCCTCACTATTATTTCGAGGGCTTTGAATCGTGTGATTCTTACGCAAAATTGTTAATTCGAAGACATTTTAACATACTTAGGACGAAATGTCTTACTTAATTTAATTATTTAAGCCAATAATTTAATTAAAACATGCAATTAATCAATTTTGTATTAATGGAATTTCATGAATCAAAAATTCACTTATATTAATTAAACATTTAAATATAATTTCAATAATCGAAAAGTTGTAAAATAGACAAGACATGATGTATCTTTTCATGAAATTATTCTAAAGATATATATATATATATATATATATATATATATATATATATATATATATAGTCTCGGAAGTTTCTCAACCATTAAAACTATATATAAAAAAAATATATATAAAAAAAACAAAAAACAACTTATAGTCTCAAGTCTTCCAGTGGAAAATCACTCATGTAAGTCAATTTATTTTTTACAGTTATTATATTAGTTAGTTTCTAACACTATTTTAAGGGATCATCAGTTGTTTACCATGAAAAACTGTTTCGGGTGTATTAGTATATAGATATAATCAATGAATCTTTGTGAGACTAAACTATTAGAATAGCGGCATCTTTTGCTATTGCTTGAGATAATAACATTTTTTCTGACAGTTACTTGAATAGTATTCGTTTGTTCATGCAATTAATGTCTGTATGAGAAACAATTACGCAATATCTGTATCAGCTCATGCATGTTTTAAACACACCTCAAAGTGAACGAACGCAAGAATGTATGAATATAAAAGTCATGGTTAAACGTATGCGCATGAATGAAACAAATATTTGTTCCGCTTGCTACTATTAATATTCCGAAAATGCTGAAACAGAATTGGAGCGATGACAGAGTGTTACATATTATCAACATCACTTTGGAATAAATCTATGTAATATTATAAAGTATATTTACTCTATATTTTTTGGAAATTATTGGTTTAAAACCAAAACCCGCATATATAATATGTTCCGTCAGTCAATATGTCAAGCCATTATGAATGTTCCAAAAATATGCGCATGTACTCCTTCTTTCTTAAAATGCTCTCACATTTTCTCCGGCTTAGATGTTTCTCCCGAATAAGTCTTTAACAAAAAAGGTGGCAGGTATTTTTACTCGCATCTTAATATATACTCTTACCCTCCCCAGTAGCACAAAGTCTTAATTGTTCATGGCATCATATGAACACCGTTTAAGTTTACTATATCACAGTACTTCTTTTCTCTGCAAACTAGTGTGCATTTTCTATCAAAATAATGACTGCTCTCTTTATCTTTCACATTTCAGTTTCATGGAATATAATGTAACGGTTTTGTAATTCTAACATACTCACTTAATTATTAGTACTTATACATATTGACTTTACATCATACAATTTATGAAACCACAACATAATAACATTACCAGGGCATTCCAAAGATATGTCCGTGTAATTAAATTCGGAAAACAACAACTTATTTATCGGCTAAGTAAAAATGTTTACCGTTTTAAAATTGAAATCAGGTAAACATCATCGATTATTGGTACACAACTGTCAATGTTTTTTCCTTAAAACAGATTTTAGTCAACACTATAAAGATAAAGCAATGTTTACAGTTGAAGCTTGCAATAACTGAGGCTATTAAATGTTTCTTTAGTTTGTAAAACATGTTTTTAAGTAGAATTTAGTCGTTCGAAAGTAATGCCCAAACTAATTTCAATCGGAACAATTTATGTGACTGAAATAGGTTTTCTATTAAATATAGTGTGAACACTCACAAAGTAAATGAATAAGTTTTGTTTTAAACATGAATTTCGATTTAAAAGTTTATTCATTTAGAGTCAGCAAATACTTAGTGTATTCTATTAGTTACAAAAAATAGAGTTATCATATTTGTTAAGAAGGTAACAACAAAAATACGTAATACGTAATTTTCAGATGAGAAGTGATGATTTTTCTTGTTCATGTCGAACTAAAATTCACATCTTAGTTGTTATATTAACAACGTTTCTGAGGAAGTAACATTCGAAGAATGTCGGGGATTACAACGACCGAAATATTGAAAATATAACACGAAAGATGAGAGTAGTAATCCGAATAACCGAGAAATTCGCAGAAAGAAACACACTGTTGCGCGTTTCGATTATTTTGGTCACAATTTATTTTGTTACTGTCATTAATGTTTCTTTAATATAATTTTTTATGAATTAAATCAATATTTTATATTTTCCGCAAGCAACGCTGGGACCCGGAACCTGATAGTTGTAGATATATCTTGCAAAATACAAAATGTGGATTAAGTATGATTGGCTATGCTAAGCTATGACTCCAATTGATTTGTTTTATCGTGCGTCATATGGAAACATTTTAAGTGATATTTCAGTTTGAGTAGATTAGTAAGTGAGGAGACATCCGATGTAACATCTGACGAGATAGAGACATATCTCGTTATGATCTAGCAAGAAACAACACATTGTTAAGGAAACTATTTCTATCTAAATAGTTCAGTTAAATAAAATACATTTTCTTGATAGTTATCACCATCTACTTCATCATGTAGATTGGGTTGTTCCCGGCACATACTTTCCCAGCTTTTGTATTTGTCTCATACACACTCTGCTTCAGTTCGAGTGAACATTTTCCAAAGAAATACTTAAACCTTTCAGCAGGTAAACAAAAGGCGTACAATATCCATAGTTATCATTGAGGTATATGTTACGATATGCCACATAGAATGGCGCTGTTAATGTTACTCGGTGATAGGCGACATATTTCGGGTGTTACACAAATATGCAAGGTTGCCTAATAGAACGCGGAGAACGGCAATAACGTAATAGTGTTTCGTGAAAGGAAAAAGCTGAATTCAATGTTGGGACTTTTAACGTTCTAATGAAGGACGGAATGTTGCGTCTGCTGTGTTGAAAAAAAAACAACGGCTTAACACGGGACTTGAGAGGAAAGAGAACAAACAACGGCTTACTTAGTACAGATATTTCATATGACTAAAGGAAATAGCAGAATGAAGAAGAAAAGTGTCGCTTACAAAAGAGGGTTGTATTTTTGCTGACTTAACTAGAGTTTCGTCTGTTAACTTCTACCTTCGTCTGTGTGGTATTCTGGAAAAAAGTCTATTGAAAGTAGTAGATTTGCCTTATTTATTAAATAACTTTTTGCAGAGAAGGCTACTGTGACCTCTTGAATCGCAGAATTCGCATGCACATGAGAAATTATTACTTTGGCTAGGGTTACTATTAGCTTTATGAGTAAAATCTGCACATGAAAATGCATAAATCAAGTTATTTACACTTTAGACTTCTATATTAAAATGAAGAGTGTTTGAGACATCAACTCATGCAATGTCTATTTACGGTAAAAAATCTACAATGGGTTACAGATGTACGATGCCGAGTAGAACAACTTTCAAGTATAGGAATAATGTTTTGAAATGTGTTGGTTTTATTAATTTATTTCTTGCTACGACTTTAACCTATCATTCTGGGTTTAAGCAATCTAATTATTCTTTATATTCTTCTTTCTTTTTTTGGGGGGAGTAGTTGTTTGAAATGCTTTTCTAACTCCATTATGACTATCCAAAATCTGATCAAGTTTTGGATAGTAAATGTCGAACTTAAGAATCGATTCCTTCTGAAATATCGAACGTAATTAACAAAAAAAGCAAATTAACTCAAGGCCAAAACAGTTCTAAAAAAGTATAACTTAAAGAAAGATTTAAACTCCGATAAATCGGCATCAATATCAGACAAATATTCCGTCACATTTGTAAGGTTTAGGGCAAATTTTGGACTCTATTCCAAAATGTGTTTAAATATTTCATCTATCATGAAAGGATCATCTAAAACATTATTGTTTAATATATTTATAGGCACATAATAATTATTGCTTTCAAGAGAAAGATTCGATATTAATTGGGAAGTATAGCCGTTTAAAGCATTTCAAGAGCGATTGTTTTATCTTCGACTTCACGGAAGAAACCCAATTTTAAAATTGAGATAAGAAGTTCTTAAACTCAAATATTCTAACCTAATTTCATCATTAAATTGTGTACATTTTATTATAGGTATATGTCAATAGAGATGTTGTTCCATACCACCATTTTGTAAGAGTAACGGTTATGTCGGGAGAAGGAGTTGGAACAAAGTTTCCTGTTTTTGATAGTTTCTTCGACACGTGAGTAATACATTCTGATTCCTCTATTTCCGATTCAAACAACCGACTGTTCTCTATGTCAATATCTGCTTCTTCGGAAATTACGCTTATTTTAGTGTTTGCAAAATCAATATCCAGCATCCATTGATGAACAACATCTTGTTACCTCAGGAAATAGAACATCACCACTAATATCCAGGACATAGGTTACTTTCCTCTTAAGGGACTCCCGTGAAAACAATTATGATTTAACTTCTCATAAAGTGTGTAATATAATCATAATGTCACGATAAGGATATGGAACACTTATACTAGTAGACTTGTGTTGGTGAACACCCGGCGACCGTTAACGTTGCTCAAAGGATTAACGTAACTTTAAATAATAACAAAAAACAGTTGATTAGAACAGACTTATAATAAAGAGCGAAAGGGTAAGGGCAAATCAAATCATAGGTACAACAAAACAACAGAAAAAAAACAAAGCTATTTTGAACAAATTTTTAACAAATAATACCAATTATCTCATCACTCAAGCTTGTCACGCGATACCGTAATTAAATTTCCTATTTTTCTTGAAAAGTGCACTTTAAAAACATTTTTTGCAAACTGTAGGATATTTCCCGTTTAAATAAAAGAGGAAATTTCGCGTCCGTTGTTTTGGAAATATAAAGGCTTGACAAGAAACAGATCAAACAACAGTTTAGTTAATATAGAAGGTTTATATAACTATAGGAAATAGTAAAAGGAAGAAGAACATTTTGATTAAAATTTGACAAACTCTTATAGACATAAGTTTAATTCTTATTATCTATTGATTTCAATCTTTTAAGGGGACATAAAATTAGTGTAAACTGTGCATGGCTTTAATCCGATTTGTCGAATTAAATTTTTCGAGGAATTACTTTTAACTGTGTGCGTGTGTTTTATGTTTCTGTTCTTGACGTATACAAGTTGTTTTTTAAGGTTTGCATTATACAAATAATGTTGAATACATTTATCTTGGATGTTTATTTTCAATAAATATGAAGTTTTATATTTTGTCTGAAGCATTGCGTGTAGAATATATGAATTATTATACTCTGAAAACCCAAAGAATGCATATTTATAAGTAAAACTAAATAGTATACTTTAAATTGTTTATTTCGTGTAAAATATTTCGAGAAAATTATAATAATCATTCAGAATTAAGAAATGAAGACATATTTTTTCTGTTTGAATTATTTGGAATTTGTTCATCGTATTTACTGTAATCAGAGTTCAATTTGTTTAAACGACAAGAGAAATATATACAATTCAATTCTCGTGAACCCTGACGTAATAACACGCGGTCGTAGCTTAACTTATGGAAACAAAGAGAAAAAACCTAAAACTAGCACCGTCAACTATCATAATGCAAAGGCTTTCTTGAAATATTGGAAATATGATAAACTTCAACGTCTGAGTTATTTTTTGAAAACATGTATCTTAAAACTATATATATATACATATGAATATATATATATATATATATATATATATATATATATATATATATATATATATATATATATATACATAGTCTTGGAAGTTTCTCAACCATTCAAACTATATTAAAAAAAACATAAAAAACTAATAGTTCCAAGTCTTTCAGTGGAAAATCACTCATGTAAGTCAATTTATTTTTTACAGTTATTATATTTGTTTGTTTCTAACATTATTTTAAGGGATCATCAGTTGTTTACCATGAAAAAAACTGTTTCGGGAATTTATATATATATATATATATATATATATATATATATATATATATATATATGGATTTAATCGACACTGCAAAAATGCTAACCGAATAGTGTCTCAAGTTATGATGATGTTTGGCTGTGAACATGATATTCGGTCTAAAATTTACAATACCGACATGTATTCTAAGGATATAGAAAAAAAGTTTAACTACTATTATTTTCATGTCATCCTTTCCCGTTTCTATTTAATACATATAATTTACCAATTTCTACAACGAAGAATATTTCTTAATACTTAACTATATATATATATATATATATATATATATATATTCTTCAAATTATCACCCTGAAAAAATCTTACAATAAAGACGAAACTTTTATGAATATATACAAAACGTCTCTTGTTTTTTTTTCCTTTTTCATTTCACATTACAAGAGAAGAGTCATATAACAAAAGGGACATAGAGGGTTGAAGGAGGGAGGGAAATATTGGGGGCCAGCGAAACAAAAGAAAGAAGAGAGATTGAAGTTTTTATATAAAGATGTTACCCACACTCTTTAATGTCTTTGTTATGTATCACCCCGGGTAGCCTTGCTAGTTATTTATAATACCTGCCTTCTTCGTCTTATTTTTTGTTTGTTTTATGTACTGTGTATGTGATTCTCACTATGTTATTTTCATAGTGTTTACAGTTACTTCCACTTAATTTAATTGGAAACTGTTTAGCAAAGAAAAGGTGTACGAAGTGTGCCAAGTGATATTCACCTATCTGGTCGCAGGTGTTATTACGGAGTGGCCCTTCATATAGATTAGTTTTTGTATTAATGACTTACATATTAAACTATTCTTACTTGAACACAACACCTCGATACAGCGATATCAACTATATATATATATATATATATATATATATATATATATATATATATATATATATATATGAATAGATGAAAGAATGGTATGAAGTTAAAAATGGAAAAGCGGGAGATATTTGATATCAATGTTACGCCCGACTATTACGTGGGCTTTATCAAGAGCGAACGAACAATGCTTTTGTCATTTTTAGCATGTTTCAGTCGCTCTTGACTAAGCTCACGTAACAGTTGGGCGACACGTTGAGCTCAAGAATCTTCCGCTTTTCAATGTTTACTTCATATATATATATATATATATATATATATATATATATATATATATATATATATATATATGATTAAAAAATGGAAATAATATTCCAACGTAATAGAAAATGAAAAAATAAAAAAATATTATTTATGTGTTCATCAACGAAATCTTTATTTCAGCACTTCCTTGATTCGACGAAATAACAGACAAGCACAAACATTTGACAAAGTGTGGTCCGTTTGTGACGTTTAAATTCTGTATTTTTTTCCTTTTTGGAGCGAAATATAGCCGTCAGAATTGTTTATATATAGTGCATCTATGAAATATAATGGTTATTTTTTCAAACGAAAACATAGTTGTTAGAATTCCAAAAAATATGGTGCGACATATGACACGAATGGTTTTGCTCTGGTTTTTCGAACAAAACCTAGTCGTTAGAATTTGAAATCTGTAATATGTTTATGAAATGAAATAGAAGTTTTTATTCATCTTTGTTTTATTTTGTTTTTTTATATTTATTTCATTATAGATATTATGTGCAACGTTATGTTATAAGTGTAGTGTAAAATTGCTAGCCTTGATCTAAATACAACTTCTTTTCGGATAGAAGTCGTTTGCTGATTAAACGAGACTAATTATAGAAATAATTAAGTTGTTTAATTATGTGAGAGTTAATAATGAGTGCTGATTAAAGAAGTATTTGCCGACATTGGTTTAAAATGAATGTAACGAGTCTAGCAAAGTTAAAACAATGATCGTGTTGTAATGCATGGGTTAAAAGTTCTGAGAATTATTATTAGTATATCTCTTTTATGTTCACCAAACCTTTTCTTTAGTTTCCATTGAGATTTCCCTACTGATATATGATGTCAATTATTGCATGGGATATTATATCTACCTTCAGTAGATGTGGGTTTTTTAAACATGTTTTGTTGTGTTTAATGTTTGTTTCAGAGTTTGTGATGTAGTTTGTATATGTATATAGTACTTTTGTGTGTTTTTTGCGATGCACTTTAAAGAATACATTATTGCTGGATTATATTATACGTGCAATATTTCACGTCATATCTCGCAGTTTATTGTTGCATTCTAATGACAATGTTTTCCGTTGAAAACAACAAACAAAACACACTTATTGTATTTCATAGAAGCAGTACTCATATTAAATTATGAAAGCTATGTTTCGTTAAAAAAAACAATACCATTCTTTTCACGTAATAAACGGACACACCTTTTCTAAATATTGTGTAGTATAGCTTAAAATCAACCATCCTGATGAAGTATTGAAATAAAGACGGTACGTTGATTAACACATACATTATATTTTTGCTTGTCCATTTTTCTTTTTCAATTTAGATAGATAGATAGATAGATAGATATTAAGGTCCGCGGTGTAGTGGTAGCATACGCGAATATTGTGCTCAGCTCGAGTTCTGGATTGTTTTTACTTATACCTATTGGAAAGGAGTGACTCATTCTATAGACCAGCAATTAGTGTTAGTACTCTTAAAAAAAGTTAGTGTTCACTTATAACGCACACACGGTATGTCGGTAACCAAGACATAATCACTTCCTGTATATGGAAGTGACGTTGCGAAGTGGTAAAATGTGTTGTGTTTGAGGGTTCCAGTTATGCCTCACTTTCACCAATAGTTATGAATCTATATATCAACCCACTTAGTTATGCATAAAATAACAGAATATATTTGGTCCCAAAGAAGTTTGTCCAGTTATAAAAGCTATGTTTCATTAAAAAAACAGTACTATTCTTTTCACATAATTAACGGACACACTTTTTCTTAATATTGGTATTTGTGTGTTATATATTCAAATCAACCATCCTGATGAAGTTTTGAAATAAAGACGGAGCATTGATTAATACATACATCAGATATTTGTTTGTCTTTTTCCTTTTTTAAATTTAGATAGATAGATAGATAGATAGATAGATAGATAGATAGATAGATAGATAGATATTAAAGTGGCCCCAAATAGGTTATTCCAGTTTCTAGTTTTGGGAAAGGAAGACTTGGAAATAAAATATGTTTTTAAATTTTTGTCTGGAATTGTTTCTAATCGTCCTAAACCACGTCTTGCTACTGAATTGAAGCAACGCATGTGTGACAGGCCCAATAGGACCGACAGAGATCTGCACTTTAGGGCGCACTGGTATGCATCTTGGTAATGGTTAGGACCCTACGTAGAAATGAGGTAGAGAGTTACCACTAGTATATATTCACACGGAATCAGCTATAGAATGCAAGCCGAGAGATGGCGCCGAAAAAAACTGGAAGGATTCTTTAAATTGTCTGTAGCAATTAAGTATGTACGTCGATGAGTTTGACCAACGGAACAATTTTGGTCAAGGGTCTTTTAGTTACTGATTAATATCAGCTCGTAGGGTGTCGCGCGCGCGAACGCCCCCCCCCTAGAAACGGAGAAAGATAATAAATGTTTGTAATAACAGTGATATCTAAGCGATGAATTCCAATTACCTACCACCCCACCCCGAGAAAGGGAAAAGAGAGTAATTACCTTTTAAAAGAGAAATTTAAAATATCTGAATCGTTGACAGGGGCCACCGCTCGATCCAACCACAGCCCCGAAGGAGAAAGAGGAATAAAGAAATAGGTGGGAGAGGGAGAGGGATTAGAGAAGAGGGGCTGAGAAAAAAAGGGTATGAGTTAAGCGTTTTTCGTTTTTGTTGGGAGAACGAGATCAGCCATAGAGACAGTCCGTTTGGATCTGGGATTCGGCCGTGTAGGTCGCGTTCCTAGCTGCTGGTGTCAGCCGGAGCCTCCCCCCCATCGTTTCGAGTAGACAAGTTATGTCTCAATTAAGGCTTTGCAGTCGTAAAAGTGATTCACACACACACACCCACAGACTGAGAGAACGACGGCGAACTAGTGTAGTAAACAAAGACATCGAAGAGTAGACTTAATTCGACGTTCTAAAAACAGTTGTTATTTTGTTAATAATTATTTGATACAAACAGAAACCGCCGAGTTTAAATTATTCCGATTGTTGAATTGTTCCGCTGTGTAACTTTGCCGTCACAACATCACGAAATCATCATCATCCGACCCGGAGGAAATTTAACACATCTTTCCTTTTATGGCCGCTATTGACGATCACTGGCCAAAAAGGGTATTCACAGTCTAGAAAGATTTCTGCGCAGAGAACCAGACGTGTGAGTACAGAGATAGTCACGAGTGGACCACCTATGTTACAAGGGGTTCAGTGACACCGGATGAGAGTGAGGTATATGTTCTACTCGGCACCGCGACCGGGATATCAAACACCTGTGCGCGAGAAGCCGACGACGATACCCACGGGGCGAAGCGTGTGGCGTCCTATTTGTTATACATGTACACTGCGCAACACCTGATTCAAACATCTTGCTTTTACATGCGTTATCCATTATAACTTGAGACTGAATGAAGGTCTTACCCGAGATGAATAGTTGACGAACAGGTTATACACTCTTCTTATATATATATATATATATATATACATATATATATATATATATATATATATATATATATAGAGAGAGAGAGAGAGAGAGAGAGAGAGAGAGAGAGTAAGATAATACTTTAAAGTTTTAAATAATATATTAAACCAGTAGACTATCAAGATACAAACAAAGCTGAATATAGTGTATAGAGCAATAATATTAATTGCATTACATAAGAAAATGAGAAATAATTCAGATTTTATAAAAGTTAACAAACAAGGCGTGATACTCTGTCCTTAACTAATGAGTTTTCAAAGAAAAGCTTCTCCTCAGAGGACCATTACCACAATGACATTACTGCAGGTAATAAGATTAAGCTTTGAAAATATGTATATATATATATATATATATATATACATATATAAAAAATACATAAATGTATATTAATTATCAAATATATTGGGCAAACACACACACACACATACACACACACACACACACACATATATATATATATATATATATATGTATTTATATATACGTCAGTTTATATTATATTCCAATAACCATGGTTTTATTTTATTATTTTCATTTTTTTCACATTTCCAAAAATATAACATTTCTGTGAGATATATTTTTACGGTCCGTTTCATTTGTCTTGTGCCAAACAACATTTGTATGTCAATATCGTCCCTGTAACACTACAAAATCATCAGAAAAATTCACAAAGAGTAACAAGTTCTTGGATTAAAGTGTCTTGAACACACCTACACTATACAGTATTTCATTTTATGGTGAAAACAAGCAAAAAAAAAAGAGAGAGCAAAAACTCACACGTGTAGGATCACGCTATTACGCAATTTTAATATATATATATATATATATATATATATACATATATTTCATGTTCACTAACAATCATAAGTGTACTTAAGCTCGAACGATCCAAAGCCTAGACCCGAGTAACTCCAATACAAGATCCTTAACAATTCAGACACCGTGACAGCCATATTAAATTTGAGATACATACCCCGTTTATTTTAAAAATAGACAAGCTACGATGAGATATATGCTACAGTAAAATAGTAATCACACATAAGATATTAGATTAAAGATGCGAGACATTTTTCTTATTAGTTAATGAAACATGTATTTAATATAAGTTTCGGTTTAAAAAAAAACACCATCGGAAATAGATATGTTTTATCATTTTTCTTCTCATAATTGGGATTTAAAATATCAACGACATCGGCCAAATCGAATCTTTAATCTGATCTCTTATGTCTAATTAATATTTTAACTAAAAGAAGACTTCTTATCGTAGCTTGCCTATTTTTTTAACTTTCACGTCTAA
This sequence comes from Sepiola atlantica, assembly GCA_963556195.1. Taxonomy (NCBI): domain Eukaryota; kingdom Metazoa; phylum Mollusca; class Cephalopoda; order Sepiida; family Sepiolidae; genus Sepiola; species Sepiola atlantica. The sequence continues at coordinate 1,450,166 of OY744516.1, read as the reverse complement.
GCGTGTGCTACGGAACCGGGCATTCACTATCCCTCCATTTAGCAACAAAACGGGATATTTATTGAGCCGGGGGCGGTTCATTCGGTCGACATCGTTGATATTTAATGTGAACTATGAGGAAGAAAAATGTCTATTTACTGCTGAGAGTTTTTTTAAGCCGAATTATATATGAAATAAATGTTTCGTTTACTAAACAAAAGTTTATATTTATTTATGAAAATCGTAAGTTACAGAAAATATTCAATCAACCAAAGAAATATCTTTCAAAACATGGCTTAATTCGAAACATGTAATATTCCTCCTTAAAGTGCTCGACTTAGAAAGCTTTGATGATTTGTTTTTATTAATAAATATTAAAATAATCATAAAAATATATATATATATATATATATATATATATATATATATATGCAACCGTCTGAGATTATGATTCCCTGCACACCTGAAAGCAGGAACTTGAAACGCTATTGATATTATTTACTTAATATTAATATTGTTATCAGCCCCTTTAAGAGATTGAAGTTAAGCCATGTTCGGGAAGCTAAAATAGGCTGAAAAATTGCTATATGGCATGCTACGGCAACTTTCGTCGAAAACTCAAGACATCCTTTGTATATGTTTATCATTCGCATTAATAGAAGTGTAAATCCCCTTTTTTGTCATAGTAATGTGTCGTGGTCGTTCGGTTATGATGCTTGCTTGCTGATACTAGGTTGAATCTGTAACCGTGTTCTAATCTTGCGACCCTCTGAGAGTGCCGTTCCCTACACTGATTAGAGTGAAAGCTTGACACGATGGCGTATGTAAGTAAAATAATTTCATATAATTTACTTAAAATTAATATTGGTGTGTATATATATATATCTATCTATCTCTCTCTCTCTCTCTCTCTATATATATATATATATATTATATACACATATATATATATAATATATATATATATATATAAATGTGTAATATTATTATTAACACAGACATGTGCAACATCTGCCACACTGACATGTCGATGTTATCAATTAATGGCTGTTATAAGGCAGAGTCAAAATGTAATCATAACGGTGGATAATATTTGGAAAGACTGAAATAGAGGAATAAAATAAAATACATTTAAAATTAAAATTTGGAAAGTCACGCTGCAAAATGTGAGCCCGTTTAGAATAAAATATAAGATTGAATGAATATATATTATAATTCGAACCGGTATTAAATCTTACCACGTTACTTTCATAATTCTCATTTTATATTTATTTTCTTTTTCCCCCATTTAATCCTTCTCTAATATGATATAATATATATATAATATATATATATAACCGGAATCAAACCCTGCCTGATATGATGTCAGTTGATACTACCTGTTAATGGATACCATCGCCATACAAGTGTTTCCGATTTCGAACATGTATATGTAAATCGAAATACTCATAAATCAAAGCTCTATTTCATATTGAACACTTTTCTATAAGCCCGGTTCAAATGATTTGAATTCCTATCCTGCGAATGTTTACCTGGCCCGGATTATATATATATATATATATATATATATATATATATATATATAGGATCAAATATAAACCAAAGTAAAACTTTTAGTAGATGGAACCTATTGTAGAAGAGGATTAGCTCAATATACGAGATAGAGCAATTGTAGAGATTGAACAATTGAAATTTGAAATAAATTTGGACAATCGTCGCATATTTATCACTCTTTTTTCTTCTATCTCTATATATATATACACACATATATATATATATATATATATATATATATATATATATATATATATATATATATATACATATATATATACCTATATATATATAATGTAAAGTGCTTTTTTATTGTTTAAGATGACCCAAATCTACTTTAGACGATATATATATATATATATATATATATATATATATATATATATATATATATATATATAATTGTATTCACTCTTGTATATATATTCACTCAAAGCTTGTTTAGACTATATATATGTATATATATATATATATATATATATAAATGTGTATGCGCGTGTGTTTTATTAGTATTAGGCATACTCCGATCCAGTGATGCATTATTCTATGTTGCTCATTATCATGGGTCCAGTGTATTTGCCCATAATTATTCAGTAGATTCCTTTTTCAAAAGAGTTTTTTTTCATAGAATGGTGAACATTTCTAATTAGCAGATTTCAATGAGTCAAAATAGACTTTGGATAAAATAAAAATAAAAACAACAAGTGTTTTCCTACAAACGCAAACGCTGAAAATAAATAAAATATAATTAACAAAAATAACACGAAATTACTCCATGTTTCCCCGCCAAACCTGAGCAGATTTAAGCTAATCTTGTAACATTGTTAACTAATTCTGTCACTTCCAAATTTAACATGTTCACCTAACAATGAAAGACAAAAAAATTGTGTTCAGTAAAAAACAGAAACAAATCAATTATTTTTTTTCAATTTTTTTGATTAATTTTGTTTCCTTAATTTTGTTGGTCGATATACATTCGGTTGAATTAATTAGAACTAAAAAAATAATCATTCAGATTTTCTAAAGAATTGGTGTCCATGTCCTGTCACAAAATTACTTGTGTTTCTTGCATTTGAAACGAATGGTTCTTGAAGGTCGCATGGACAAAAGTTTACAATCTTCACTAAAAACTAGTAGTATTATTGAAAGTAGAATACAGCGAGTGGACTTCGCCTACAGCATACATAAAAACAGAAAAGAGATCAGTGTTTGTGCAGATTTCTCCACAGGATTAAACCATGCACTCACTCATTACAACTACCCTCTGCCTACTCTAGAAAAGATATTCGCTAAACTCAACGGAGGAATTAGTTTAAAATGGTATTAAGTCATGCTTATCTATAAATACCTGTAGACGAGGAGTGTTCAAAGCTACATAAGGGGTTCTACAAATTCAAATGATTACCATTTGTGGTTAACGTTACCCCAGCTAATGTTTAACAAGTATAAGAAAAGACGATAGACGACGATTAAAAAAAACATGGAAAATTAAACAGAAAACACACTGAAAAATGTCGGAAGTATAGTCAACTTGTGATTTAGTAGTTATGTACGGCGATCGATGGTTATTCCTTCATCATTATAGAAAAGAATACTTAAATATAGGTCACGCGAACATTTGTGAAATTATATGCATTGGACAAACATGGAGAAATACATTGACAATTCGGTGAAACTATGTAACGGTTATGTATTAGCAGCGAAGGCACCTCTTATAAAATTCAGAACTTAGCCGAAAACTTACTAACCGTTACCAGAGCCTCGGATAGATGTTTCTTTCTCACTGTATATTACCTAATGAGGCCGAACATATAAAAATGCAAAGAAGCAACCACGGAAGTAAACATTAGTATTTAACATTAATTTTTTCTCACGGTTCCGGATTATTGACTGCATTGTATCAGACAACGGCACTCAATTCACGTCTAGATATTATTTTTTCTGTCAAACGTTTGTAGTGGAGCATGGCACGATCTTATCGTACCATGCGAGGAGAAAGGGTCGAACGAAACGGTTCATATATACATTCAAAAGAACGCTTTAGAATACGATGGGTACACCTACCCGAAAAGCCATTCAAGATTTTTTGAAAGTATATGGTATGACCCCAAATTACAATGTTCCATCATCCACGACGCCAGAAGAAGCAATGTTTGCGAAGAAGATTCAAACAATGTATTATAGATTATCGTAAACCAATACGAAAGCAGGACGTTAAAAAATGGCAAGAGGAAATGTTCAAATAATTTCGGATGTTCAAATAATATCTTATCGTAAAAACAAAATAGTGGATAAGCGAATTAGACACATTATTCATATGCTACAACGATCAAACTTTACCCAAAAAAGATACATGAACTAGTTGAAGAAACGATATTAGAGAATAATACTCTAAAGGACTAATGAATGTCGTGTTCGACACATCTGACATTCAAATCCTGTAAACAGGTTCTGAACAAAGAAGATACAAAAGGACACGAAAGATTACGAACTTAACTGTAAGAAACACTAAAAGTCACATTTTGACGACATACGGAGCAATATTAAAAAGGAGGTGTTATGTGAGATTGTGATCTACCCTATTTCTTGACTATTCTGTACCTATGCAAATATACCGCCGCGTTGTCTTATTTATCATAGGCCCTTCATGGAAAATCTTGGTGAAATTGTAATATATTTTAATTTTCAAATATGTTATTGTACTAACATTTTTCCCTCAAATAACCATTTAAAATACTTCAAAGTTACTGAAATGAAGGTAATATTTTTTATCTGACGTCAAAAACCCAATAGTGAAAATTTCGCTCAAAACGGAGTTAATTTTCTAGAAAGTTCACCCTCTTTTTTACGTCTGTACATCAAACTAAATTACACAAAATATAACCCAGTTGTGTTACAAAATATATAATGACCACTTGATTTGTTTAGGAGTGAATTATGTGCATACAGCCATGTAAACATATAACTATAACATTATAAATATATAGAGGGAGTGGGCGAAGGAGAAAAAGAAGCTGACAATAATGGACAGAGAAGTACTTTTTATATTTCTAATATACAAGGTATCCACTATTTTTGTTATATTTATAATATGTATATTAATACTGACAATATTATAGAAATAACTTATGTCTTAATGAATGCCCTAATGCAGGTTCCTCTAATGCTGATTGTGGGTCAGTTAATTTAAGATAACAAATGAAAAGAGTAGTAATTTGTCTCGTCAAAAGACACATATTAGAAATATTTACATAATTTGTAGAATAATTTATAAAAGTTATATTATATTCTTTAAATGGTAAAAGTTATAATAGCAGAAACATACGAAGGATTATATATATGTTTGAACAAGTATTATTTGAATAAGCCAACGGATATATTAGCGGCGAAGGGCCCTAATGATAAACCTTCACATATTTACTTGAATTTTACTTCGTACAATATTCAATCTGAACGATTGATATTTCTGACTACTTAAAGGAATGCATTTTCATTCATATAATATATATGTTTTTCTAGTGTACACCCTTCGTCAAACGTGACGGAAAAATGTGTTCCGCTAGTGTTCGCATATGAAATCATGAAATAAGGCCAGCAATTGAACTTATCATCAATAAATAACTATTATCAATTCACTTGACCTAAATACAATTAAACAACTATCATTGATTTTTTATTTGGAGTTGAGGACTTTTTCTGAATTTATTTTAGACAGCGCGGTGGTCTAACTTGCGTTTAGCTTTTAAATGTTTGCTGTTTTGTTTAGTAGAAGTATTATCAATTAAACTATTGCCTGTTGAGAAGGAAACGCGAGTAAGTTGACCTACGTAAATTGAGACAAAAACACTACACTACTTTGCTCGCTGAAATGTTCTCCTTCGATTCTTACGAAGTTTAAGGGGCAGATAGATATAGAAATGACGCCGTAATTTGAACATAAAAGACCGAAGCGTAAGTGAATGTTTTAAACATTTATTTTTGAAAAAGAAATTAAAAACGATCTTAAACTGGAAAATGAAAACAACATGGAAAACGTTAAACAATCTATACGCTTTTTTAACGTTTTCCATGTTGTTTTAGCAGAAAAGTAAAAAGAAATAAAGCGTCTCATTATGGAAATCGATTTACATTCTCCCTTCTCTTATTCGTCGGTCATACTTTTATGTGACTGGACGGATATTCATATAACATATATTGGTATTTATTATAAGTCGAGGATGATACTTTTTCCCATCTTCGATTCCGGTTTTACATACGTCTACCAACAAACCCGAAAAAATAAACAAAAGAAATAAACGTTGAACCGATCACTACGTGAAATGTCCAGATAACGCCATTTTAAACGATCATTATGTAATAACTAATAAGTTGCTACAATGCGAAGAGACAACACCACGAAGAAATGTGTTCACCAAACTCGGGTTATTTTGATAAGCGTTTCGTGGAAAATGTTACGATTCAGTAGAACTGCATTAATTGAAATCAAAAGATCGAATATGTATAGTAAGAGATGAACACTCCAAACTTTTTAAACAATACAAACGGCCGCTGTGAGATCTTGAGTGTATTTCGTTAGACTCGGCTTATTTGGGAAATGGATGTTTTAGATGATATCAAAGTTTCACATCTGCGTGTTGAGGAACGGACAAGCGATTTTATAAGTATTTCTCACGTCAGATAAAGTAATGCGTAGAGGTGTTGGATTAAAAAGGTGGGGCGCTAAACTACGCTAGGGATAAGAACAGGCATATATCAGATTGAAATTAGAGCCTAACAGATTTGGATATGAGCTTACATTTCGTCCGTCCATACCGATGAGTACGAGCACGTCTTTTAACTGACTCTCAGCATTTTCCTGTTCATAAAAAATGTAACTGCATGCAACATTCAAATACAATCTATAAAAGGTGAACAACAAAACTATGGAAGATGACGTAATTTCCAGAAAAAAAACGGTCCATACGAATAGAAAAAATAGTTTGAGAACTTTTTTGCGAACTTAATTTTTATATGTACGATACGACTTGCTCTCATAACGTTATCACACTGACTGCTCCCGAATAGTTGTAGTCAAATAACACCAATTACTAACTCTTCTACGAAATGCAATTATTACTATTATTTTCACCACCTAAAGTAAACAAAATTGAATGCACTACAATGAATAGAAAAGTGTTAAAAAATAATGAAAATCCGGCCGTCTACTGTTTTCTCCCTCGGGAATCGTAGAAGCAAAATATTACATTCGCATGGAAACATATATAATTGAGATATGGAGAAACGAGTCGTTATGGTGGCAAATATTGATGAAAAAGCACGTGTTTAGATGTCATTTGAGAAATTCCTAGCGCAAATTTGGGACCAAGCCTTGTTAATAGAGGTTTGTATGTGGGTAGCTGAGATGTTATTATCGGGTGTGTTTAGAGACGTATTGCTGAGGTGTTCAAGGGCGAGAGTGTTGAAAGCTTTCTGGGAGATGATGCAGACCTCCTTGCCTCTGTTGTGGGGATAGAGCCAGTGAGGTCAGTGATAAGTGGTTGGGTAGTAGTTTGAAGATGAAGAGAGGGTATGTGTCTAAATTTGCGCTAGACGTAATCTTTCCAAGGCATACAGGCTCAATCTCACCACTAGGAACAGCAGACTCCCCTCCTTTTACCATCTTATTATAACTAACAAAACTAGCAACCAAACACAGATCAGACCTCTAGTCTCCAGTACTGAGGGACCCCTTTACAAGGTCTCCTGGCTTCTCTCCTATTTACTCAAACCTCTACTCCCCACCTTCTCGGCACATGTCAGCAGCTCTGACCAAGTACTAAACATACTCCACTTACTCCAACCTCAACAACTTCGCCTCAACACCTACATCTTCAGCCTTGACGTGGTCTCCCTTTACACTTCCATTCACGCACACCCCGCCCTTAACCTCATAACGGACCGCATCTCTTCTAATAACCTTGACTGGTTTGGGCTTACCCCGACAGACATACATCAACTCCTACGCATCATTGTGGATAATACTTATTTCAAGTTCTAGCAAGACACGTACAAACAAGTATCTGGCTTACTCATGGGTTCCAGTCTCTCCGGCCTCCTCGCCATATCCTACATGAACAGACTGGAACAACAAGCTCTTAGCACCTGACATTCCCATCTATTCTTCTCGAGATACATTGACGACATTTAGATTCTCACTTCATCTCAAGAAGAAGCTACTTCTCTATATAACTACTTTAATCATACTGACCCCCCCACATTCAATTCACCATTGAACATCACAACACCTCAGGCTCTCTCTCACTACTAGACTTTACACTTAGCATAAATGACGACGGATCCCTTCACACCACCTTCTATAGAAACCCCGCCTGCAGGAACCTTTTCATCCACTACAAATCCGCCCTACCCCTGAAATCTAAAATTAGTTACGCGCACACCAGATTAACCCGCATACAGAACAAATGCTCATCCACTACCGACAAAACAACACACAGCAAAGCCTTCCACCAGACCCTTTTAACCAACGGTTTCCCCCTCACTACCATATCCAGCCTCAATAACAACAGAAGACGTAGACACCACGCTCTCATCAACACCTGCTTCCTTAAGCTCCACTTTTTAGCGACCGCATCACTTCCACTATCCGAAATGCCATACGTAGTGAGCACCAAACATACAGCTCTCCTACACAGGCACTTCTCTCCGACATCTGGCCAAAAAAAACCACTAAACCCCGGATCCTTGCTCTCTAGCTAATTGCCCCATCCACAACTCTGGTCTCTGCTCCCACACCTATACGGTGTACACAATGCGCTAAGTGTCAGAAGTTCTATATCGGTAGCACCACCAGGCCTCTGCACCAAGGCATTAAAGAACATCGGAACACCCACATTTCTTCCTTTCACAAACATTTAATTTCATGTGGCAACACACATCGCTCTATTAGTGTCCGCATCCTCAACTCGGTCCGCAATGTCGGTCAACTTCGAATTTCGGAAGCTATTCTAATCTCGAAATATCATCCAAGTTTGAATAACAGATATTAACTTTCTTCTACATTCATTCTCTGATACCTACACTCCCGTCTCCTTGCCTCTGCCTCTTCCATCTATTTGCCCAGAACCAATCCACCCCACACATCAATGTCTTTTTCCTGTGCTTAAATTTACATAATTACATATTAATGAATAAAACATGAAAACAAAAAACAAAAAACTAAGAAAAACATAAATAATAAACAAGAATGGAGTAATAGACACTTTATATATATATATATATATATATATATATATATATATATAATCCCTAAATTACTTTCTTTTAAATATTTTTAAAAAATACAAAATTAAATAAATTAATTTTCGGAATATTACACTTTTAAAATAAATATTAATTGAGAAATGTACTTTTTATATATATACATATATATGTATATATTGTTAATCTCTTTTCAATTGTGTCTTCTTATTCTTATTACTATAAAATTACCTCTGATTCCACAATTTTATCTCACAATTGATTTCAGTTTTGAGTTAATTCTAACCAAATTCAGGATTTACAAGTTGTCTCCCCTTTACCGTTGGTATTCCTGAAACAGTTCAAATTTATCAAATGTAAATTTAAAATTAAAATAAATAAAATAAAATAAAATAAAAAATAATAAAATTATAATAAATAGTATATAAATAAACAAATATTAATAAGATGACAAGCTGTAACAGAATAATTATATAATTAAAGTATGATAGGAATACTTAATATCGATGTCTAATCAGCTTATCATTTATGCGTACCTACTTTCAATTCTCTGCGGTATTTCGTCAACAGTTGATTCCATCAGTTCATCTTGCTTTTTTCGACCACTTGCTCATATTTTTTGGTATGTTGATTATGAGAAGTCCCGCTCTCGAAAATATAAGATTACCTTATTCCGGAACTTTTAATGCCTGACAGTAATCACTTTTTTATTTACTGTTCTGGTATTTAATCTGTTTTACGTGAAATATTAGAAATTGATTTGAGATTCCATTCTTGTTTCTCTTCTCATTTAAATGTGTCTATATGTTCCAATTTCCGGTACCTATATAACATTGCTCCTGCCTCGGATTACAACCATACACTTATATTAACCAGCAATGCTTCAAGTAAACTACAATTTCCTTATATATATATATATATATATATATATATATATATATATATATAGAGAGAGAGAGAGAGAGAGAGAGAGAAAGAAAGAGAGAGAGAGAAATGAAAGACGAGAAATAAAGATGTACGAATGACAAACCTCTTTCAATGCAAGGTGGACTCGATAAAAACATGTTTATTTTTCTTTCCTTCAGCCAAACCTTTTTCAAAGATTAACATCTTATCATCAGAGGAATTACATAGATTGATAAGTTGGCAGTGGAAAAGCCAACATTCACAATTTGAAAAAATATAAAGTAATGAAGAGTAAGAGTATGCGTGTAAAAATATGGAGTCTGTCCAGTTGGTTAATGTCCGTTGATAAGGTGTCCGGTAAATGAAGATTTAACGATGGAAAAGGTGGTTTCGTGAAGGCAGCGTTGAATATTCTTCAAAATGTAGTACATCCAATAGAAAGAATAGAAGTATTTTAAAATGGGGATGAT